>JADMNL010000023.1:3605000-3952500 GCA_016271365.2 Neoceratodus forsteri | reverse complement strand
GGCACCAGCATGCGGAGTGCAGAGGCTGGAGTTCTGGAAGGGGAGGAAGGGAGGGAAGTTATGAATATCTGAGCATCACTGGGAAGAAACAAGATTACTATGGTAGGCAATTGTTTTCTTCTAACCCCTGTAATGCTTAGTATATTCATAACTTTATGCAGACTACCAAGCAGTACCACAGGAGGTGGGCACAGAACCTATTTTGGAAACAGACTTTGCAGGATTGCTGTGCCAAACCTAGCATCACCTCTGGATAAGATAGCCAGGTTGTAGTGCTTTGTAAAGGTGTGTATTGTTTTCCTGGTAGCTGCTTTGCAAATATCCACTAAATGAATCTCCCTGGCAGCTGCCAAGGTAGCAGCTGTTCCTCTTGTAGAGTGTGCCCTCAACCCAGTTGGGGGCTCCCTACCTGCTTTAGTGTAGCAGAACTGAATACACTGGACTATCCATTGAGAGAGATGGACCTTTTCGAGGCCGGATTTGCCTTTTTCTACATCCCCATATGTAAGGAATAGTTGTTTCCTATCCTGTCTATTGCCTTTAGTGGCTGTCACGTATTAACTGAGAGCCCTTTTTACATCCAAACTATGAAGTCTTCGTTCACCAGAGCTGGATGGTCTGTGAAGAAGACAGGAGTAATGGATTGGTTCAGATCAAAATCTGAAACTACTTTAGGGAGAAACTTTCTGTTTGTTCTGAGGACTACCTTGTCTCTATGAAAAGAGCTATAGTCCTGATCGATAGAGAGCCTGAAGCACACCGATTCTTCTTGCAAAAGTGATAGCTACTAGAAAAACTCTTTTCCATGTAACATATTTCAGAGGAGCAGTAGGCATGGGCACTTGAGTTTAGCTATACACACATTGAGACCCCATGCTGGCACTGGCACCCTGTGAGGGGGATGCAAGTGCATCAGGCCCTTAAAGAACCTCATGAAAATCTGATCTGATGCCACTGTAACCTCTGCACTAGCAGAAAGCTAAGCAGACACTGCTTCAAGATGAACCTTTAATGAACTGGGTTGTAGGCCCTGGGACTGCAAGTGAGCAAGAGTCTAAAATAACTGGGACTCCAGCCCAAGTTGACTAAATCTCTACCAGAGCAACAGAGAGAACATCTCTTCCATTTGAAAGAATAGATTTTCTTAGTGGAAGGTTTTCTATAACCTTTTAATATATTTAACAGAACCTCAGAGAGATTTAAATCAGCATACTCTAGCTCCTCAAGAGCCAGGCCTTGAGCTTGAAGGACTTGAGATTTGGATACAACAGTGTTCCCTGACTGGAGGTCAAGAGACTGTGCCTCCAAGGCAGATGTATCGGTTTGGTGACAGACATGGAGAGCAGAAGAGTACCATGGCTGCTTGGGCCAGTCCTGAGCTATCAAGATCAGTGAAGCTGACTGGGATCTGAGCTTCACTAATACCCTGAAAACCAGAGGGAAAGAAGGGAAGGCATACAGGTACCTGCCTGACCAATCCAGAGCCAGAGCATCCAGAGGAAGTGTGCCCTGAACTGGTTGTCTGCAACAGTATTGTGGAAGGTGATCGTTTTTGGTGGGATGCAAACAAGTCTATCTGTGGCATGCCCCATCTCCTGAAGATAACGTGTACCACCTGTTTGTTTAAGGTCCATTCATGATGGGCCTGGTTGATTCGACTCAGTGCATCTGCCAGAGTTTTGTCCTTCCCTGGTAAATGGATTGGACTGCCTGCAGGGATACTTTTAAGGAGTAGGCTAAAGTCCAAATGTTCATGGCCTCTGAACAGAGGAGGCCTGACCTTATTCCTCCCTGCTTGTTTATGTAATACACTGTGGTGGTATTGTCTGGTCTGCTCTGTACCACCTTGCCTAGTACAAGAGAAGAGAAAGCCTTTAGAGCTAACACTGCTCTGAGTTCCAGTAAGTTTGTGTGCTGAAGGGACTCTGCTTCTGACCAGGTACCCTGGGTTGTGCGATCCCCCAAGTAGGCTCCCCAGCCCAGGAGGGATGCATCTGTTGTGAGAACCACTGAGGGATTTCCTTTCTGTAAAGGAACTCCTTGTCTTAAATTGGATTCCTTTTTCCACCACAAGAGAGCCTGCAATAGTGGCCTTGTTAATGGAATGAGTTTTGAAAAAGGATCTTTCTTTCTATACCAGTGAGTCCTGAGATGAAACTGGATGTCTTTCATATGAAACCTAGAGCCCTGCACAGTGCTTGTTGATGCAGCCATGTGGCCCAACAGTAGTAGGAACTGTCCGGCAGTTCTTGGCTTGTGCAATCTGAAATAATTTGCTACTGACTGAAGACTTTGAACCCTGTCCAGGGGAAAGAAGGCTCTGCCCTGCACAGTGTTGATTTCTGCCCCTATGAACTGCAATATCTATGCAGGAATTAGCACAGACTTTTTCTGGTTTATTATGAAACCTAGAGATTCCAAAAGATCTTGGGTGACTTTTAGAGAAATTCTGACTTGTTGTGGTGATTTTACCACCACCAGCTAGTTGTCCAGATATGGAAAGACAATTACTCCCTGCCTGCAAGGCACTTTGTAAATACCCTTGGAGCTGAAGAAAGGATAAAAGGCAGGGCTGAAAACTGATAATGACCTGAAGGGAGTCTGAATCTTAGATATTTTCTGTAAGATTCCTTTATGGGGATGTGGAAATAGGAGTCTCAAGTCCAGTGATGCCAGCCAGTCCCCTTTTTGGATTGTTGGCAAAATCCAGGCCAAAGTTACCATTTTGAAGTTTGGCTTTTTCAGGTGCTTGTTTAAAGCTCTGAGATCCAATATTGGCTGTCCCCCCCCCATTTTTATTTGTCGTTAGGAAGTATCTGGAGAAAAAACCCTTTCCTCTCAGGGTGGCAGGAACTAGTTCCACTGCTTTGAGTTTTAGCAGGTTTTGAACCTCTGCTTCTAACAGTGATTTCTCTACCAGGGAAGGTGAGCTGAAAACCCTGGTCTTCTGAGGAGGAAAATATTTGAAATCCAGAGACAGACCTTGACCTACTACCTCCAGAACCCACTTGTCTGTGGTGATGCTTAGCTAAGCCTGGAGGAAGTGGAACACTCTGCCTCTGACAGGGAAGGACGATACGGCCTGAGCCTGAGGGGTTCTGCTTTGGTTGGGACTGAGGTTGGGTGTGAGACCCCTGCCTGGAGCCCCTTCTGCCCCCTCCCCTAGAGTATCCCTGCTGTGGATACTGATGGTACTGGGGGGAAGCTACTGGCTGGAAAAAGGATCTGCCACCCCCCCATACGGCCTAGTGGATGAGGAAGCTCTCTCTTTAGCAGAGTTGCTTCTGTAGGTGGCCTTATACTCATCCACCTTTTTCATATAAGCAACAGTGGATTCCCCAAAAAGAGAATTTCCCTCCAGGGGAAAATCCAGTGCCTTGGACTGTGTATCCTGAGTGAGGTTTGTGGCCCTGAGCCAAGCAAACCTCCTCTGTGCCACTGTGTTAGCCATCCATCTGGCTGCAGTATCACTGGTGTCGGCAGCCATCTGGAACTGGTATTTAGCTGCCTCCAGTCCAAACCTGGCAGTTTTAGCCAGGTCTTCCGATAAGGGTAAGGGGGCTTTCTGAGACATGGCTAATACAGACTGCCACAGTGATTTTTGATACTGGGCAGTGCAAGCCTGAAAATTTGCCTAATAGCCAAGGAGGCTGATAAATGGCCTTTCTTGGCCATACTGTCCACCTTTCTAGAGTCCTTGTCCGGAGGGTGGGAGGACAGAGGGACTCTAGCCTTATTACAGGCTGCTTGCTGTATTACCCCTTGGTGATCTGGATGGGTAAAGAGAAATTCAGCTCCTTCCCTGTCCAGTTGGTATTTTTCGTTCATTCTCCTGTCAATTGGGGGAGTGGAGTTAGGGGTCTGCAAAAGCTTCAAAGCATCTTTTTGGAAGAATTTGTAAACTGGCAGGTGAAGAGTTTTTGTGGGAGTTAATCCCATCATTTCCAAATATTCCATCTCCTCCTCATCCTCCACTTGCTCTGTTGTGACAATGTCCAGAGCATCTGCCATTCTTCCTACAAAGGTGAAATGTGAGGAGAAATCCTCAGCCACCCTAGGAGGCAAACCAAAGTCCCGTTCAGGGGAAACTTCTGGTAGTATGGGTTTCCTCCTCCTCATAAAGCTGCTCCTCCGGCAAGGAGAGCAGCACATTTCTGCCAGCCTGGGGACCCTGAGAAACGGCAGGAGGTTGTTGAGGAGGGATGATGCCTTGTAGGGTTTGAATTATTTTAAATGCCTGGGCAATCTCCTGGGCCGAAGACATGGTAGTAGTCTGTGCAGAAGTCCCTGGTTTAGCAGGGGAGAGTTATGCATGCTTAAGCTTTTTAGCTTTCTTTGATGGAACCGGAGAGTCAGACGGTTCAGTACCTCTTTTTGCCCCTTTTTCGCCCATATCAGGGGCAGGGGTAACAACATTTGTGGGTTCAGCCACTACAGATTTGGGTATAGGCTGGTCAGAGCAGGAGGGACCCACAGAAACCTTCTTTTCTAGCCTTTCAAGGTGCTGTTCCACAGTTTTATCCGGGAATGATTTACACATATCACATTCTTCATCAAGGTGTTCAAACCCCAGACATCACACATAAAGTGTGTTTGTCAGCTTTTGCACAAACATCTCCACATTTAGTACAATTTTTAAAACCAGGTTCCCCAGTTGTCTTAGGTTACTCTGACATATCTCTTAGCAGCAGAGAAAACCCAACCGTTACAGAAAAAATTTTTTTTTTTTGGTTTGCGGTCGGTCCCGGAACCGATGGAACTGAACCGAGGAGATGATCTGGAAATTGTTCAGTAGTTCAGTAACCCATAAAAAACTGTTACAAAAAAACTTAAATTTAAATAAAATTCAACACAAATATATGGTTCTTTAATCAGAGAACCCCTGATATAACTAAAACTACCCAGGTTTCTTCACGTTGTCCCGAACCGAGAGGAACTGGGAAAATAATAAATGCTACCCAAACTAAATAGTTTTAACTAACAATTAGTAGAGGAAGTATAAGAAAAAGAACATATATAGCAAACAAAAATGTGGTTGTGGGCTCATAAATGTCAACATAACGTTAAAGACAATCCAAACAGAATTGGGTTAGTTGATGCTCCTTCAAGGGAAAGATATCAAAAAAATTCTAATGCATTGCAAAGCTTTAACATCTGAATGAAGTGCACTCAAAATCAGCACGACAACTATTGCTTGTTTTGCCGAAGTGTTATATTTATTCTCATTAACACAGAATTCCAGAAAATGCCTCGAAACACCTCTTATTCAAAGCCCATAATAGTGTTCTTCATGGCTCAATTGCCTAATCCCATTTGTACTCCGAGCCGGGTCGCTTACCAAACAAGCTGAAAGCAGGACGCTAGCAGCACACTGTTATTTTCTTAAGCGCTAGAAAATAATGTGCTGCTAACATCACCGACGACTAATATGATACTATAGACCAAGCACAAATGGCTCATATTAACGATGAGTTAATGAAGCTCAAGGAAGTTTGACAAAGTAAGAAGGAGAGATATCTATGACTGTTTTGCGAGCCTGTCTATTGACAAATTCTAAAGCAATGTACTGAATTAAAAGGGCGCTTTAAGCTAAAGAACACTATTATGGGCTTTGAGTAAGAGGTGTTTCGAGGCATTTTCTGGAATTGTGTGTTTATGACAAGAATAAATACAACTATTTCGGCAAAACAAGCAATAGCTGTCGTGCTGATTTTGAGTGCACTTCATTCAGATGTAAACGCTTTTCGATACATCAGAATTTTTTGAAAGAAAATATATACTTATATGTGTAAGTCTGCAGCTTTTTCACGCGAAAGAGGACGAAGAAAACTCCAAGTGACCAGACTTTCAAGAGAACAGAAAAATCTGAAGAGGTTAGAACACTACAGTTGGTAGAGGCAGTGTTTGAAAGATGCTCACGTGCAAAGAATTCTACTTATTTGCATGCGTTTCATCTCTCCGGGCAGTCCAACCCTCCAGGATTACTGCATAAAGTTATGAATATACTGAGCATTACTGGGGTTAGCAATTTTATAATATATATATGTATATACACATATACACACACATCTCTCTCTCTCTATATCTATATTAGAGGCAAAAAACTCAGTTTAATGCATCAGTTAGGGTTGTTCCACAGCGACAAAAGCGAGGAAATTCGATGTTAGGGTTGAAACCCCCTTTGCACCCTCCAGCCAACCCCCAACTGGAATCGGGGTGCGCGTTGGGGTCATCGGCCCTAACTCTCACCCCATCACATGTGGAAAGAAGCTGAGGAATAGGAGAATGGGGTGAGAGTTAGGACCGATGACCCCAACGTGCACCCCGATTCCAGTTGGGGGGTGGGCTGGAGGGGTGCAAAGGGGTTTCAACCCTAACATCGAATTTCCTCACTTTTGTCGCTGTGGAACAACCCTAACTGATGCATTAAACAGAGTTTTTTGCCTCTAATTTCCCTTCTTTTTGAGAATGATTCGGGCCCCGTGCTCCCGCCATGTGATGTCTTGTCACATAGTAACACTGTGGCCACAAACGCAAAGTAATGTGCATGGTGACGCTAAGCAAAACAGAAGGAGAAACAGGACTGTAGACAGAAATGTTAAAACAACGCAAGCGGAACCGCAAATGAAAACACAAAGGAGTAGCACACATGATGGTAAGCGTAGATGGTAGAGTAAACGGGTACGGAACCGCAAGCGGAAAGGGCAACAGTAACAGTAATGTAATCAAGCGCACAGGCTGGTTTTCTCCAATAGCTGTATAGAGAAAGACAGTGAGTTCAAAGAATGTATGCAAAATAATAAGTCTCAGAACAAAATAATGAGGACTTGGAATAGTAAATTGCTTGTATCTCAGGAACCGTACGACATAGAAAAAAAATGTAAAAGTCATATGAATTATCACTTTCCTGGCTACTTTTATACTTACCCCACATTAGGGGGCTAAGTGGTTTTTTGACGAAAAATCTGTATCTCGCACCGTTTCCGAGATACGGGCCCTGAAAGGTGTGGCGAATGCCGTAATGTTATCCTATGGGAAAAAAACAGAAGTTCTGAGTGGCATAACTTTGCCTCCCTGTAATATTTTTTTCACCAAACCACTGAAAGGCACATCTGTGGGATGTTGGCTGTGTTCTCTGCAAATTTCAGCCCAAAAAGCCAAACCGTTATTTTGCAGCAGGGCGCCAAACGAGTGCTGCAATGTGTCATACGCCGTAATGTTATCCTATGGGAAAAAGCGTCATCTTTGGAGTACCGTAACTTTGCCGCCATGTAATATTTTTTCAACGAAACACTGAAAGGCACATCTGAGATGTCGACTGCGTTCCTTCCAAATTTCAGCCCAAAACTCCAAACCGTTCTTTTGCAGCTAGTTGCCAAAGAATTGCTGTCACTATCCCACAGCCTAGAAAGTACTGTCACAATTTTAAAGCTTTCATGAAAATTTTGACTTACTTTACGTGAAATCGCGACACTACTTTGCAAAAATACTTTTTTCCCAGAAATCTGAAAAACATATTTCTGGGGTGTGTTTTACCCCAAAATAAAGACATGGCTAGCATACTCAGGGTCCGACTAGGTGAATACAAAAAGATTGCTAGAGGGTCCCAAATTTAAATGCCAAGCATTTTTCTGATCACCAACTGAAAACAAAATGGCGGATTCGCTACAGTAAAAGGGCCATTTGCGAAAGTAAAAACTGCCGAACTTTTTGTTAACTTTTCCCATTGACTTATAATGGGAACTTGTTTTTTTGAATAACTTTTGAACCTTTTCATATTTTTTCATGAAATCTTCGAAAGGCACATCGGGACCCGGCCGCCTGCGTTCTAGAGATTCGGACGATTAACGTAAACCGTGCAACCTGGAGGTACGACATTAGAATTGTAAAAAAGTGTGAACGCACGCCGCAGACTGGCATGTTTAATAACCCGTAGCCGTACATCCACCGCAGAAACTTGGCAGATCCCAAGGCGTATGGGTCTTGATTCTGTATTCCAAATTTCAGGCAAATCCGTTGAACGGTTGCAAACTTATTAAGGTGCACAATTTTGGGTTTAACATGTAAATGGCTCCTCTACCATAATATATATATACTGTATATGAATATACACACACATATACATACACACACATGCACAGATATAGATTAGAGCATGGTAGTGCCCTATAGTTAGGGTTGCACAACCACTTCTGTGTTAAACCCAAAGTTTTGTACTTTAATAACTTTGCAACCGTTTGTCCGATTTGCCTGAAATTTTGAATGTCCCATCTGGCATCATAGTTCTCTGTATCTGGCAAGGTTAATTCCAGTTGGATGTGCGGTTGCAGAGCTGCGGAGTGACAAAAAATGTGAAAAATCCTCACTTTCTGGCAAATTCTTTGCCTGGGGCTACGGCCCAAACGATTTAGGGGTTTGGTCTGACATTTTCAGGGTATATGGGTTCTTGGTCACTGATGTGCCTTTTGAAGGTTTGGTGAAAAAATATTAATCCGTTCAAAAGTTATTAAAGTTTAAATTTTCCCATTATATCCTATGGGGAAAAAAAATATACTGCACGTCTGCCTTGAAACCAGTTTTTGCTTTCGCGAAAGCCGTTTTGACTGCCGCAGATGGGTTTTGCACTTTAGCATGGCCGCCATCTTGTTTTCAGTCAGCCATGGTTACAAAAGAAAAAATTACTCACCTTAGTAATTATGTTTCTTCTAATGGAGTCTTGCTGTATTCTGACTATTGCAGGTAGCCCCAGCCTTTAAACTGCCCCGGAGAACAAAGGGTTAACGTTCTATGCAGAGCATAGAATGCTGAGCTCGGTTGAGGTTTCTGTCTGGAGCCCTTTGAAATCCAACCGTCAGATTCTTACAAGCAAAAAAACTCACTAACTATTCTATGTGGAAATTGTAAAATTTTTACTAGCCAACTGGCAACAAAAAGCTTTGGATCCCCAAAGGAAGACTCAAGTCAGGAAACCCAAAACAAAAAAAACAATCCAATTAAAAATAAAGATAAAACAAACACCCAAACCAAAAGAAGAGGGTGTAAAAGGAGCAGCCCTGAGATGCAACACTGCATCTGCCCACCCACTTCCCAAAAACAGGTTCTGAGAGGGGAGGCAGGGAGGGAGGTCAGAATACAGCAAGACTCCATTAGAAGAAACACAATTACTAAGGTGAGTAATTTTTTCTTCAAAACAACATGAAGTCTTGCTGTATTCTGACTATTGCAGACTACCAAGTGGTACCTCTATGGATAAGGTACAGAACCTACTTTGGGAATAGGCTCTGAAGTACTGCTGTGTCGAACCCAGCATCACTCCTAGCCTGGATATCCAGAGAGTAATGCTTGGTAAAGGTATGAACTATTCTCCAGGTGCCTGCTTGACAAATTTCTAAGAGGAATATCCCTGGCAGCAGCCAGGGAAGCAGCTGTACCTCTGGTGGAATGAGCCCTCAGGCCTAAGGGTGGAATTTTTCCTAGTTTCTCATAGCAGAATTGTATACAAGATACAATCCACCTGGCAATAGTTCTCTTGGTGGCAGGTCTGCCCTTCCCCATTTCTCCATAAGTGAGGAACAGCTGGAGGGAATCAAACCTGTGACCCTTGGTACGCTCTATATAGTAGCAAAGGGCCCTTTTAACATCTAAACTGTGTAGCCTGCCCTCTCCTGAAGAGGAATGATCAGTGAAGAAAACAGGAAGAGACAGACTGGTTCAGGTGAAAATCTGAAACCACTTTGGGCAAGAACCTTCTGTTGGTTCTAAGGACCACTTTATCCCTATGAAAGGAGATAAAATCAGGTTCCACTGACAGGGCTTGCAGTTCACTGACACATCTGGCAGAGGTAATGGCTACTAAAAACACAGTGTTCCAAGTCAAGTACTTAAGCTCAACTGAGGACATAGGCTCAAAGGGAGGCTGCATCAATTGAGCAATACAAACATTTAAATCCCAAGCAGGGGCAGGGTCTCTGAGTGGAGGACTGGTATGAAGCAATCCTTTGAAAAATTTACAGAACACAGGATGAGACAATAGTGAGGAAGACTTCCCCACTGACAGAAAAGCAGTGACAGCTGACAAGTGAACTTTGAGAGTAACTGGTCTGAGGCCTATGCCATTAAGATGGACCATATAATCCAGAACTGTAGACAATTCAGCAGTGTCTGGGGAAATATGCTGCTTAGAACACCAAATGCTGAATCTCTTCCATTTGGAGTTATAGGTCTTTCTAGTGGCAGGCTTTCGAGAGGCTTTGAGGATGTCCAGCACCCCCTGAGACAGATGCAAATCTGCATACTCTAACTCTTCAAGCGCCATGCCTTGAGACTGAAGATTGGGGTACCAAATCCTCCCCTGAGAGGAGGTAACCAGGTTGTAATTCCTGGGAAGAGACAGGTAAAGATGGACTGCTAGGGACAGCAACAGGGAGTACCAAGGCTGTCTGGCCCAATCTGAAGCAATCAGAATCATTTTGCAGGGTTCTAACTTTATCTTGACTAAAACTCTGAACAGAGGAGGAAAGGGAGGGAATGCATACAGAAATGTTCCTTCCCAGTTCAGAATCAGAGCATCCAGAGGGACTGTGCCCAAGACTGGGGGTCTGCAACAAAAGAGAGGAAGTTAGTGATTGTCTGGGGCTGCAAAGAGATCTATCTCTGGAGTGCCCCACCTTGAAAAAAAATCAACTTCAAGACCAGAGGGTCCAGAGACCATTCGTGATGGCCCTGTGAAATCCTGCTCAGTGCATCTGCTAGCACATTGTCCTTCCCTGGAAAGTGGACTGCTATCAGAGAGGTTTGCAGGGAATAAGCCAGGGACCACAACTTCATGGCTTCTGTGCACAAGGCCGTAGACCGCGTGCCTTCCTGCTTGTTGATGTACCACATGGTGGTGGTGGTGGTGGTGCTGTTCTGACTTGAACACTGACAGAGAAAGCTTGCAGGGCCAGAAAAACTGCCCTGAGTTCCAGCAGATTGATATGGAGAAGAGATTCCTGAGGGGACCACAGTCCCTGGGCAGTGAGGGCCCCCAGATGGGCTCCCCAGCCCAGGAGGGAAGCATCTGTGGTAAGGACCACTGAATGAGACTGAGTGGCAAATGGGACCCCTTGCCTTAAACTGTTCCGATCCTGCCACCACTGAAGGGCTTGGATCAGAGTCCGGGTCACTGGGATCAGTTTGGTAAGGGAATCCTTCTTTTGGGACCAAAAGGCCCTCAGATGGAACCGAATGTCCCTCATCTGGAATCCTGCCCCTTGGACCACTGCTGTAGAGGCTGCCATGTGGCTCAAGAGCTGGAGGAAATGCCTTGCTGGTTGAGACACCTGAAGGCTGAAGGAAGAAGCCAGTTCTATAAGAACTCTTGCCCTTTCCAGGGGAAGAAAAGCTCTTGCTTTGACAGTATCCAGCTCTGCCCCTATAAAGGTAAGGAGCTGCACTGGCTCGAGAACCGACTTGGGAAGGTTGAGAAGAAATCCAAGAGAAGTAAGCACTTGCTGGGTCATTTGCAGGTCTGACTTGACTTGGTCTGGGGACTGGCCCACTATGAGCCAGTCGTCCAGATATGGAAAAACAGAAATCTTTTGCCTCCTTAGAAAGGCAACTACTACTGCCAGGCACTTTGAGAAGACCCTTGGGGCTGAAGTTAGGCCAAAGGGCATTGCTCTGAACTGATAGTGGCCTGACGGCAACTCGAACCTGAGGTACTTTCTGTGGGAGCACCTGATGGGAATGTGAAAATAGGCATCTTTGAGGTCCAGGGAGGCTAGCCAGTCCCCCTGGCCTTAGAGAGGGAAGAATTATTCCCAGAGTTACCATCCTGAACTTTGGTTTTAACAGATGTTTGTTTAGGTATCTTAGGTCTAGGATGGGTCGTCACTCCCGTCTTTTTTGGGGTGAGGAAGTACCTGTGGAGTACAGACCTTTGCCCCAGTGTAGGGTAGGTACTCTCTCTACGGCTCTTAAAGCCAGCAGAGATGAAACCTCAGCCTCTAGGGCAAGGGTTTCTGAGAGACCTGCAGGTGGAAAAGATCTGGCTCTCATCTTCGGAAATTTTTTGAAGCTGAGAACCAGTCCCAGGCTTACTACTTCCAGGACCCACTTGTCTGATGTAACAGACATCCAGTCCTGGACGAAGTAAGTCAGCCTGCCCCCCTACTGGAATAGAAGAGTAGACCTGGGCAGGCCCATCAGGCTGTCTGGTTGGCAGGGGCCTTAGGCTGAGGAGTGGATGCAGCCCTGCTCATACCCCTTCTGCCTCTCCCTCTGAAGAACCCCACTGTGAAAAGGAAGAAGATACCTGTGGCTGGTAGAAAGGCCTAAGAAAAGGCCTGTCCCTGCCCCCAGACTGCTGCCTTTGAGGAGTTGCCTGCCTCTCTTTGGCCTGAGAACTCCTGTAAGTGGTCCTGTACTCATTCATTTTCTTCATGTAATTCTCTGCTCCCCAAACAGGGAATTACCCACTATAGGAAAATCCATGGCCTTAGCCTGGGTATCCTGCGAAAGGCTAGTACATCTGAGCCAAGCCATTCTCCAAAGAGCCACAGATGTAGTCATGACTCTTGATGACACATCATTGGAGTCCACAGTAGTATGAAACTGAACTTTTGATGCCTCAATCCCATCTGCAGCCACTGCCTCCAGCTCCTCGGCTAGCTGGGGAGAGGCCTGTTTAGCCAGTGCCAGTACAGTGCCCCACCTGGACTTCTGGTACCTGGCTGTATAGGCCATATAATTAGCCTGCCTGAGTCCCAAGGAAGATGCCATGTACTGTTTTTTTGCCATGGCATCAATCTTCCTGGAGTCTTTATCTGGGGGGTGTGAAGCCAAGGAAATGTTTGCCTTATCACAGGCAGCAGCCTGCACTACTCCAACATGGCTGTATTGCTGGTATAAAAACTCCATATCCGAGCCTGATAGTGTGTACCTCTTGTCCATCCTTCTGTCAACAGGGGGTACAGAACTGGGAGACTTCAAGATTTTTTGTGTCAGTTTCCCAAAGGATTTGTGAAGGGGAATAGACAGTCTCCTGGACTCTGGGATGTCCATCATTTCCACATAATCAGGCTCCTCCTGATCCTCCATTGCCTCCTCCATAGGAAGCTGGAGGGTTTCAGCCATTTTTCTGTAAAACAAAAAATGGGAAGGGGACTCGGAAAGCCTAGGAGGGGATACACCAGAAGGTCTGTTTGGGGAGATGTCCGGTTCCACAGGCACATCCAGACTTTCATCATCATCACTATCGTCTTCAAACTCCCCCCTCCCCCATAAATTCCGGTTCATAAAAATCTTCAGGGGTATAATCTTGAACCGGGGGAACCGACCGAACCCCCGAAAAGGTGCCGGATTGGTCGGAACTGGGCGAAGCGATTCCACAATTTGAACCGCTCTGGCTATTTCCTCGGCAGTCAGAATATGAACCTCTGGATCCGAACCGGTCGATTTTTCTTTGTGTTTTCTTTTGTAGGAACCGACCCTTCAGGATCAGCTCTCCTCTTGCATGAAGAAGTATCACCCTGGTCAGAGGGCACTCCTTCTGGTGCGGTTGGAACCGAACCGGGCTGGCCATCCAGGTCAGCGGACTTCTTGGCCTCCTTTTCCCCTCAGTCTACCTAGTCTCTTTTCAAGGGTGGAGTTAGTAACATTTTTACAAATTTGGCAGTCTGAATCGAGGTGTTCAAACCCCAGACAAAAAACACAGGTGGTGTGGGGGTCGGCCTTAGCAAAGACCTCCCCACACTCACTGCAGTGTTGAAACCCAGTGGGCCCGGTTTTTTTCTTGGGTTTCTCAGACTTGGCCAACCTAACCAAACTTACCCTTTTTATGGCACCCGCCAGGCAAGACTCCCTTATCCTAACCGTGTCACAGGTGTTGGAAAAACCGTTACAAACACTTTATTTATTTTTTTTTAGAATCGATAAGAACCAGTAACCACGCTCTAAAGTAAAACACAAGGATTCAATACAAATGATCGGTTCAGCCGAAACAATCCAACACTTTACAATTTCCACACAGAAACAGAACAAAACCTATTTAGTACTCGCGGTACCACAGACAGAGACCGAACCGACTATGCGGTAATAAATTCGGTAAAAGCCGACAACTTAACCGAGACTTTAACAGACTTTCGAACCAAGCTGAAGGAGAAATCTCCGGAGCGACTGCTCAGTGAGGCGGAGTAAAGAATCTGACGGTTGGATTTCAAAGGGCTCCAGAGACCTCAACAGAGCTCGAGCTCAGCATTCTATGCTCTGCATAGAAAGTTAACCCTTTGTTCTCGGGGGCAGTTTAAAGGCTGGGGCTAACTGCAATAGTCAGAATACAGCAATACTTCATGTTGTTTGAATGCTGTAATTAAATAAAAAAAAAGGGCACCTTGGTAAACCAACAGTTATGTCTATCTAATCGGGGCCCGAGGAACACAATCTTGACATTTCTTTAAAAAAAAAAAAAAAGATCGGAAACATGTTTTTTTAATTTTTCCACTGCAAGTGTCGCAAATTTTCGAAAGTATGTTTGTGAAACTTTTGCAAATTTGCAACAGTTTTACAAACATACTTTAAAACTTTGAAAATTTGCCAAAGTAACCCAAAAAAATAATTTCTTTGCTACTTCATAGCAAATGAGCAGTTAGGACTTTTGGGCTGAAATATACAGGGCAGGAAGGGCTTGCATCACAGATGTGCCTTTTGCTGGTTTGGTGAAGCATTTACATCAGTTCCATAGTTATAACATTCTGAAGTTTAGAAATTTCCCATAGAATAACACTGTGGCAGCCGCGGTACCTTTCAGTGCCTACATCTCAAAAATAGTTCGAGATACAGATTTTTCACTAAGCATAGCTAAGTACACCTTGCACGTGTGCAGGTTGCTAGGTCACGATTACGAATGCAGTGGAATTTTTTCCAAATTTCCTATGGTTACTGAGATATTGCCACATTTGCAGCACAAGGGGCACTTGGAATGTCTCTAGGTCTGCGCTATGTCTCTATGAGTAGATGGGAGCATATGGATACCATTATACAATAATGGGAGTGCAGAGTCCTCCATTATGCAGCACTGGGAGCCCAGAGGAAGATGACAGTTCATTACAATGTCTCTACACTTATGTACAGATGGGAGCGCAGGGCCCATCTGTACAATATCAGAGACAATTACAATATGCATGCATGATGGCTGGGCCCTGCGCCCCCATAACCAAAGAAAAAATTACTCACCATAATAATCTTATTTCTTTTAAGGGCATCTTACTATATTCTGACTTATGCAGTATGGTCTCACCATAGGACTGCCCAGTCCTATGGTGAGACCATACATAAATCAGTCTAATCAAGAATTTCCTGGGGGTTTGAATATTGGTAATATTACACTTTCTCAAAAAGAAGGAAATTGCAAAAACCTCAGTTAATGCATCACTTAGGATTTCTATCACAGTGGCAAAAGTTTGGAAATTTGATGCTAGGGTTACCAACCCTACCACTCCACCCCGCACTCTACACACACCAACAGGCATTGGGGTGTGCCTTGGATCGTTGGGCCTCTCACCCCAATCTCCTATACTGTACAATGTCAATTTCTTTACAAATAGAATGGGGTGAGAGTTGGGCCTACGACCCCAAGGCACACCCAATACTCTACTATGCGTGGGTTGAAGTGAGGTGGAAAGGTTAGTAACCCTAACATCAAATTTCCAAACTTTTATACGCTGATATAAAAGTCTGATGCATTTTGGAGGTTTTTGCAAAAAATATATATACAGTATATATATATATGTACACATACACACACACACACACACACACACACACACACACACACAAATACATATGCATATGTACGTGTACAGAAAAAAAATCCACTACAGGGCATACGATCGTGGTCTGATACATGCACGCCTTGAGTGTGTTGTGCAGCCGAGTGCCCTTTATCCACTCAAGGCGTGCGTACATCAGAGCACGATCGCACGCCCCGTAGTGGATTATGTGTCTTATAAAATGGCAAATTTTATTTGGGGCAGGGTGTTAAAAAAGTAGCGCTCCTTCTGTACTCAAAGTTTTGTTAACAGTTTAAAAAAAAAAAAAACTACAATGTTAGTTTTTGGGTGACTTATGGCTTTTATTTGTTATCTGGTTGATTCTATTGTTTCTTTTATCCTCTTGCTCCTGTAATTCATTTTTACGTTCACTTTTACTACCGCAGTTCAGCAAGCATCCTGAATTGAAATAACAGTGAAGTGCCGCCAACTCAATAGTAAAAGCAAGCGAGTCGGCAGCTACGGTAGTGCAACCAGTAAAGTGCGAGCAACCCGCTCTCACACTTCACTCTCTATCTCCACCACTGAAGGGGCCATCTCACTCACTCACTTTTGCAATTGAGTCGGTGGCATTTCACTGGTATTTCAATTATCTGCAGTACAAAACAACATTGGTTTTATAGTGTTCTATCTAAAGACTTCAGTCAGTGTTTCTCCCCTTCCCACACCAAATGTGCTGCCCAAAATGAAGCACGGTATTAAAGGGAAAAATAAAAACAAACCCAGGAGCAAGGGGACAAAACAAATGGCAGGATCAACTAGGTAAGTGATTTAATTCATTTAAAAACCAAAAGTGTATGTTGGGGTTTACAAAACCTCACAGGGAAGACACATAAGGTTCTAAACGATGTACAGGCAGAGTTCCCCACAGCCCAGAATTACAGAGCCGTGGTTAAAGAGGGTGGGGCCATCAATGGGAGCAGAGTCAACTATGTGAGGCATGGAATGCATAACGGGAAGCAACAGATTCATTTTCTATGCCAGAACAGTGCCAAGACAGTCTTACTGGTTGTACAGCACAAAACAGTTAAATGGCCAGCTTCCCTAGTACCTCAGTAAAGTGCCTGTGCCCTTAAAATCAAGCAACTGAATTTAGTAGTTTTTTTGTCACACCCCAGGCCCGCTCACCTGTGAGACTGCCTCCTCTCCACAACAGAAATGCTGTATACTTTAGTCCTCCCTTTTTAAAATCGGCGGATGCAGGTAATGATAAATTCTACAACCACTTTATTGACAAACTCTTTTTAAATATTAGTAAATGATTACCTAAAGTGGTTGTTGCCCTACTCAGCCACAACTTGGCTCCACACATACTGTGTGAGCAGATGATCCCTCCTACTGCTCAGCAGCAAAATCTGTCCGAAGGCAGAGGAGCAGTAATTTGTTTTACTTAGGCAGCTTTTATTAACTGCAAGTGTAGCTCTGCTACTCTGCAACCTGCATGGCCCAGGCTGCATATCCTGATCTCTCCCACAGTGAAAACCAAACTGCTGCCTTTGAGAGAAATAGTGTTTCTTTTTTCTCTTCTCTGTTTTTAAGTAAATAATATATATATTTTTTAGTAGCACTAAGAGCAGTTCTGAATACACCATGCAAGGAAAGTCCCTCAACACAAACAAGACATCTGAAGCAGACCCTCGAGTGGCAGCAGCACAAAGAAACGCTGCGCTTACCAGTGCATTTGCTTCTCTACTCAACAGGGCTGCTGGGCTGTCCATCTTGATCAATCACCAACCACTGGCTCTGCGTTTACGCTGCTGCTGCTGCTACTACTACTACTACTACCACCACCACTGCCCATCTCCAGAACTCTGATCAGTCTGTTCATGTGAAACCTTAGGATCGCTGAACTGAATTAACAAACAATCACCCGAATTCCTCGCTTGGTGAGGTCCTCATGTCAGCACTCACACTGGCTCGCAGGCTTCCATTCTCATGCTGGCTCTCAGCTTTTCTTTTTAAAGGCACAGACATGCTGCTTGCCCCATTAAAAAATGCTCTGGTGCGGTTTAAAGGTACAGGTGATATTAAAGTGCAGCTGCCTAATTAACAGGGTGGCAACCAAGATAGTTGCAAGGTGGCATTTGCAAATAACGTGGCGGCCCACCACACACTTTAAATGAATGGAGATCAAGATCTTGAGGTGTGTTTTATCCCACCAGAGAGCAGGATTTTCAGTTTTTTCATCCACCCACCACCACCCACCCACCTACCTACCTACCTACCTACCTACCTACCTACCTACCTACCCACACACACACACACACACACACACACACACGTGGCTGCTAGCTGAATCAGCTCTGCTCCCAACTAAGGCATAATTTGAGTGTGATATGCCTTGCACTGGTGATTCTGCATCAATTATCATGGACATGTCAGCTCTGAAACCCAGGAGCAACTCAGATTTCAGCCCTTTACCCCCACTCCCCACCTCACCACCAAGAGTAATTTGAAAGTCCAGAATTACAACTGCTTAAGACTTTTTCTTCAAAAGACAAGTTTTGGTTTTTTTTTTACCTTATTTTCTTGGCTCCATGTCCATATTCTTGGGGTTTCTATTCCCAACACAGGAAACGGATTGTATCCAGCAACGATCAGTCCAATTAGAACCAACTTAAAATATGAAACAAATGTAGCAATATGTCTGGAAAGAGAAAAAATAAAAAAAAAGAGAGCCATTAGTGCAACGTTACAACAAACTAAACAAATACCAAAGCAACATCCTGTATAATCAGATGCAGGGTTTTAAATAAACTGAAAAAATGGATTCGCAGATTGACGCGTGAAAGTGCTCATCAGTTGCGAAAATGCATAGCACTTGGCACAGAATGATTAGCAACATTTAATAAAAATATACAGTTTTACTGATGTCTGCTGTGCCATGGACTCATACAGAAATGGTTAGCAGTCTACAGCTAAGAATTTCACGAAGTTCTAGCATTACCCACTGTTTTGTGCTGTGTTTTACTATGCTGTACCAGCTATTTAATACCGTGAGGTGGATCCTGCTGCCCCACCCTTCCCAAAATGGTCTGATGGTTAGGCATGTCACTTAGAATGTAATATACCGTTGTATAAAGGTTTTCCAGCATCTGCTTTATTTGTAATCCTCTCATCCACGTCACAGCTAGAAACAAGAGTTGTAATTTAACCTCTCCTTGCCTCTCTAGATTAAATAAATAACTGGGATATGCAGTGACTCAAAAACTGGAAATAGGAAAATGTGGTCTACATGCCGGGCTAGAAATAATTTTTTTTGAGATGCCTGTCAGAGGGACAGGTGTGATGGAAATGCTGCCTGTCCCACAAATGTTTTACCTGTCCACAGTATTTTAACTTGCATTTTGAAGTATCTAACAGAAAACCAACTGTAAAGAGACAAGAAAAAAATTGCTGCTTTTGAGTGGGTTAGTTTGCAAGTGTCTGACACACTCCAGTCTATTTCTAAATCAGAACTTGAATCTCTGCTGCCATTTGGTCTCACATGAGATCTTCTGTCTTGCTTTCCAGATTTAAACCATAGTGTTACGGCATCCTTCGGTTCAAAAGTAGGAACGCCAGCATCTGACAGCTTAACACACATTAGCTCAGATGTAGTTGCAGGAGAAAGACAGGACCTCCAGTCAGACTTAATTCTGCCCTTCAATCTGAATCCTCTCTAGACCGCTGCAGTTTGTGTTGGACTCAGTAGACAAATTGTGACCAAGACCAAAATATCAGTGAAATGGTGCTTATATGAATCATTTTGGAGAATTTTTTTTTCCCCCCCCCAAGAAATCCAGGTAGTGATATTTGGGAAAGTCAGTCAGTGACTTCTTCATATGAAGTTTAAGTTCTAACCACTGAGCTTCAATCAGGGCTGCATTATGACTGTTTCTTCAGGACATCACTGTAGTGCTCTGGGAGGGTACTCACTTCCTCATCACCATAAAGGGCTAGCTGCTCACTGTTATCTGGGAATTGTTAAGGGTTAAATATCCTGAATGACCTGAGGATTTTGTCTTTTTTTATTTGAAAATCATGTGTTAATACTGTCAGTTGTTGCTGTGAGGAGGACCTTAGTATCGCTCACTACTGCCTGCTTGGTTCTATCCAGAGAACAGCCTCTCTCAAAGTTAAGCAAGATGTCAGATCCATGGTACTGAACTTGTGTTGTACTTGTCAGAGTTCTAGTGGTAGAAGTGCTAGTGTCACTGTCGGTGTTAGGAAGCAACAGCAAATCATAACAGCATTTGTCAAGTTTATCCTGCACAGCTTAAGTCTCTAGCCAGAGAATTGTGCCTTCAACTTTACGGATTATTGTTTTCACTGTTGAGCTATCCCTCTGTAAAGTCAGACTGAACGCCATCATCACTGAAAGGTATTCAGCAAGAAACTGTGTATGAAGGACAAATCTCACAGTGGTCACTATCTTAAACATCCCACTGGCCAGATCTTTAGTTTACCCTTTTATGGAAGCGATGTGTTGTAAATGTAAAACTATCTGTTTTCATGCAGGAATTTCTGTACTTGACTGCTGTACTGCAAGCTCCAACTTGTGAACACTGCACCGAATCTCTAATAAATAAGGTACATCTGTCATCATCCTACCAAGTATCCCAGTCACTTTTCCTAACAAGACGGGCGCACCAAAAGCAACAACTTTTTCTTTCCAATCTTTACAGTCCAGGGTGACTTCCATAGCGTCATGCATTGATTTCTGTTTTCATCATTCGGAATAGGGACTGACTGAAGGGAAACAAAATTTGTTCACTGGACGGAAATGTTCCATTGTTGTAATATAGACTGCCTTCTCCTCTATTACTGATGTAGCAGTGCAGGAATTACATAGGACAGAAAGAAACGTACTACTAATGTATTGACCAATTTTGCATGCTTTAGCCAGACTGATTCTGAAATGAAATGCATGAACGTTACATACGAACAGTGCTGCCTGTTTGCCACTTCTGTAACGGATTCCCACGCTTGCGCCATTTGTATGTTGTAATTCTAACAAGCCTGGGAAATCTGTAAAAGGGTGTTCTGAATTTATCAAATAAAGAGTTGTTCTAAACAAATGTTCGACTGTGTCAGTTAATTTTTTTTCCCCATTTGAATGATACCTTGTTCTGTTGCTAGGCTGCATGGATTTGTGTTACACACAGTTTGTCTGTGGCTAATTTATGAGGTCTGGTGGGTTCATGAGCTCTTACATTTTCTAGTCTCATGCTCTTACACCCACTCATGAAAGTGTTGGCCTCTTTTAGGAATTTTCTGCAATATAAGCAAGACATACCCAGATCAGGCTCATATTCTAGCCACTCATTTTCCTTCCAGCTGTCCTGGAAACTCCTTTTTATGTTCGCCACGGGCATGTAGGCAGTGAACATCTTACTATGATAGTGCTTTTGAGGGGTGACACACTGTGTCAAATGCAGAGCAGTGTTTAAGGGGCAAGTCAGTGCCTAGCAATCATCATTCAGGCTGATGATGACAACAGAGTTTTGATTTGCTTGGTGGAGACGGGATGAACTTGAAAAGAAACAGCTGACCCAATCCTGGGTCAGCTCTTTCATTTGATCTAGGCAGCAAAGCAGATGTGTCTCTTCAGCCCAGAATTTCAAACATGCAGGGACTCATGCCAGGTGTAACAAGAAAAAACGGTGTGTCTGTAAATGCCCAGCTCTGCTAATAATAGCTGTACTAACCGTATTCAAATGCGAATGACTTTAAAACGAAAAATGATAGCATGGTACTTTAAGCACAAACGTTCTTCAGCACAAAAATATCTACCAAACGAGTGGTGTTTCATTTATAGATACCTTTTAGATTTTTTGTAATCGGCAATGGCAGGAAATTCAATTTTTTGTTCCCTTTTTTGGTTGTATGGTGTAAATGGAATATGCTACCCTCCTACTGGAAATATTGATATTTTTTGTTCTTGTGCCGATTGACCTGATGACATCACTCATTGGCTTAGCTGCCGTGATGTCATCGGATCTACTAACTGTAGGGACTCACTTACTCTCCTCCCTACAGTCTGTGGCTTCCTTTACAGATATCTAACTAATCTTAAAAAAAAAAAAAAAAATCAGTTTACATTTTTTTTTTTAACACAAGATGCCTTATTTTAACCCTCTGCCAGCATGTCCTTTACCACCATTCACGCAAAGCATCTAGTACCCCAGGGCTTCTATACCAGTGGTGAACATCTGGCACTGACAAATGCTTGTTCTTTTTGTTCAACTTTCACTACTAAATAACAGGAGTAGCAGGTGCAGCAGCACTGCCACCTGTCACAGCTGTGGGGTGAGTTGGTGATACTGGACTAGTAGAGGAACCTGGACTTTCTCCTCCTAAAACCCCTTCACTTGAAGGCTTTTCAAGAATTAAAAAAAAAAAAAAAATATAAGGAATTTTGTCAAGCTTCACTGGTTTCTGCTTGATCAGATGTATACTATGATGATGACTATGTGACTGTGTCACTTCTTACTTATAGCAGCACACACCAGTAGTTGTAGTAGGGCAGTAGACTTAGATGTGCTGCGTAATATACACACAGACTGATTTGTGACATGACGTGAAATTGACCGTGAATCAGATGATAGAGAAATATTTTTTCCTGCTTAAATTAATACAGAAGACTGTGAAATATTTTTTCTGCTTAATACAGAACAGCAACAGTTACAGCCCCCTCCTTTTCAAATGATAAGGCAGACAGGGCAGACGAGGGCATACAGTTGTCAAATATTTTTTCCCATTTTAATACAGAACAGTGAGCTTCAGAGTACATACCCATACTCCAGTGCTAGGGCACGGTAGAGTAGATTGTACTAGTGCTGTCAAATATGTTTTTACTTCTGCTTTAGCACAGAAGAGTGAGAATTCCCAGGTCACTCTCCTCCCTCCTTATGAAATGCTAGGGCAGGGACAGGTAGACTAGGCTAGGGGCCTAAGGCATGTAGTTGTCAAATATGGTTTTTATTCCTGCTTTAGTACAGAACAGTGAGAATCTCCAGGCTTTTCTTTTTTTAAATTAGCTTTCTGAACCCAAAAGCCCTGAAAGGACTGCTTTCAACAGCAGCACTCCTGGCTGTCTCTATTCAGTTCTATCCTCTCCCTACCTGCTGAGGTAGTGCAACTCTGTCTGCCTTTTTTGGCTTTTCTCTTTTGTTTCTTGACTTTTTTTAAATTAGCTTTCTGCCCCCCCATCCCCAAAAGTCCTGAAAGGGCTGCTTTCAACATCAGCACTCCGGGCTGTCTCTATTCAGTTCTCTCTCCTTACTCCACCTGCTGAGACAGTGCAACCCCACCTGCCCTTTTTGGATTTTTTTTTTTTTTTTTTTTTTAATTTCCTTATTTTTAAAGTAACTTTCTGCCTCCCAAAGCCCTGAAAGAACTTCTTTCCAAACAGCAGCACTCCTGGCTGTTTCTATACTATCCCCTCCTCTCCCCGCCCACTGAGACAGAGCAACTCTGTCTGCCCTTTTTGGCTTTTCTCTTTTTTTTTCTTTTTAATTAGGTTTCTGCCCCAAAAAGCTCTGAAAGGGCTGCTTTCCAAACAGCAGCACTCCTGTTTGTCTCCATCTTTCTTTCCCCTCCACTCCCCACTTACTGAGACAGTACACTGCCTGCCCTTTTTGGCTTTTATTTTTAATTTTTTTCCTTAGCTTTCTGCCTCCCAAATGCCCTGAAAGAGCTCTCCAAGCTGTCTCTGTCTTTCCCTTTCTCTACCCACTTGCTGAGACACAGTAACCTTCAAGGCAGTCCTGCCTTATACAACTTTTTTCCCCCCATGTTTCCTTGTTTTTTTTGTTTTTTTTTTTATGTCCCCAGGGCCCTGAAAAGGGCTGGTTCTTTTTTGTTCTTTCTTTAATTTTTTTAAGTTTAGTGTGATGGAAAGGAATACAGTCCCCATCCCCTTCACTCGCGGAGTTGCGCCAGAACCTTGTCTCGCTCTCCCAGTAACTCCGACCTCTCCGTGACTGCACATGAAATGAGGACAGTGAGCCAGATCACGTGAAAACTGCGCATGTGCAGTGATCAACTGCACATGCGCGGCTGAGTGTACAACTCTTTCTGCGATGCCTCTTCCCACCCGCTGCTGCTTAAAAATTGCTGTGCGGAGTCAGGTGACAAAGTCAACCTGTGGTCACAAGACTCTCAGTGGCAACAACCGGCAGGGCGTGTGGCGTCATGCTGCTTCCTGACATCTGAGACATCCTAACATCTTCCAGCATGACGTCTGGACGTTAGGATCCTTTCCTCCCCATCTCCAACTCTGCAGATGGGGCCCAATGCCCAGTAATGTAATGGCACTACAGGGGAACAAAACTGCCTGCGAAAAATGACAGTCCCTAATGAAGAGTGTGTTTTTAACTCATTTTTTAAACCCATTTCTTTAACGATTGCTGGCTTGTCTGGAGGAGGATTAGTTTGAATCTTTCTTTAACTGTTGCTGGCTGCTGGGAAGGGGATTCTTTGCCTAGAAACAGAGGAGCCAATCAAGTAGGAGTTGCTAATTTGAATCTCTCTAACTGTTCAAGGAGGCATTTTGTCTGTTCATTCCGCTTGCTGCTGAGAGAGGTAGGAGTGTGAGTTTGAATATGTCCAGGAGGCATTCAGTCTCTGAGTTTTTATTTTTATGAGTTTGAATCTTTCTTCAACTGTCCAGGAGACATTTTGTCTGGTGGAGGATTAGCTTGAATCTTTCTTTAATTCTTTAACTGTTGCTGGCTTGCCTGGAGAAGGATTAGCTTGAATCTTTCTTTAACTGTTTAACTGTTGCTGACTGCTGGGGGAGGGGATTCTTTGCCCAGAAACAGAGGAGCCAATCAAGTAGGAGTTGCTAATTTGAATCTCTCTAACTGTTCAAGGAGGCATTTTGTCTGTTCATTCTGCTTGCTGCTGGAAGAGGTAGGAGTACGAGTTTGAATCTGTCCAGGAGGTATTTTGTCCCTGAGATTGAGATTTTTTGGCCCTCCCACCCACGTCCACCTCCACACATTAAATACCAAGTTAGTTGGGAGGAGCATATAGGATCTTCTCAGGGGCAGGCTGATAGCTAAAGAGCAAATAAAATCAAAAGGAAGAGGAGGAGATGCTGATTATATCACGTAAGTGGACATTTGTACATTTAAATTGCATGATCCTGTCAATTTCATTTTGTTAGGAATAGGATAAGTTTGACAGGGGCACAGAGCAGAAAGGGGCAAGGGCTATGGAAACAAGTCAGGGTCATAAACACAAACTCTGTAAAAGGGAGAGAGTGTAAAAAAAAAACCACTAAGAAGAGGGTAGAAGCACACTTAAGGAGTATGCAGAATGGCACAAGGAGTGGTGCAATGCAGTGGGTGTGGAGCAGCGGTGTTCAGAGCAACTTTCTGGTAACAACGGTGCAGCCCCATTTGTAGGCACCTCTCTGGACTGAGGGAGGATATTGCCAGGCTTCGAGCATAGCTGGCAGGAGTACTGGGGACCTTGGCCTCCACTCGGGGACCACCATACCACTGCCACAGAGGGTGCTCAGTCAGAGGCCTGAATGGACTACGGTGGGCTCAGGGAAGTTGAGGAAGGTGGAGTTCAAGCACCCCCCCAACCCGGTATAACTAAAGAACAAATATGATATTCTCAAGGAGAGGGAGGGCCCTGAAAGGGAACCCAAGGTTGTGACCATGGGTGAAGGGCAGACCCACCAGTAGGGGGGCACATGGGATGGGGACTGAGAATCACAGGGGAGAAGTAACCTTCTAGTGGGGGACTCAATAGTTCGGGATATGGTGCTAGGTCAGGCATGGGGGGGATTATGTGTCTCTCAAGAGGCACAGCTCTAAGGGAGGGGGAATGGATCCCGGTTAAGGGAAAAAAGGGCTCGGCTGTGAGAGTGGACGTGGAGGTTAAAGTATGGGAGGGATGAAGGGGGGGTTCAGGGCAAAGGGCAGGGATGGCACTGAGGATGAGGGAGCTCCGGGTGGGAAGGGGGACAAATACAGAGAGTGTTAGGGGAAGGGGCAGGACTGGGGAGGTGGCTGGGGGTGGAGCTGAGGGTACAGATAGGGACACATGTGCAGGGCAGGGGGGACTCTTGGGACAAGCACAAAGAAAGAGTTTGGGGGAGGGATGAGAAACGAAGGTGGGGGAACGTGCTAGTGCTGGGTGATTTCATACTAAAAGGGTCAGATGGGGGAGTAAAGGGGAAAGACATAGTCGCATATGGGTAGAGTCTGTACCTGGGTTGACAGACGATAAAGCAGAAAATGCTAGTATGAAGTGTGCAAAGAGGGGAAGGCATAAACCATATGTGGTGGTACACGTGGGTACAAACGACATGGCAGGGGAAACGGCAGAGGTGGTAAGGCAGAGGTTCATGGAACTGGGTAAGTTAAGTGAGAAGGTAGGGAGCTCAGTGGCCTTCTCTGAGGTACTCTTAGAGCCCAGGAAAAGTATGGCAAGGAAGGGTAGGATTGATGAATTCAACAGTTGACTGGGAAACTGGTGTAGATCCAAGGGGTATGGGTTAGTGGGAGGCTGGGGCAGGGTCTGGGACAATAAGGATCTGTACGCAGGGGAAAGATTACATTTGAGCAGGGAGGGGAAGGGGTTGCTAAAACAGAGGTTAGAAGAATACATAAAAACAAAGGTTAATTTAAACTGGGTGGTGGCGAGTGGGTTGCTGGAGGGAAGGCTCTCTGGAGAGGGGAGACAAATGAGCCTACCCCCGTAAAAAGTGGGTTGGAAGTAGGGAGGAATCAAAGGGCGGGGCTGAGAAGGGTGGGAAACTGGGTAAGGAGTGTAAGGGAACATCTTGGAGAGCTGTCTCCTTGAATGCAAGGAGTTTGGGGAACAAAACTGCAGAACTACAAGTTCTGTTGGCAGAGGGAATGGTGGACACAGATGCCATCACAGAAACATGGGCCGACCAATACCAAGATTGGGACCAGATGATTCCAGGGTACAGGAAGGATAGGGGCAAAGGGGAAGGGGTAGCGATGTTCATAAGGGATAGGATGAAGTGTGCAAGGGAAGAGGGGGAGGAGGGTAGAATAGAGGCCTTGTGGATGCAATTCAAGGACACGAGGAATAGAATTCTCAGGATGGGGGTGGTATACAGACCAGCAATTCAAGGGGAAGACCTAGACAGGGAGCTGTTGGAGCACATTAGGAAAGTGTGTGGGAAAGGTAACACAGTGATCGTGGGGGACTTCAATCTACCATGAGTGGATTGGGATACCCCAGCCACCTAGAGTGCTAGGGAGGAAATATTCCTGGATGCCTTCCAGGACTGCTACTTGGCAAAGATGGTCATTGAGCAGACTAGGTTGGGGAATGCACTGGATCTAGTTCTGGCCAGCGGGAAGGCTGTAAGGGAGGTGGGGAGTGGAGGACCCGCTGGCTGGGAGTGACCACCACTCGGTGTGGTTCACACTTAATATGAGCAGAGAAGCAGCCAGTACAGGGACCAGGGTGGTGGACTTCAGACAGGATGACTTTGGTAGGATGGGTGAAATCTTAAGGGGGCATCTGGAAGGAATACAGCCACACTGGGATGTGGATCAGAAATGGGGAAAAAAAATCAAACTGGGGCTACTGGAGGCTACTGAGACATGTACCAGACTGCAGAGCAAAAAGGGAAGGGCTAAAAAACCGAGCTGGTTAAGTAGAGGGATCTTAGAAATGGTGAGAGCTAAAAAAGCAGTGTTCAAAAAATACAAGAAATCCAGGAAGGGGGAGGATAGGGAGCAGTACGTGAAGAGGTCCAAGGAAGTTACCAGGGAAGTCAGAGCAGCTAAGGCCTCCAGGGAATTGAGGCTGGCGCAGGGCATCAGGGACAGGAAAAAGGACTTCTTCGGATACATACAGGAGAGAAGGAGCTGCAAGGACCAGATAGCGAGGATCAGGAAGGACGGGGGTGGGCAGAGAAAGGGGTGGATCGGGCAGAAGCACTGAATGAGTATGTCTGTTCTGTATTCACGAGGGAGAAAGGAGGGCAGCACGAGGTGGGTGGGCGGGGAGAGGAGGCAACGGATGGGGTGACCACTGAGCGTAGGGTATTGGAGAGGTTAAGGGCTCTGAGGGTGGATAAGGCACCAGGATCGGACAGCATACACCTCAGGGTGTTGAAGGAAATGGCTGAGATCCTGGCTGGACCGCTGGCGGAATTATTCAGTATCTCTCTGGACACAGGGTGCGTACCTAATGACTGGAGGATGGCCCACATGGTACCCATCCATAAAAGTGGACCAAAGGATGAGCTGGGTAATTACAGGCAGGTAAGCTTAACTTCCATCGTGGGAAGGTGATGGAAACAATACTTAAGGAAAGGCTGGTGACCTTTATGGAAGACTATGGGCTCCAGGACAGTCAGCATGGGTTTTTCTCTGGAAAATCCTGCCAGATGAACCTAATTGAGTATTACGACTAGGTCAAAAGGGAATAGGACAAGAGTCATGCGGTGGATGTCATATACTTGGACTTCAGTAAGGCCTCCGATTCGGTGCCGCATGGGAGGTTGAGAGGGAAGTTGAGATACATGGGGGTGGGGACTAAGATGGATAAATGGATTGAGAATTGGCTGCAGGGGAGACAGCAGAGGGTAGTGGTGGTGGTGGGACTCTCGTCTCCAAGGGCTGTGACGAGCGGGGTGCTGGGGCCAGTGCTGTTTGGAATATTCATAGCGGACATCTCATATGGTGTCAGGAATAAGATCAGTTTATTCATTAATGATGCAAAATTGGGGGTTGTGGTGGACGATATAGCAGGTTGGCAGGGGCGCAAGACGACCTGACCAAACTCGTGGAGTGGTCGGAAGCATGGCAGTTGGGGTTCAATAGGAAAAAGTGCAAAGTCCTGAACTTTGGAGCAAAGAACCCAAGGAGGGGTTACCAGCTGGGAGGGGTGCAGCTAGGATCTACTGAGGAGGAGAAGGATCTAGGGGTGGTTGTAACGGGGAAGATGAACAATACAGAGCAGTGTAGGAGGGTGGCAGTGAAAGCTAACAGGATGCTGGGTTGTATCACGAGAAGGATCTCCTCCAGGAGCAGGGAGATGATCCTGCCTCTCTACAGGGCACTGGTCAGGCCGCACTTGGAGTACTGTGTGCAATTCTGGTGCCCATATCTGAAGAAGGAAGTGAAATTACTGGAAGGGGTACAACGCAGGGCAACAAGGATGATCCAGGGACTAGGACAGACCATACAAAGAAAGGCTGAGAGAGCTGAACATGTACTCCTTGGAGGGGAGAAGGGACCGGAGGCATATGATTGAGACCTTTAAGTATGTAAAGGGGATAAACAAGACAGGCACTGAAGGGAAACTCAGGCTGAGGAGGAGGAGGGACACGAGAGGGCACGACCTTAAATTAGAGGGGGGGGTTAGGATGTAAATGAGGAGACACTTTTTCATGGAGAGGGTAGTGGCAGAATGGAATGCTCTACTGGAGGAGGTGGTAGCCTGTAAGACAGTGGATAGTTTCAAAGGGTCGGGACAAGGTTGGGGGGGACGTAATTGGGAAGGGGAGGGGCAGCTGCAAGGTAAGGGTGCTAGCTGCACACTCGAGCAGACTTGATAGACCAGGTGGCCTATTTCTGCTGGCAAATTTGTGTATGCAATAAGACGTGACAGGGTGTGAATTATGGTGAAATAATCACACGCCTCAGGTGTGCTATTAGGCATGAGGCACAGCTGAATGCCATTAAATGTACCTGAGAAGTTCGATTATTTCAACATAATGGCACACCCCTGGAGTGTCTTATTGCTCTTACAAAATAGCATTTAAACATATGACCCAAAATGAATGAAAATAAGAAAATATTTTAAAAAGATTAAAAATTGTACCTTTCATTGAAATATGCTTCCATTTTTAACTCAATACAAAAAATACTCCCTATTCTGGTAACTGTGAGGTTAGCTAAAAACTTAAAAACATAAAAACACAATGAAAACTGTGTATGGCACACATTTTTTTAAGAAAAAAAATTTACCTTGCATTTTAAATCAATACAAGTACTGTTTCTTAATGGAAATGTCTTCAAAACCTTAAACTTGCCAGGTTGACTGTTTTGGTGTGGGGGTGATAGATTTCACCTGAAAATACCCATGTATGATTCAAATGTATGTGCTTTTATAAACTTCACTTATTTCGGCAGTTTGGATCTGCCTCTGCCTATGTACAGTAACTGTGTTTTTCCCACATTTGCACTTTGTTTATAAAGTAGTATTGCTTACTTTTTTCATCCTGTTTTTTATCTCTGTCTTTCCTCACAATTAAAATATGAAATGTTTACCATGGAATACAGGGGTTCAAAATTCTGTTCTGTTCCAGTGGCAGAATGTCCCTCTTCTAACATACTGTACACACACACACACACACACACACACACACACACCCACCTTTTTTAGAGTCACAGACTCAATTATCTCACTGTACGGGAAGAAAAAATTACTCACCTTAGTAATGTTTCTTCTAATGGAGTCTTGCTATATTATGACAATTGCAGTATGATCCAACCTTGGAACTGCCCCGGAGGTGAAATAGTTAACTTTCCATGCAAGCATGGAACTTTGAGCGCGAGCTCGGTTAGAGAAGCTCTGTCTGCTTATCTTCAAACATAAACTGTCAGATCTTTACGAGCTAAACTCACTAAGGCTCTGTGTGGAAGCTGTAAACCTACACTAGCCAACTGGCTACTAACATAACACACACTTCTTGGTCTCAAACAAAGACTCAAGTCAGGAGACCCAAAAAATGAAAAATACAACACCACTTCACCCCAAAAAGAAGGGTGAAAAACAACAAGGTGGGCATAAATAAAGTACCAACACTGTAATGCCCACCCACATCCCAAAACAAGGTTCTGAGAGGGGCAGGCAGGGAGGGAGGTCATAATATAGCAAGACTCCATTAGAAGAAACAACATTACTAAGGTGAGTAATTTTTTCTTCAAACAACATGAAGTCTTGCTATATTATGACAATTGCAGACTACACAGCAGTACCCCCATGGAGGAGGGACAGAACCTACTTAGGGATTAGGCTCTGAAGGACAGTTGTGCCAAACTGAGCATCACTCCGAGCCTGGATGTCCAGGGAGTAATGCTTGGTAAAAGTGTGAACTGTTTTCCAGGTAGCTGCTTGACATATCTCTAGAATAGGGATGTCTCTGGCAGCAGCCAGAGAAGCAGCTGTACCTCTGGTAGAGTGAGCCCTCAGGCCTAAGGGGGCAACCTTACCCAGCTTTTCATAACAGAATTGGATACAAGAGACAATCCACCTGGCAATGGATCTTTTAGTGGCAGGTTTCCCTTTACCAACCTCACCATAAGTGAGGAACAGTTGGAGGGAGTCAAACCTGTGACCCTTGGTACGCTCTATGTAGTAACTAAGGGCTCTCTTCACACCTAGGCTGTGCAGTCTCCTCTCACCAGAGGAGGAATGGTCAGTGAAGTAAACTGGAAGAGATATAGATTGATTAAGGTGGAAATCTGAAACCACCTTAGGCAGGAACTTTCTATTAGTCCGGAGGACTACCTTATCTCTGTGAAAGGAGATATAATCTGGCTCCACTGACAACGCTTGTAATTCACTTATGCGTCTGGCAGAGGTGATGGCTACCAGAAACAGTTTTCCAAGTCAAGTACAGTACTTAAGCTCAGCTGAAGACAAGGGCTCAAAGGGGGGGTTGCATAAGCTGAGCAATGCAAACATTAAGATCCCAGGCAGGGGCAGGATCCCTGAATGGAGGGTAGGTGTGAAGCAATCCCTTAAAAAACTTGGAAAATACAGGGTGAGCTGAAAGAGGAGAGGGTTTACCCACTGAAATAAAAGCAGACACAGCTGCCAAATGCACCTTCAGGGTAGCTGGTCTCAGCCCCAAAGTGTTTAGATGGACCATATAATCCAAGACTGTGGGTAAATCAGCAGAGTCTGGGGAAATATGCTTTTCTGAGCACCATATGGAAAACCTTTTCCATTTGGAGTTGTAAGTAGCCCTGGTAGAAGGCTTCCTAAGCCTTCAAAATATCCATTACGCCTGAGAAAGGTGTAGGGCAGCAACTCTAGCTCTTCAAGAACCAGGCCTTGAGATTGAGAGACTTGAGATTCGGGTACCAAACCCTTCCCTGGGCACAGGTTAACGGACTGTGATTCCTGGGGAGGCACAGGGGAGGATGGACTGCTAAGGACAGAAGGAGTGGATAGCAGGGTTGTCTGCCCCAATCCGGGGCAATCAGAATGACCCTGCAGGATTGGGATCTGTTTTTGACTAGCACTTTGAACAGGAGAGGGAAGGGGGGAAGGCATAGAGAAACTTCCCTTCCCAATTGAGGGCTAAGGCATCCAGAGGGACTGAGCCCAAGACTGGGGGCCTGCAGCAAAAGAGAGGAAGTTGGTGATTGTCTGGGGCTGCAAAAAGATCTATTTGCGGGGTGCCCCATTTGGCAAATACCACTCCCAGAACCAGGGGATCCAAGGACCACTCGTGATGGCCCTGAGAGATCCTGCTGAGAGCATCTGCCAGGACATTGTCCTTGCCTGGGAGGTGAACTGCTGTAAGGGAGGTGTTCAGGGAGTAAGCCAGAGACCACAACTTCATGGCTTCGGTGCACAAGGCCGTAGACAGAGTGCCCCCTTGTTTGTTGATGTACCACATTGTAGTGGTGTTGTCTGTCTGAACAGATTTGGAGAAAGCTTGAAGTGCTAGAAAAACTACTCTGAGCTCCAACAGGTTGATGTGGAGCAGAGATTCCTGTGGGGACCACAGCCCCTGGGTAGTGAGGTCGCCCATGTGAGCCCCCCACCCCAACAGGGATACATCTGTAGTAAGGATTAAGGAGTGAGGCTGAGTGACGAAGGGAACGCCTTGTCTGAGGTTGCTCTGATCCTGCCACCACTGTAGGGCTTGGATCAGGGTTCGAGTTACTGGGATCAACTTGGTAAGAGGATCCTTTCTTTGAGACCAAAAGGCTCTCAAATGGAACTGAATGTCCCTCATCTGAAATCTTGCTCCTTGCACTACTGCTGTGGAAGCAGCCATGTGTCCTAGGAGCTGCAGAAAATGCCTTGCTGGTTGAGAGACCTGCAGGGTGAAGGAGGAGGCCAGGGAGACTAGGGTCTTTGCCCTGCCTAGAGGGAGGAAGGCCCTGGCTTCCTGTGTGTTCAGTTCTGCACCTATGAAGGTTAGGAGCTGGACAGGCTCCAGAACTGACTTTGAGAGATTCAGAAGGAAACCTAGGGAAGTAAGCAGTTGCTGAGTTATCTGAAGATGTAAGCTGACCTTGGCTGGGGACTGGCCTACTATGAGCCAATCATCCAGGTAAGGAAAGATGGCAATCTTTTGCCTTCTTAGGCAAGCAACTGCTACTGCCAGGCATTTAGTGAATACCCTTGGAGCAGAGGTGAGGCCAAAGGGCATTGCTCTGAACTGGTAATGGCCTGAGGGCAGCTCGAACCTGAGGTACTTTCGATGGGAGCTTCTGATGAGAATATGGAAGTAGGCATCCTTGAGGTCCAGGGACGCTAGCCAGTCCCCTGGCCTTAGAGAGGGTAAAATAATACCCAGAGTCACCATTTTGAATTTTGGTTTTAAGAGGTGCTTGTTTAAGTATCTGAGATCCAGGATGGGCCGCCATTCTCCTGTCTTTTTTGGGGTAAGGAAGTACCTGGAGTACAAACCTTTGCCCTGGTGTAGGGTGGAACCCTTTCCACGGCTCTGAGAGCGAGGAGGGTAAAGACCTCTGCCTCTAAGGCGAGTGCCTCTGATGGAGATGCAGGTGGAAAAGATCTGGTTCTCATCTTTGGAAATTTTTTGAAGCTGAGAACCAGTCCCTGGCTTACTACTTCCAGGACCCACTTGTCTGATGTTAGAGACTTACAGTCCTGGACAAAGTAAGCCAGCCTGCCCCCCTACAGGTAGAGGAGAATCGGCCCTGGCTACCCCATCAGGGTGCCTGCTTGGCAGGGGCTGAGGGGTGGAAGCAGGCCTGCTTGAACCCCATCTGCCTCTCCCTCTAAAGAACCCCCTCTGGGCATAAGCGGAAGAGGAGACTTGGGCTTGGTAAAAAGGCCGATGAAAAGGCCTGCCCCCTGCCCTTGGGAACCTGCTTCTGAGGAGTGGCCTGCCTTTCCTTGGCCTGTGCACTCCTATAGGTAGTCCTGTATTCATCCATTTTCTTCATGTAATTCTCTGTTTGCTCCCCAAACAAACAGAGAGTTACCCACAACAGGAAAATCCATGGCCTTAGACTGGGTATCCTGTGACAGGGTAGTACACCTGAGCCAAGCCATTCTGCGAAGTGCCACAGATGTAGCCATGACTCTTGATGACACATCATTAGAGTCTACTGCAGCATGAAACTGCACCTTTGATGCCTCAATACCATCTTTAGCCACCTGTTCCAGCTCCCTGGCAAGCTGGTCAGGGACTTGTTTTGCTAGTGCCAGCACAGTATCCCATCTGGATTTCTGGTATCTAGCGGCATAAGCCGTATAATTTGCTTGTCTGAGTCCCAAGGATGCTGCCATGTATTGTTTCTTTGTCATAGCATCACTCTTCCTGGAGTCCTTCTCAGGAGGGTGTGAAGCTAGGGGAATATTTGCCTTGTCACAGGCTGCAGCCTGCACTACTCCCACATGGCTGCATTGCTGTGTGAGGAATTCCGTGTCAGGGCCTGATAAAGCATACCCTTTGTCCATCCTTTTATCTACAGGAGGTATAGTGTGAGGATTTTTTAAAACTTTTACTGTCTGCTTCCGAAAAGATTTATGTAGGGGAATAGACAGTCTCTTAGATTCTGGAATATCCATCATTTCTACATAATCAGGCTCCTCTTGGTCATCAACAGCTTCCTCAACAGGGAGCTGGAGAGTTTCAGCAACCTTTTTATAAAACATAAAATGAGAAGGGGACTCAGAAAGCCTTGGAGGAGAAACCCCTAAAGGTCTGTCTGGAGAGGTGTCCGGTTCAATGGGCGCATCCAGATCTTCCAAACCATATTCACTCTCCTCATACTCCTCTTCCCCCTCCCACGGTTCATAAAATTCCTCAAAATCATAATCTTGAACCAGTGGAACCGGCCGAACCGAGCGCCTCCCTGATGGTACCGGTTCAGGAACCGGGGAAAGAGACTGGACAATTTGGATTGCTTTAGCTATCTCTTCAGCGGTTGGAGAGGGAACTTTTTCCACACCAGCAGACTTTCTAGTCCTTTTTGCAGGAACTGGCTCCTCGGAGCCAGCTCTTCGTTGGCCCGAGGAAGTATCGCCCTGGTCAGAGAGCACTCCCTCCGGTTCGGTTGGAACCGAACCGGGCCGGCCATCCGGGTCAGCAGACTTTTTGGCCTCCCTTTCCCTGAGCCTACCAACTCTCTCTTCTATGGTGGCAGCAGGGAAATTCTTACAAATCTGGTAGTCTGCATCGAGGTGGTCAAACCCCAGACAATAGACACAGGTGGTGTGTGGGTCAGCCTTGGCAAAGGATTCCCCACAGACACTACAGTGTTGAAACTCAGTGGGCCCGGTTTTTCTTTTGGGTTTCTCAGACATAATGCCAGCCTAACCAAACTTGCCCGTTTATGGCAATCCACCAAGCAAGACTCTCTTATCGGTTCCCAACCGTGTCACGGGTCGGAAAACCGTGAATGAAATCTGTTTTTAGAACCGAGAACCGGAACTGCACTCTAAAAAGGACTAGCAATTTAAAACACAACCTGATCGGTTCAAACCGAACCGATAAATGTTTAAGTTCCACACAGAGAAAAACGATGTAAAACCTATCTATTACTTACATTACCACAGACAGAGCTTGAACCGACCGGTTGTGGATAAATTCGGTCGAAAACCGATAAAACTAATACTTTTAACTGACAAAATGAACTGAGCAGAAGGAGAAATCTCCGGAGCAACTGTTCAGTGAGGCGGAGTAAAGAATCTGACAGTTTATGTTTGAAGATAAGCAGACCGAGCTTCTCTAACCGAGCTCGAGCTCAAAGTTCCATGCTTGCATGGAAAGTTAACTGTTTCACCTCCGGGGCAGTTCCAAGGTTGGATCATACTGCAATTGTCATAATATAGCAAGACTTCATACTGTTTGAAAGCAGAAGAGATTTCCCTGATAAGCAGTTAAAGACAGAAGGAGGATTTTTCAATGTCAGCAAAGAAACAATTGTAATAAAAACTATGAACAATGCTTAATGTTTCTAATTTATCTGTGTGTGTAAGTAGTGTGTGTGTGTGTGATGATCAGGGAAACAACATTTACATTTTTTTTTATTTAAGGTAGTTTTATTTTTATGGCCCAGATGAAGTTTTTGTACACTGTAAAGGTAGCAGCTATGTTTGTGATGGAAGATCAATTCTGGTTGTATGGGGACTGATGGAAGATAGTTCTGGTTGTACGAGGACTGACTTGCTTATTGTGTGATGTGTGGTTTAGGACCAGGATGACTATGCATTATGCTCTAATTTTGAACCGTCGCCTGACTGGTTTTAACCAATTAAAGTTCTTTGATTTTTAGACCCATTTAATAAATATTCGTATGTCCGAAGTGGGGGGACAGCCGGGTATTTTGAGCCCCGTCTACATGAAAATAATGTATTCAGGGGCAGCTAAGAAAAAAATTACACTCACCATAGTAGTATTATTTCTTCCAAGGTATTCTTTAGTATGCTTGACAAGTGCAATATGTCAGCAGCTGCCCTGGAGGAGGAGTTTATGTTTATGATTTTTGGCATTAGCCAATCAAAGAGCAGTAAGAGAGTGCTGCCTGAGCTAGAGTAGGTGGTCAGTCAGATTCATTTCGAAGTTAAAGGGCAAATGGCCCCAAAAATACTTATCAGAACTATAAAAAATAGGAACAAGAACAATACACAAGATTTATAAAACTCCCATATCCAGAAAAGCTCTAATCATAAAGCTCAAACGGTGAAATCTGGCCCAAAGAATGGACTGCAGAACTACTCAGTCAGGTTATGTAGGGTAGGATGGGTGGGAGGTCAAGCATACTGGAGAATATCTTGGAAGAAATAATATTACTCCGGTGAGTAATTTTTTCTTCTCAACCCAGGAATTCTTCATCATTCTTGACAGGTGCAGACTACAAAGCAGTGCAGTTGGGAGGTGGGTACAGAACCTACTTTGGAAAGAGGTTCTGCAGGACTGCTGTGCCAAATCTGGCATCTGATCTGGACTGTACATCCAAACAGCAGTGTTTTCTGAAAGTGTGTAGTCTTCCAGGTAGCTGCTTTGCAGATGTCCAGCAAGAGTATATTCCTTGCAGCTGCCAAATAGGCTGCAGTGACCCTTGTGAAGTGAGCCCCCGAGGCCTTGAGGAGGCTGCTTGCTAGCCTTACTGTAACAGAACTGAATGTAAGACACTATCCAATGAGAGATGGTCCTTTTAGAGTCACACCAGCTTTTCCCTACCTCGCCACGGTTAAAAAAAGCTGGGTATGAGAAGTCCTGAGCTGCTTGGTTTGCCCCATGTAGGAGGTCAGTGCCCTTCTCATATCCAAACTATGAGGCTTTCGCTCACCAGGAGTGGATTTGTCTATGAAGACAGAAAATGTTATGGACTGGTTCAGATGGAACTCTGATACCGTAGGAAGGGATTTCCTATTTGTCCCAAGAACTACCTTATCCTTGTGGGAGATAATGTAGTTGGGTTCAGTGCAGAGAGCCTGCAGCTCAAATTCTTGTGGCTGAGGTGACTGCCACCAAAAAGACAGTTTTCCAAGTGATGTACTTTAGCTCTGCTGTGGCTATGGGCTCAAAAGTGGGCTCCATGAACTTGGCTATGCAGAAGTTCAAGTCCCAGGGAGAGATAGGTTCCCCAAGAGGGGGCTGAAGGAGTAACAGGCCCTTGAAAAATTTCTTAAAGATGGGATGGGAGAGTAAGGACTTTTCCTTATCAGCTGAAATGTAAGCAGACATAGCTGTTAGATGGACTTTCAAGGATGAGTCACATAGGCCTGAGGCCTGCAGATGAACCAAGTAGTCAAGCGCTGAAGAGAGAGAGAAACTTTCAGTGGGTGAACACGCCTATCCTTACACCACAGGGGAAACCTTTTCCATTTTGAAGCACAGGTCTTTTTAGTACTAGGCTTCTTAGCCAGGCGAAGAATCCTTACTGAGAGTCAGGGTACTCTAGCTCTTCAAGTACCAGACTTTGAGGCAAAGAGACTCTATGTTAGGGTATGTTATCTCTATCAGAGGTAGAGTCAGGAGACTGTGGCTCATTGACAGTCGACTTGGCTTCTAGGGCCAGGGGTAGGGAATGCCAAGGTTGTCTCGCCCAGTCTGGTGCCACTAGAATCTTGGTGGCAGCCTGGGTCCTGAGCTTCAGAAGGACTCTGAGGATCAGTGGGAAAGGAGGGAAGGCATACAGAAACTTTCCTGTCCAATCCAGCTGTAGGGCATCCATTGGTACTATGCCTAGAGCTGGAATTCTGCAACAGTACAAGGGTAGCTGATGACTGAGGCTGGAGGCAAAGAGATCCATCTCTGGAGTGCTCCACCTTCTGAAAACTGTGGCCAATACCTGTTTGTTCAGGGTACATTCATGGTGACCCTGACTGATGCGACTCAGAGCATCTGCCAGCACATTGTCCTTGCCTGGCTGGTGAATGGCTGATAGCTGGATATCCAGAGAATATGCCAGAGACCAAAGTTTCATGCTCTTTGTGCAGAGCTTTGTGGACCTGGTGCCTTCTTGCTTGTTGATGTAAAACATAGCTGTGGTGGTGTCTGATCTGAACAGACTGGCCTTTTAGGAAAGGAGCAAATGCTTTTATTGGCAAGTAAACAGCTCTGAGTTCGAGGAGGTTTATATAGCAAGTGGACTCCTTGGTGGACCATGTCCAGCTTATGGACTGGTCTGCCAGATGTGTTCCCCACCCCAGAAGGGAGGCATCTGTAGTAAGTATTCTGGAAGGTACCCTTTGTTGGAAGGGAACCCCTTCCCTGAGATTCTGTAAGTCTTTCCACCAGTCTAGGGCTTGGAGCAAAGTCCTTGTGACTGGAATTAATTTTGACACAGAAACCTTTTTCTGGAACCAGTAAGCCCTTAGGTGATACTGAATGTCCCTCATTTGAAATCTGGCACCTGGTACCATGGCTGTGGTAGAAGACATGTGGCCTAGAAGCCTCAGGGAAGTGTATGGCCAGTCTTAGCTGGCCCAAGACGAGTTAGCTAAATTCTGAAGGTTGTGTGCCCTGTCGAAAGGGAGCAGTGCCCTTTCCTTTTGGGTATCCGATTTTGCCCCAATGAATATCAGTAGTTGAACTGGTTAAAAGTGGGATTTCTGAGTACTGATTAGGAAACCTAAGGATTACGGGGTACTCTAGTTAATCTGAGAGAGAGTCTCTGACCTCCTGTAGAGACTTGCCCACTATTAACCAATCGTCCAGGTAAGGGAAGACAGACATCTGTTGTCTTCGGAGATAGGCTGCCACTACTGCCAGGCACTTCATGAACACCCTGGTTGCAGAAGAAAAGCTGAAGGGCATTGCTATAAACTGGTAATGGCCTGAAGGCAATCTGAACCTGAGAAATTTTCTGTGGACTGCCTGATTGGAAGGTGAAAACAGGTGTCCTTCAGATCTAGGGAGGTCAGCCAGTCTCTCTTTTGCAGGGATGGAATCACCACAGCCAGGGTGACCATCCTGAATCTAGGACTGATATGTTTGTTTAGGTACCCGAAGTCTAAAATGGGTCACCAATCGTCATTTTTCTTTTGAATTAGGAAGTATCTGAAGTAAAGACCCTTTACCCATTGGGAAGGGGGAACTCTCTCCAATACTTTTTCAGACAGAAGGGACTTTACCTCCAGCTCCAGCAGTAGTTTTTCTGTAGGAGTTAGGGTTTTAGTGGTCTCTGACCCTGTTGAGAGGGAAATTTTTAGAACTGCAGGGTAAGACCTTGACTCACTACAGTTCCAAAAATAGCTGTAAGTGCACCTGAGCACCTGTGTGAGAAACTGTCCTCGTGCTGGCCGTTAGCTCAGGCTGCTTATAGAAAACCACCAGCGTGAAAGACAGCCTTCTTGGACATGAAACAAAAACGAAAACTGGGCGCACTGTTTAAGTAAACTCTGACAGAAATGCATTTTTAAATGGCAACCTCTTCCCATTTCATGCCTCCAAATAGGGGCAGATGTGAGACAGGTACACACTCTAAGTCTCTATCGTTCCCACCCTCATTGTGGTACTCACAGTTGGCAGCACTGCAGTGAGAAAGAGAGAGTGTCTCGGTCTTTTGGTATCCATCGCTGATGCGATCTCTTGGAGAGATGCGAGATACTCTCTCTGTGGATTCCACTCATATAAGTAAATATAAAAAATAAAAACATGGTAAAGCGTATACAAATTTGGATTTTATGCACAGCCTCGGTGTGAGATCCCAGATAAACCCCTTGGGTGCCGGCATCGCACACCTCGGGTGTGCGTAAAATCCTCGTTAACCATACTTTTCCTTGCATTATTCTATATATTATACATACCCCTATGACGCAAAGCATCATGAGATGTATATTTATTTATTTCAATTTGTTCACCAGGAGAGGCACACCGAGCCGGGGCTCATTTTCAGGTACGACCTGGGGGAAAGGGAGTGGGGAGGTTAAAAATCAAACAGTTTGCAACATGTGTAGTACACCAGAGATAGCAATATTTTCATGGTAGTTGCATTGTCTATGATGATTTGCATATACATCCCACGATGCTTTGCATTATTGTAGTATGAGTCATTTTGCATTTTTTGAAACTTGGATTTGATGTCAGCGCCCTTTTTGGGTAAACCTTGCCTCAGTGCTTTTACGTTAAGGATGTTTGACTTTATAGTTAATATTACCTGCTTATGAAACAGTGGTGGGCAGGGCCCCATCCGACCTAAAATGACTGTTACAAAAGCAGACAGATTAGGATTTAAGCTTGACGAGAAGTGGATTAGGATTTAAACTCTAGACTCTGCTGTAGTTGAACTGGTAGGGACAAGACAATGTTTTTATGTTGATGTCCTTAAAGGGGAACATTCATGAACTGTGCCCATAATGGCTTGAAAGATCATAAAAGCTGTTTTAATGCAGCAGTGCAACATTTTGTTTTTCAAAAACACAGTTTCAGGTACAGTTATTAAAAATATCAGTATAGCATTCAAATTTACTTTTTCTAGGTACCTATGCTGCTCAGCATGAATTTGTTTTCATTCTCGCAACAGTAACCCTTGCCACGTCTACAATGCAATTTCTAAGCCAAATGTGGTAGCCAGCTTTTTTCTTGAGGAAAAAAAAAAAATATTTAAAAACGCTCAAATTCTGGCAGAACAACATTTTCCACCAATAAAACTGGAAGATGCCTGGAAACTTTTATAGTGGAAAAAAGTAGGGTCAAAGTTTCACCCAATTTCATTGCACTGCTGCTTTAAATGAGGTATTGGGCTTAGCTGTAGCTGGCAGCAGTCTAGAGGCAACGAAGACAATGTCTGCCGTATACTGATACTACAGAGCCACAATTTTTTAAAACCTTGTGATGTCAATGACGATCAAGCCGTAGCTAACCACAGAGTAGTCAAGCATCGCTTGACCGCCAGTAACAACACAAGGTTCTAAAAACAGTGGCAAAACAGTATATCAATATGGGAAGGACTTAATCATAGGTATCTGTAGACTGCTGCCAGCTACATTAAACCCAATACCACATGTAAAAGATATTTTCACGGGCTTTCAACCTATAATAAGCACAGTTCATTATGTGAGCAGTAAGACATGACAGGGTGTGTATGAAGCATATTTTACCGCACACCCAGGGGCATGGTGAGGCGCGAGGCTGTAGGCAGAGTGCCTTTCAGCCCCTGGATGTGCGTTAAAATGTTTCATAGACACCCTGTAGTGTCTTATTTTGCTTATTAAATTGGCTTTTTGTAGGTGTGTGTGTGTGTGTAGTGTGTGTGTGTGTATATATATATATATGTATATATATATATATATATATATATATATATATATATATATATATATATATATATATATATATATATATATATATATATACACACACACACACACACACACACACACACACACATATATACACACACACACACACATACATACACACACATATACATACATACACACACACACATATACATACATACACACACACACACATATACATACATACACACACATATACTTTTTACTGTTGGGAAAAGCATGTTTATATGCAGAAACAGATTTACTTGTGTGCATTTATGATAAAATAGTCCTTCCGCCCACTGCAAATGCTGTCACAGAGGATGTCACTGTATTACTGCTGGACAAAGTTTGTCCTTTGCTGGCATCAAAATTTAAGATATGGAATGTTTATCATGGCATACATGGATTCAAAATTCTGCTCAGTTCCACTGGCAGAATGTTTCTCTCCTAACATACTGTACACACACACACACACACAAAACAAAGGCCTCTGTTACAGCCAGAGACTCAATTATAGTGCATGGTGGAACGCTGTTTGGGATGGAAATCCATCCCTAGAATAAGGTTGTTATGCTGCAGTAGCTATGTTATCATAGCTGTTATGCTGCACTAGCTATGTACCTACTGCAGCATAACAACAACGGACACGTTCGCATGTGCGTGAACCTCTGCCTGTCAAGAAGCGGTGGCAGTGGTGAGTGCAGGACACTAGGAGAGCGGCGCTGAGGAAAAAAACCCTAAAAAGTAAGGACACAGCTGCTCACCTCATCGTTACTTTTACTAGTGATAGCGGACCATACACTATAAAAGACAATGTATGGTCCACTACCTACAACAACTGTGAGTTGCCATCTCGAGGTCACCATGGTGACCAAAACTTCTCAAGCTTCGCTCTCGAGGTTTAAACAGTCACCACTGACAACCTCTCAATGGCAACACATGGTTGTTATGGATAAAGGACCATACATTATCCTCTATATCTCACTGTCAAGGCAAGCAGAAGAGATTTCCCTGATGAGAAGGTAAAGACAGAACAAGGATTTTTCATTGTCAGTGAAGAAACAGTTGTAGTGAAAACTATAAACAATACTTAATGTTCTAACTTAATTATGCATGTAATGAAAGTGTGATGATCATGAAAACATTTTATTTTTTATTTAAGGTACTTTTATTTTCATGGCCCAGTTGAAGTTTTTTTTTTGCAGTGTAAAGGCAGCAGCCATGTTTGTGATGGAAGATCAATTCTAGTTGTAGTGGGCCTGATGGAAGATAGTTCTGGTTGTAGGAGGACTGATTTGCTCACTGTGTGATTTGATTTAGGACCAGGATGACAGTGCATAAAACAGATTTTACATGGTCACATGATATATTTTGACCAATGAGACTTCTTTATTCTGGATGCCCATTTAAAAAATGCATTTCAATAAGCACGGTTCATAAATGTTCCCCTTTAATAATGAAGGACACAATGGCTTGAAATTCAAAACAATGTTTGGAATGCACTGTAATGGAGTTCTGCTAATGCCAGCTGTAACTTGCTACTGGTAACCTGATCCTCTCTTGAAAGGGAAAAATCCAGCGCAGCTCAGCCAAAACACATACAGCATGCGTTGTCTCACCTGTACAAGGGCTTCGGTAGATAGTTCTCGCCTTCAATACGAATATCTGGGTATAACTGCTGAATGGCTCGAGAATATTCCTCAAACACCCTCCTATATCCTCAGGAAACACTGCGGAAAAACAAACAAAAAATTATTGTTCAATAGCTGAATAAACCTCCATAAATAACATGGATCTCAATGTGTGTACAAGTTCTACACCATCCACCAAAAAAACTAAATTTAAAATACTGCGGCAAATAGCAAGAAGATGACCAAGGACAGGCCAACCCACAGCACTTAAGTGCAGAAGAGTGATGTGTATCAGCAGTCACACTCTCAGTGTTTTATGTAGCATAGAGAGGGTGGGGGCATCTGTCAAGCAAAGGCAGTACACGTTTGCCCCCATGTGGGTTCCCAGGTCCTTAGATTTTTCTGTTCCTCTCACACTGTTCATTTTCTTTCCTGTGTTTTCCATCTGTGGTCCTAAAAATGATGTGGCTGAAACAAAATTGTGACTGACCAGGACTCAGAAACATCATGGGTGGTGGTGGTGCTGGCGAGGGGAGGAGGGAGATGTTGCAAAAGCGTTAGGGCTCCTTCATTTCTAAAAGTTTCAGGGAAAACACTGCATTATGCAGTAAATTTTTAAAGGCGACCAGCAATGGATTAGGTAAAAAGGCTCCCCACAGCAGCCTGGGATTCCATGAAGTATGTAGTTCTTTGCAGGGTATATTTTTTTGCTAAATTGTTACAGGGTGTGCTTACAGGTTGATACTGTTTTGTGCTTACAGATTACTGCTTTATTGTCTCAGATTCAAAGTGATTTTGCAAGGTATATTTTCTGTTAAATTGTTACAGGTTTTGTTACTTTTTGTGCTTTTAGTAGACACTACAAGGCTAAGGGGAATTGGAAGCTCTTGGCTGCACTGACACCCCTCCTAGCCGTCTGCTACGAGCCATCGCCCGAGGTTAGGCAGCGCTTAATCTTCGATCCAAGCAGCGATTCCCCCGCTCTCACTGACACTTGTAATCACAGATCGCCAGTAGTGACTCACCTTCAAACTAGGCTACAGAGCATTTTGTGCAGGGGAAAGGGATGTAATCACTTTCCTTTCTTTCTCCCACACAGGCACCTACCTGGAAACAGAGCAGGAGATGGACAGACACTTGGTATTTCCTCCTATTTGAGGGGAGGCTGGCAGTGGTTTGACTGGGAACTCTAGACATATAGGGGGGAAGCTTCCGATTGTTTTTAGATGTCAGGGACACAATTGGACTACTTACCCACCCTCCCCATGGTCCTCCACCTTTATAGTTCCGCACTTCCTACCCTTTCCAGGAGGAGACGAGATAACGGCCCAGCAACCCCAATCAAAGCCAAATCACACTACTCCCTTTATACTAGGATACAAACAGCACCTATTAGCTATTCACTGCCATCTACAGGCACCAGCCAGAGTTGAGCTGTGGCTATATCTAGGAAAGCTATATTCTTAAAAAAAAAAAAAAAAATCTTTCGTCCTACACATCCTAAATCGTCTTCCAATTACACTGAAACCCAACAGGTAACATCATCCTCATGCACACCTAGCGCGCATAACGTCGAAACCGACAGGCATGGACATAGTGTACTGTAATCACTGTGGTGTACTCTATTACAGTGCCTAGGTCCAGGAAGTAAGTCACTGCCCCACATGCCGGGCCATAAATGACCTCCGGGCCCAGCTCAAGGAGGCACGGACAACAATATCCCACCTGAATCAGTTATTGCACCAGACCACAGAAGCTTGGTCACTGCCCCTGCACCTCCATCGCTTGGATGCTGTCCCTCTACTACGGAGGACAGCTCATCCAGGGGGGTTGCAGGTAGTGCAAAGGTGCAAAGCCCAACACAAAAGGGTTCAACAGTTTAACAATAGTCATAAAACAGAGATTCAGCTACAAAACAGGTTTGTCCTGCTGGTAAGCACATATAATGAACCAACCTGCTGCTCAAGCCAAGGGTCTAAGATGCAACAAAACAAACCAGGCATCAACCCGAAACCTGAGCTGAATGTGAGTAGCAGGAACACATAAGCGTCTGAGCCACACTTATGTAAGGACATTGACTTGGGCCCAAGGAAGGAGTAGGAGTTGTACCACCCACATCGGTGGGACAAACCCGCAAGGGCAAACACTTCCATAAGGGGAAAAAAGAAACTGCTTATTCTGGGGGACTCCATGATTTGAGGGGTCGAATCACACCTAAACGGGATCAACCAATTGGAGATCATGGCCAGACGTCTCCTTGGTGCCACAGTAAAAAGGGTTGCAGGCCAACTTGAGAAATACGTCCGTAAGGAGGAAGGGATTAGGACCATTATTGTTCACCTAGGCACGAATGATACTGCCCGGCAGTCCGTCGAACAGGTCAAGGAGCACATCTCACAACTGAGTAACAGACTATCCTCTTTTTCGTATACCCTGGCCTTCTCCAAGGTACTCCCAGTATGGGAGAAAGGAGGAGGGCACGGACAAGTTAGAGTCACTAAAATCAAAGAACTAAATGCATGGCTCTGCACATGGTTCCCAGAAAAAGGACACTGCTTCATCGGCGACTGGCAGGAATTCTGGGAAAGGGCATACTTTAAATTTGACGGCCTTCACCTTACCAAGGAGGGTGTCAGGGCACTTGGACAAAAATTTGATGTATTCGCCAGTAGTTTAAACTAGAAATTGGGGAGGTGGTGATCAGATGGGAGCAAGAAAGCAGGACCCCCCGACATTCCCCACCCCAGAGAAAGGCAAGGATACCTCCTATCGGCCACAAAGGCAAAGCAAAAAGAACACGTAATGTAACTTATGGAAGCAAAGGAAGAAGGATGCCAGTGTATGGAAGGCAATGGTAACAAATGCCAGGAGTCTAGCTAACCAAAGTCCCAGAACTCTCAGCCACAATGGCGGAAGCAGGACTGGACTATGTAGCAGTAACTGAGACATGGCTAAATGAGAGCCTCGAGTAGGATGTTGCTACAGGTTATTCAGAAAGGACAGAGAGGAACGATGCAGAGGGGGTTGCATTGTATATAAAGGAAGACATAAAGGCCATGAAAGTCCAAAGAACTCAGGGAGAACCTGAGGCTCTATGGGTCACTCTCAAACCTGGCACAAACTCAGCCCTCAGACTGGGAGTGATTTATAGCCCCCAAAAAAAAAAAAACAAGGGACAGGGCAGACAAATCTTTGTTGGAAAGCATAGTAAAAATGGCAGAAAATGGAGAAGTCATACTGATGGGGGACTTCAACCTCCCAGATGCAGACTGGTCCTCCTGCACAGCATCTACAGCCAAAAGCAGAGATTTCCTGGACAGCCTGCAAGGTGCTGGACTCAATCAACTCGCCACAGTCCCCACTATGGGAAAATGCAGTCCTAGACCTGGTGCTCACAAACAGTAGCAAGGTCAAGGAGGTGGAGGTGGGGTGCCACCTGGGGACAAGTGACAGCAAATTGGTCTGGTTCAAGGTCAATACTAAGGAGGAAATAAATCACTCTAAAACACAGGTCTTGGACTTCAAAAGGATGGATTTTGATCAGATGTGAATATGCTTTAGAGATATTCTCAAGAGTAAACCAAAGGGGGAGGGGGGGTGGAAGTATGCTGGACCAACACAAGACAGGCAATAGCAGAGGTCACTGACATTTTCCAGACTTGTCAGTAAGACAAGGAAAACTCCTCTCTGGTTCACAAGGGAGGTGGCAGCTGTGGTAAAAGCAGACAGGCCAGCTTTCAAAAAAATACAAGGGCTCAATAGCAACAAGGATAGGGACGCTTACAAAAATAATCTAATGAATTATCTCATGAATTATGTATTAGGAGGTGTATTTAAAGAATGACGTTCTGTGTTGTAACCACACCCCTAAGGAAGACTTGTTTGAAGTCGAAGCGCTGGGTGAGGGAGTTCCTTTGTTGTTGGTACTCTTTGTCTATGTTATTAAACCTTCACACGTTGCAATTGGCATGTCAGCTACGTTTCTTTTACAAAGAGACACTCGAGTGACACTACTTTTGGAAATTCGATTACAAAAGCAGCATGAAGGAGGCTTCTAAGGTGATTAAGAGTGGCAAAGGCACAAACTGAGGTGGAAATTGCACAGGGGTAAAAGGATATAAAAAACCTGCTTTAGGTACATACTGTAAGTGACAAAAGAAAAAAAACAACGGGGGTATTGTTAAGACTAATAGGCAGCGATGGGAAGAAGATAGAAGACAGTGAGAAGGCAGAGGTCTTAAATGAGTACTTTTGCTGTCTTTACAAAGGAGGAGCCTGGAAATGGGCACACCACTAAAGGAGTTAATTGCACAAGGTGGGTAGACACAAGTCCTTTCACAGTAGAGATGGTAAGGACTGAACTCAATAAACTAAAGATAGATTAAGCCATGGGGCCGGACAGCATCCACTCACACATACTGAGAGAACTTAGGGATGAATTGGCAGCATATCTAGCAGATCTTTTTAGCAGATCCCTGAGAGAGGGAATTGTTCCACAAGACTGGAAAAGGGCAACAGTGGTTCCCATACATAAAGGAGGGAGCAGGGAGATGGCGAGTAACTACTGCCCTGTCAGTCTCACCTCGTTGGTAGGCAAGATGATGGAAACCCTGTTAAAAAGGAAAGAATTTAAACTTTCCTGGAAGAGACTGGACAGCAGGGAACATGGCTTCACGGCGGGAAGGTCCTGCCAGATTAATCTGAGTTTTCCGACTCGGTTAGTAAGATAATAGACTAGGGGGGAGACATGGACGTTATCTGCCTCAACTTTAGCAAAGTCTTCTACTCGGTCCCACACAGAAGGCTGCTAAATAAGTTGAAGTATACAGGAGTGGGGCAAAAAGTGGTATCATGGGTTAGGAGCTGGCTTAGTCAGAAGAACCAGTCGGTGATGGTCAATGGGGCAGCATCAGGGGATAGGGGAGTGACCAGCGGGGTGCCCCAGGGGTCCGTCCTGGGTCCTTTACTCTTCAATATTTTCATAAGTGGCATCACTGAGAGGCTGGGCGGGAAGGTGAGTCAGTTTGCAGATGACAAAGATCTGCAACAGAATGGACACTGCTCAGGGAATGGAACAAATGAAAAGTGACCTGGACAAGCTAGAAAAATGGTCCAGCATGTGGCAGTTGAAATTTAATGCAAAGTGATGCATCTGGGCAGGAGCAACCTGGGGACGGTCTACTATCTGGGAGGATAGCAGGCAACAGGCACCAATCAACAGCGGGATGTTGGAGTCATCATCTCCGAGGACTTAAAAATGGGCAATGTGAAAAAGAGGCGCACAAAGCCAGCAAAATGCTGGGATGCATAGGAAGGGGCATCACAAGTAGAAAGAGGGAAGTGATCATGTCACTATACAAGTCCCTGGTAAGTCCTCACCTTGAGTACCGTGTACAGTTCTGGAGGCCTTATCTCAGGAAGGATGTGGATAGACTAGAGGTGGTACAGAGGAGGGCAACAAAAATGGTACAAGTACTCTATGAATTGCCATATGAAAGCAGATTACGGCAACTCAACATGTACTCACTGGAGTAGCGCAGAGATAAGGGTGACATGATAAGAGATATTCACATTCCTGAAGGGCATAAACAGAGTCCCTACCCAGGAACTCTTTCTGATCAATAGCTCCACAAGGACAAGGGGTCATGAAATTAAAGGAAGGGAGGTTCCGGTGTAACATGCTAAGTTCTTCTATACGGAAAAGGTGGTGGCTCCATGGAATAGCCTACCTGAAGAAGTCATCGACTCCAAAACAGAGCAATTCAAATCTACTTGGGATAGTCATAAGGGGATTGTGTCTAAGAAATTCTAAGGGGTGGGTAGCACTCGGGCAGGCTAGATGGATCTTTGGTCCCCATCTGCCGTCAATGTCTAGGTTTCCATGTTTAAAGCAGCAGTGCGTGACAGCCGTAAAAATGTTTACCTTTACTTTTTTATTCCGTTTTAGACAGCGCCATATCTCCAAACTGCATGATGTCCTTTTCCTCTATTTTAAGTCAGTTTTACCACATTTGCAATTGAAATAATAAAAAGAGTGCTGCTTTTAATATGACTCAGACCAGGTTTCTTCAGAATTCTCTGCATTTTTTTGTATTATTTAAGATCACTTCATGTGACAGTAATGAGCTAGAAAGCAGCAAACACTGGTCCCTGACCTTACGGGACAAGAGATATGTACACTGATAAAATCCTGGTCTGAGCAATATTAAAAGGAGCGCTCCTTTTACTATTTGAAATGTAAAAAAAAAAAAAAAGTGACAAGCAGACTCAAAATATGGAAAGAAGGTATTATACAAATCAGAAGATTAAGAGTAATCTAAAACAGAATTAAAAGTATAGGTCAAAATTTTCACTGCTATCATGCACTGCTGTTTAAAACAATTTTACCCAACTTGTTAAGGTATTACATAGAACAATATATTTATGGCATGCCCAGAATTGAGCAGTGTGTCCGATGTCTTCCAATCGACTGACTATAAAGTCTACTGGAAAAAGCAGCCAAAAACAGTGACTTCGATGCTATCACTGCTCTGCATTAAACAGCAGTGGCTGTGTATTTCTCCGAGTTTTCTACTGCGTCAATTAGGGATGTCACGATAGAACGATTTGATGATGTATCATGATTATGCCCACTGATGATAGTTTATCAGTTTAAGAAAACAGTATCGTGATGATTGTGCAGCATGACACACTGTGATATACTGTGCTGCTCTGGCAGCATATCCTTCTCCAGCTGTGACCATAATTCCATGATTATCCCCTTCTTTCAATCAGATTTTTACAAATATTTTTTCCCTAAAATTAGAACTGCTCGGACATCAAAGGGAGCTACTGTACAATGCTTGCTCACTGTCACTGTCTGACTGTCTGCCTCTGTGTCATTGTCTGTCATTGCTTACAAAACAGCACTTCACACAGAGATACAGCAAAGAGTGACCGCAACACAGACACTGACTTTCCCCAGCCCTGCTGCTATGATCTCTCCCCATGAGAAGCCTGCTGCTCTTTCTCTCTGTCTAAGCAGCGCTTTGCCGTCCTCGCTGTATCTCTCTGTCTTTCACTCTCTTGCTGTCCACTGTGCCGAAAGCTACTGGAGGGGACATCAATAATAAGGAAGGATACACAGGAGCAGGACACTGAAATACCGATACTTTGCTCTTTCTCTGTGTCTCGCCCCCATCACACAATTTACTGCTTTTTCCCTCCCTGTCCCATGCATGACTCGCATCCCTATGACGTCCCCAGCAGCTGCCCAAGGTGTGCTCTCTCTCTTGGTGCGCTGCTATCTCTTTCTCTCTCTCTCTCTCTTCGATGCCTGCTTCACAGGCTCCCTATTAAAATGCCACTGCTGCTGGGAATTCTTTATAGGACATGTGCTGCACACAACTGCAGCTGGAGAGGCAGATACCGATCGACTTCACTGGGGCTCTGCCAGGGTATCACAGGGAAATGGGGTGGGTGGGGGGTTACTCACGTCCCGATGACTTCACCAGCAGCTGCCCGAGGTGCTCTCTCTCGGTGTTTCCGCAGCGCAGTGCGCTGCTCTCTCTCTCTCAAAAGTGAACCCATCTGCACACAAATAACTGAAATATTTGTTCCTCTACTGCCGATGCCTGCTGCACTGGGTCTCTATGACAATGCCATTGCTAGTGGGAAGTCTGTGCAGGACATGCAAGGATTTTTTTCACAGAGGCTCTGGTACCACAAGGAAATGGGGTGGGCAGTTAACAATCGCCACAAATCACACAGACACAGCGCAAATTATCAATGACATGTTCCCGCCCATAGGCATACTACATGGATGGACTGGTGACTGTTTGTAATACAGAAACATAGCAACATAGACTTTGACGGCAGATAAGGACCGCTTAGCCCACCAAGTCTGCCCATTTCCCTACCTATCGCATAAGCTGCAGATCCTAGTTAACCAACAGCCTATTTCTTCCTACCCCCCACAACAATTAACCTTATGCCTGTCCCATGCATTCTTGAATTCTTCCACAGTTTTAGACCCCACAACCTCCTCAGGAAGGCTATTCCATGCGTCCACCACCCTCTCTGTGAAAAAATACTTCCTCACATTGCCCCTGAACCATCCCCCCCTCTATCTTCAAATTGTGTCACCTTGTTCTTGCACCTCTCTTTTTCTGAAAGATGCTACCCTCTTGGACTTTGTTGAGTCCACTGAGACACTTAAAAGTTTCTATCATGTCCCCCCTCTCCCTCCTTTCCTCAAGGGTATACATATTAAGCTCCTTTAGTCTCTCCTCGTATGGCTTCTCTTGCAGACCCTGCACCACTTTAGTTGCCCTTCTCTGGACTGCCTCCATCTTGCTGATGTCCTTGCAGAGATGGGGTCTCCAGAACTGGACGCAGTACTCCAGATGGGGTCTCACAACTGTCTGTACAGAGGGATAACAACTTCCTGTTTTCTGCTGGTGATGCCTCTCCCTATACATCCCAGTATTCCCCCAGCCCTGCCTACTGCCTTCTCACATTACCTGCCAACCTTAAGGTCATCTGATATGATTACCCCAGGTCCCTTTCCATTTTTGTTATTACCCTCTCCCCATTGTGTACTCTTCCCCTGGGTTTTTGTTTCCCAGGTGCATTATTTTGCACTTCGTTGTATTGAATCCAAGCTGCCATACTTCCGACCATTCCTCCAACCTTGCCAAGTCCCTTCTCATCCTTTCCATGCCTCCTTGTGTATCAATCCTGTTGCAGATCTTCGTGTCATCTGCAAAGAGGCATACTTTTCTTTCCAGTCCCTCTGCAATGTCACTTATAAAGACATTAAAAAGGACTGGACCCAGTACTGAACCCTGCGGTACCCCACTAGTAACCCCCCTTTCTTCAGAGTGGACTCAGTTTACTATTGCCTTCTGTGTCCTGTTATCCAGCCAATGTTTTACACCACCTTGGGACCCACTTACAGGCTGGCTAATTTGTTTATTAATCTTTTGTGTGGGACTATGTTAAATGCCTTGCTAAAGTCTAGGTAGGCCATGACCACAGCCCCTCCCTGGTCTACTATTTTGGTCACCTAGTCAAAGAAATCGATTAGATTCATCTGACATGACCTTCTTGCTGTGACCCCATGCTGCCTTGGGTCCTATGCCCCACTAGCCTCTAAGTACTCAACAATTCTTTCCTTCAGAAGTGATTCCATCACTTTCTCTACGACGGAGGTCAAACTGACAGGTCTGTAGTTTCCTGCCTCTGTCTTGCTCCCACTTTTGTAAAGGGGAATCACATCTGCATTTCTCCAGTCCTCAGGTACCACACCATCCTCCCATGATTTGTTAAAAAGGGTAGTCGGTGGTGCCACTAGTTCTCCCCTTAATTCCTTTAGAATTCTGGGGTGAATCCCGTCAGGCCCCACTGCTTTGTCCACTTTCAGTTTTAGGAGTTCTTTCAGAACCCTTTCTTCTGTGAAAGGACTGGGATCGACCACCCTATCCAGAGTGCTTCTGTTAAATGGATTAGGTACTCCCCCTCCCCCTCTTTTGTGAATACTGAGCAGAAATATTTGTTCAGTATCCCTGCTTTTTCACTGTTCCTCTCTGCCCACCCACCATCTAGTCTAGTCTATTTAGCCTCACTATCCCTCCCTTTGTCTTTCTATGCTGCCTAATGTACTTATAAAAGATTTTATCCCCCTTCTTAACAGAGTTGGCTGTCTTTTCCTCAGTTTGGGCCTTTGTTATTCCGACTGCCTTCCCTGGTTCCTTCTGCCTTAACTGGTACAGTTCTCTGTCCTGCTCCTTCTGTGTTTCCTTATACTTTCTAAATGCTGTCTTTTTCTCCCTAACCTTCCCCGCCACCTCTTTTGAGAACCACAGTGGCTTTTTCTTTCATTTTAAGTTGTTTATCTGCATCACACAAAGGCTTGTTGCCTCTGTGATGGCAGTTTTGATGTTTCCCCATTGTTGCTCCACCCCACCTTCTTGCCTGTTTGCTAGTGCTTTTCTAAGGCACTCTCCCATCTTGCCAAAGTCAGCCCTCCTGAAGTCCAGTACCCTCACTTTTGTATGGCTTGACTCTGCAGCCGAGTTTACTGTGAACCACACTGTCTGGTGGTCACTTGTTCCCAGAAGGCTACCCACTTCTAGATCTGAGATCCTCTCACTGTCCCCATTTGAGAGTATGAGGTCTAAGACTGCTCCCTCCTGAGTGGGTTCCAATACTAGCTGTCTGAGGCATGCCCCCTGTAGGGCATAGAGAATGGCCCTGCTCTTGGATGTGGCTGCAGCAAAGGTGCTCCAGTTAACATCTGGCTTATTTAGGTCCCCCACTAACAGCATCTCCCCTTTTTCTGCCATCATATACTTGTCCATTCCCTCCCTCTGAGATGGGGATATGTATACAACCCCTGTGTGGATTGTGGTGCCATTTCCAGTCTCTAAGGTGACCCACAGTGTACAACAATGTCATTTTGCCACTGAATCCACACTGATGGCAGGTTTCTTGCTTTGGGTTTGAACGATCACGGCAGTGCCACTCACACTTGCTGTCTCCCTACTTGATTTGGCTGGCGCTCAGATTTGCCTTTCCCTGATGGTAAGGAGACCCACGGGCACATCTCCAGAGTCACTCCACAGAACCGTGGATTAAACAGGGTATTTAATCCATGGCCACGCAGAGCCATTGCACCAACTGGGGTTGTACGTCTATCCCAACCCATGTTATAAAGTGCTATATTATCAAAAGCTGTGCTCTTCAAGGAAATTAAAGGGACACTGCCAACCCTCTTGGGCCTCAAACTGTCCTTCGATTAAAAAAAACAAAAGGTTAAGACTGCCCACATCTTAACATACTAAAAACCAGCAGAATAGACCAAATGGTCTTTCTTGTCTGCTCGAAAGCCAGCAACATAGTGGCTGCTCGCCTTACCACCCCCCCAGCCCCCCTGAGAGGATCTTCTTTGGTTTCAGTTTTCCCCGTGTACCTATCCCACCCCTTCTTGAAGCCCTCCACTGTGCCCTCCTCCACCAGCCTCCTGGGCAGCGCTTTCCATGGCTCCTGGCATGGCATGGATCTTGTAGAGACTGGTTTGATTTAGATTCATTTTAAAAGTGAAGGGGAAAAAGAAAACAGACTGCCCGCAATACTGGTGTTACCACAAAAAATGCGTCTATCACTTTTTCTGGCAACGCATTCCACCTCTCTACAACCCCTTCTATGAAGAAAAACCTCCTTACATTTCTATTAACGCCTTCTACCACCAGTTTCTATTCATGGCTTCTTGTTACCTTGCCCTCAATTCTTGTGACCAGAGCAATGCCCACATCTGTTTATACTTAGATAATATACTGTGCAAAAGTACTCGAGCAACTGAAATCCACTTTTCAACAAGCCCGCGATGACTCAGAGAAAACTTTGAAAACACATAATATTTAGGCACGGCACCAGTCAGTTTATATTTCCCATATTCACTCTGCGCCGTTTCCCCTTTTTGCTTCTAACTATGGAGACAGACTTAGGGCCCTATTTTCAAAACGTTAGCATGGCACAAACCCGGTCTGTACCGTGGTAACCGGGAATAGTGCCAGCTGTCGGGGGCATGCCCATATTCAAAGAGCACATATGCGTGATGCATCCCTGACAGTGCCATCGTACAATATTATGCCTCTTATAAAATGAGGGGTTGCCCATGCATATGCGGCGAGCACAATAATGAAAGTGTTCAGTGTTAAATGGTCTGCAAAGCAGCGCGTATTTAATGCTTCTGAAACCCAGTCTTTAACAGTGTGCAGACCTGTCTGCCCACTCAAGGGTTGGGTACCCGGGCCCCAATCTGTGTAATAGTACAAAACATCCCTGATCCCTAGTAGTCTAGTGGTACCCCTCATTGATTCCGATCTCGTGAACAACCCCCACCCCCAGAGTCCCTAATAGTCTAGTATTTAATCCCTATGAAATTTAAAAAAAAAAAAAACAAACACCCCATCCCTGGTAGTCTAGTGGTCCTCCCCCACCCCTTGCTGAGCCCTGTGAAATAAAAAAAATCATGCCCATTCCCTGATAGTCATTGGTCCCCCTCCTGAGGCCTGATCCGTGTGAAGCGACAAAATCTCCACGATCCTGGTAGTCTAGAGGCCCCACCCCAGTAGAGTGACCCACCACCGCCCCTCCCAGCAGAGCCGGTGACTGGCACAGCCCTCTAACAGTTATGGCCAGGCCTTACGACAGAACTGTAGCAGACACTACAGTATACAGTACATGCTCATTGGTTGACTGGTGAACCAATGAATGTGTACTGTATATTGTAGGCACTCCCATACAGTTCAGTCGGCAGCTAGCCATGGCGGTGTGAGGAGGGCTGTGCCAGTCACCGCCTCTGGTGAGGGATGGGGACAACAGACTACCAGGGAATGGGCAAGATTTTTTCATTTCACAGGGATCAGGAGGGGAACCACTAGACTACCTGGGACTTGGGAGGATATTAATTTTTATTATGACACATGGGTCGGGGCTTTGGGGGGGGGGAGAGACATGCACTCAAACTGAGTGCTCATGACATCATAATGGGCATGCAAATGGCCTCATAATGCCGTGCATGCCCAATGGGCTCATCTGCATGTTTGGGCTGAATATCGCCTATGGGGGCAGCGGCACAAACCAGTGTGCGCCGTGCTGTACCCATATAGGCGGTCTTCAGCCCTGCACCCTGGTAGCGCTGTGCCAAACATTGTAGCCACCTGCTGTGTGCTGCGCTACCAGAGTGGGTTGTGGATGCATGGAACGGCCTTCTGGAGGAGGTTGTAGAGTCAAAAACAGTGGTTGAATTCAAGCATGCATGGGACAGTCATAAGGCAATTCTAGGGGTTGGGGGTACAAAGAAGATAGAGAGGGGATGGCTCAGAGGTAATGTGAAGAAGCATTTCTTCACAGAGAGGGTTGTGGTTACATGGAACAGCCTTCCTGAGGAGGTCGTAGAGTCAAAAACAGTGGGGGAATTCAAGAATGCATGGGACAGACATAAGACAATTCTAGTGGGGGGTAGGAGGAAGTAGGCTGCTGGTTAACTAGGATCTGTAGCTTATCCATTAGGTAAGGAAATGGGCAGACTGGGTGGGCCAAGCGGTCCTTATCTGCCGTCAAATTCTATGTTTCTATGTTAGTGTCCAATATTCAAACAGATAGCGCGGTCAGTTTGGATTGTGCTATCTGTTTGAATATGGCACCAGAACCGTCTGGCTCTGAATCTGGGTCCCAAAGTCTGCTGTAGGACTGAAGCTGCAAAGACAAGGGGCCTGTAGAAACACAGAAATTGATGGCAGAAAGAAAAAAATTACTCGCGCAGTAATGGTATTTCTTCTAAGGGAGCCCTAACTATGGTTTCACTCTTAGCATCAATCTCCATAGAGAAAGATGCTCTGGAGAGAGACCCTATTCTAATAACAGAACTCAGAAAAGTCGTTTGAAAAACTCTGAAGCCACCTTCAATCTTGGCAGTTGTCATATTTCTTTTTTCGCATAATCAAATTTTATTGAATTTTCAGAGAGACATGACAGTACATTACAATGAAAGTGAACAGCAATGCACAAATATGGGAAATGTCCCCCTTAATCTAATTTCTGTATACCTGTGTAGTATGTAGGTATGAACAATGATTCCCTCTCTTGCAACCTCCAGTTTCATTCTAAATTTAAATATAAATGAGGTTGCTTCACTCTGTTCTGCCCTGGTGTGAAAACCTGCCTGACTCCACTGCAAAGGTTATGACCAGACTCATGTTAGGCATCCTGGAATTTTATGATGTTTTAGTGCTAAAGCCTGCAGTAGTTATACTGTATTAGTCAGTGCTGCTGCTGTCCTCTGCAGTCCCTACATTCTTGTCTTATGCTGGCTATGAAACTTTACAAGGTATACTAAGTACCCTGCAGTTTTCTGAATTTCTGTAGTTTAAAGTGTATCTGAGTTAAAAAAAAAAATGCTTCTAGAGAATGCAAAAGACACTGTGCTGTGAACTGAATGAGAGCATAACATTATGCTGGCTAGTGTAGGTATTATTCATCAACTCCCATGATGCCTTGCATGAGTTGGGTAACTAACTCTGCAAGAGACAAAAAGGTTTATACACCAGGGCAAAATAGAGTGAAGCAACCTGATTTATATTTAAATTAGGATGAAACTGGGGGGATGCAAGAGAGGGAATCATTGTTCATGCCTAAAAAATACACAGGTATACAGAAAATTGGTTGAGGGGGGCTTTCTCTTTAAAGACACAAAAACCCAAGGCAGACAGTGGTTACATTTAAACATTTATACTGAATTCATTCTGAAGATTGCCCTTACTATATTACATCACCCCACTGACCTACTCTACTGATGGTCAGTAATGCTCTGCGTTGTGTCTGAAAGCAGACTAGTTACTGTAAATAATGCTAGAGCAGAAGCAGGAGCACAAGGGCCAAAGGTATGCCAGGCCCTCTTGCGTTCTTAGAAACACAGAGTGTCTGCAGAAAAAGACTGGTAGGCCCATCTAGTCTGGTCTATTTTCCCTGTCTATTACTATACCTTGGCCCCTTATTTGGTCACAGGTGTCCCTCTCTCCTCCCTTACCTCTGGATACTATAACCATGTACTGATCCCATACATGCTTGAAGATCCGCACGGTCTTTGCCCCACCACTACTTCTAGTAGGCTGTTCCAGGTGTCCACCACCCTTTCTGTGAATAAGTATTTCCTCACCCCTTCAAGCTTCACAGCATGCCCTCATGTTCTGGTGCACCTCCTCCTGTGAAAGAGACTCCCCTCCTGCACTTTGTTCACCCCTGTGAGGTACTTAGAGGTCTCAATCATGTCCCCTCTCACTCGCCTCCAGGGAGTACATGCTGAGCTCCTGCAGCCTCTACACATATGGTTTCCCATGCAATCCCCACAGCATTTTGGTAACCTTCCTTTGAACTGCTTCCATCCTATCAATGTCCTTGCAGAGGTTTAGCCTCCTGAACTGGACCCAGGTGAGCGAGACAGTGGCAACACCTCCTCCCTTCTCCTACCAGAAATCCCCTTCCCTATGCACCCCAGCATCTGGCTAACTCTGCCTACTGCCTTGTGGCACTGCCCTGCCACCTTGAGATTATCAGATAGGATTACACCACGGTCCCTCTCTTGCTTGGTAACTGCAAGTAATCCCCCCTTCCCCATTTTATAAGCAGCCCCGGGATTCCCTGTCCCAGGTGCATGATTTTGTACTTTTTAGCATTGAAACCCTGCTGCAACACCCTAGACCACTCTTCTAGCTTCCCCAGATCCCTTTGCATTCTCTCCACTCTCTTCTGGGTGTCCACACTGTTGCAGATGTCTATGTCATTCACAGAGAGATACACCTTCCTGTCTACTTCCTTAGCAATGTCACTTATGAAGACACTGACGACGACAGGACCCAGTATCAATTCCTGTAGTACTGCACTAGTTGCTCTCTGGTCCCCCAAGTGACTGCTGTTTAACACCACCCTCTGCCTCCTATCTTTCAACCAGTTAGATACCCAGCTTACCACCTTCTCCCCCACCCCCACATTGCTAAGTTCCTTAATCAGCCTCCTGTGTGGTACAGTGTCAAAGGCCTTACTGAAGTCCATACAGATCACATCCAATGCCCTCCTCTGATCCACCTCCCCAGTTACTCAGTTCAAGAAATCTATGAGATTTATTTCACATGATCTCCCTACTGTGAAGTCATGCTGCTGGTGGTCATGCAGCCCATTTGCCTCTAGGTATTCCCAGCAGTCTCTCCATCAGCAGAGTCTCCATTAGTTTCCCCACCACTGTTGAGAGACTGGTCTGTAATTGCTAGCCTCCTCCCTCTCTGTTCTTGTACAGAGGGACCTCATCAGCCCTCCTCCAGTCCTCTGGAACTACCCCTGCCTCCAATGAAGTGCTGAATAGTGTTGCCAGAGGGACGGCTAGCACCCTGCTCAGTTTTTTTCATACCCTTGAGTGGATCCCGTCTGGCCCCATAGTCTTGGTTTCCGTCAGGGTTTCTAATCCCCTGTAGACTCTCTCTCTCTCTCTCTCAAACAGATTTATGTCCACTAGAGCTGTGTGGAATGAGAACATTCCGAATTTGCGGAATTTCAATGAAATGTTGCTAAATTCCGTTAACTTTTGTTGAAATTTCATGGAATTTTAAAAATGCATTAATGCGGTCATAACTCTGCCATCCTTAAGCTAGAGATCTGCCATTTGGCATGCTTAATGTCTGGGAGTAGTTCTAATGACGTGCCAAATACCATGAATTAGGACGGGTTGTCTGAAAATTATAGGTGCTCAATGTCTCATTTTATTTTTTGTGGGACAATTCATAAAAATTTATATCTGCATATACCTCAGCTGTCTATTGGGCCAGAGATCTTAAATCTGGCATGATTACTTGATGATGTGTTCTAACAATGTGCAAATTTTCATGACATTAGGATGGATCATTTCAAGATTACAGGTGCTCAAAATCTGTCATTTTATTTTTTGTGGGAAATTTCATGACAATTTGTATCTGCATATACCTCATCTGTCTACTGGGTCAGATATCTTAAATTTGGCATGATTACTTGATAGGTGTTCTAAAATGTTCCACATTTCATGATATTAGGATGCACAATCTCAAAATTATGTGCTTAAAATCTGTCATTTAATTTTTGCTGGAACTTTCAAGATAAATTGTATTTGCACATAACTAAGGCAACTTTGGAGGTAGCCGTGTAAATTAACATGAATAACCTTTTTTATAATGGTTATAGAATCATCTAAATATGGAGAGAATTGGATTAGAGATTTTTAAGTTACATGGGTTCAAAAGTTTGCTGTAGATTTTTGCAGAAGTTTGTGAAAACTCAAAAATGTGGATGCCTGTAACGTCTCTGGCTCTTGCAGGCACAGACTTAACATCTGACATGCATAGCCAATGTGTATCCTGGCATCTAAAAACTGGATAAACTGGTTTAGCAGTTTTGAATTTACAGTGAAAAAATCAAAACAAAAAATACTGGTAACATTTTCTCAAATATTTATGGTAGCAGTCCACATACCAGGCCAGTGGTGCATGTGGTGGACAAGAAGAAAAAATTACTCACCTTAGTAACGTTTCTTCTAATGGAGTCTTGCTATATTATGACATATGCAGTGAGTCCCAACCTTCGAACTGCTATGGAGGTGAAAGAGTTAACTTTCCATGCCAGGCATGGAACCTTGAGCATGAGCTCGGTTGAAAAAACTGTCTGTTCTTCAAACTCAAACTGTCAGATCTTTACGAGCAAAACTCACTAAGGTTCTGCATGGAAGCCATAAACCTACACTAGCCCACTGGCTACTAACTACAAGAACACATTTTTCTTGATCCCAAAACGAAGACTCAAGTCAGGGGATTCAGGAAAGAAAATTAAAAACATAACACCCAAACACCCTAAAAAGAAAGGGTGAAAAATAAGGTGGGCATCTACTGAGTGCCAACACTGCACTGCCCACCCACAACTCAAAAGTAGAGGTTCTGAGAGGGGCAGGCAGGGGGGGAGGTCATAATATAGCAAGACTCCATTAGAAGAAACAACATTACTAAGGTGAGTAATTTTTTCTTCAAACAACATGAAGTCTTGCTATATTATGACATATGCAGACTACACAGCAGTACCTCCATGGACGAGGGACAGAACCTACTTAGGAAAAAGGCTCTGAAGCACAGCTGTGCCAAACCGAGCATCACTCCTAGCCTGGATGTCCAGGGAGTAATGCTTAGTAAAAGTGTGAACTGTTTTCCACGTAGCTGCTTGACATATCTGTAGGACAGGGATGTCCCTGGCAGCAGCCAGAGACGTAGCTGTACCTCTGGTAGAGTGAGCCCTCAGGCCTGAGGGAGGAACCCACCCAGTTTTTCATAGCAAAATTGGATACAAGAGACAATCCACCTGGCAATGGATCTTTTAGTGGCAGGTTTTCCTTTACCAACCTCACCATAAGTGAGGAACAATTGAAGGGAGTCAAACATGTGACCCTTGGTACGTTCTATGTAGTAACTAAGGGCTCTTTTGACATCTAAACTGTGCAGTCTCCTCTCACCAGAGGAGGAATGGTCAGTGAAGTACATAGGAAGAGATATGTATTAAGGTGGAAGTCTGAAACCACCTTAGGCAAAAACTTTGTTAGTCCTGAGGACCACCTTATCTCTATGAAAGGAGATAAAAATCAGGCTCCACTGACAATGCTTGCAATTCACTTATGCGCCTGGCAGAAGTGATGGCTACCAAAAACACAGTTTTCCAAGTCAAGTACTTAAGCTCTGCTGAAGACAAGGGCTCAAAAGGGGGTTGCATAAGCTGGGCAATGCAAATATCAAGATCCCAAGCAGGGGCAGAGTCCCTGAATGGAGGGTTGGAGCGAAGCAATCCCTTGAAAAACTTGGAGAATACAGGATGAGCTGAAAGAAAAAATTACTCACCTTAGTAATGTTGTTTCTTCTAATGGAGTCTTGCTATATTATGACAATTGCAGTTTGTCCCACCATTAGAACTGCTCTGGAGGTGAAATCGTTAACTCCATTCCATGAATGGAACTTTGAACACGAGCTCTAAAATAGAAGCTCTGTCTGTGGAGATTCAAACCTGAACTGTCAGATCTTTACGAGCAAAACTCACTAAGGTCTGTGTGGAAGCTGTAACCTACACTAGCCAACTGGCTACCTAAATAATAACACCCATTGCTGGTCCCAACACCCAATACTCAAGTCAGGGGACCAGAATTACTAATACAATTTTAACAAAATGAGAATAAAACAAGAGGATAATAAAACACCACCCCCAAACCCCAAAAAAGGTGAAACGCTTAAAAAAAGGGCATAAAATAGTGCCCACACTAGGTTGCCCACACCCTACCCAAGTAGAGGTTCTGAGAGGGGCAGGCTGGGGGGGAGGTCATAATATAGCAAGACTCCATTAGAAGAAACAACATTACTAAGGTGAGTAATTTTTTCTTCAAACAACATGAAGTCTTGCTATATTATGACAATTGCAGACTACACAGCAGTACCTCCATGGAGGAGGGGCAGAACCTACTTAGGGAATAGGCTCTGAAGAACAGCTGTGCCAAACCGAGCATCTCTCCTAGCCTGGACATCCAGGGAGTAATGCTTGGTGAAAGTGTGTACCGTTTTCCAAGTAGCAGCCTGGCATATCTTCAATATAGGGATGTCTCTGGCAGCAGCTAGAGACGCGGCTGTACCTCTGGTAGAAAGAGCCCTCAAGCCAGAGGGGGGATCTCTGCCCAGTTTCTGATAACAAAATTGGATACAAGAGACAATCCACCTGGCAATTGATCTCTAGTGGCAGTTTTCCCTTTCCCAACCTCACCAAAAGTGAGGAAAAGTTGGAGGGATTCGAACCTGCGACCCTTGGTACGTTCTATATAGTAACTAAGAGCCCTCTTAACATCCAGGCTGTGCAATCTCCTCTCAGCAGAAGAGGAGTGTTCAGAGAAAATTACTGGAAGGGAGATAGATTGGTTAAGATGGAAATCTAAAACCACCTTACGCAAAAACTTCCTGTTAGTCCTGAAGACTACTTTATCCCTGTGGAAAGAAATAAAGTCAGTTTGTACTGACAAGGCTTGCAACTCACCTATGCGTCTAGCAGAAGTGATAGCCACTAGGAAAACAGTTTTCCCAAGTTAGATACTTCAGCTCTGCAGAAAACAGAGGTTCGAAATGAGGTTGCATTAACTGGGCAATGCAAACATTAAGGTCCCAGGCAGGGACCCGATCCTGAAAAAGTGGATTAGTATGGAGTAATCCCTTAAAAAACTTGGAAAACACAGGGTGAGCGGAAAGAGAGGATGACTTTCCTGCTGAAACAAAAGCAGAAACAGCTGCCAAATGAACTCTCAGGGTAGCTGGTCTGAGGCCCAAGGAATTAAGATGGACCATGTAATCTTTTTTTTTTTTTTTTTTTTTGAAATTTAAGTTTATTGGTTTTCAACATACAAACAAGGAAAAAAACCAAAATATTAACAAACAAAACAAACCCCCACCTCCTAAACCCCAACACAGTATACAAATAAATGCAATATACATCATACCACAGAAACCATACCCCTCCCCCAAACTCCCTCACCCCCAAAGAAAATTCAATACCCTCCCTAGAAAGCCCCAATTATCCACAGACCGACCAAACATACAAGTCACAACCTGTAGACCCCTATAACCTCCCCACCCCAAATGGGTGCACCAGCGTAAGACCTAAAGGAAAACCCTCTTAAATCTGGATATCCTTACACATTTGGAACAAATTAGCATGTCTTTCCATCACATAAGTCATATAAAGCGACATAAAAGATCTGAAGTCAGCAACTATACACAGGTAAATACAGTATGCCATATGAGGGCAAAGGGATCGGGTTGTCAGGCCTAAATATTACTTCAAACATAAAGTTTGTAGCTTACCCCATCTTTTATAGAACAGATCCTTCCGATCTTTAAAGCTGGCAATTAAGCTCTCAGATTGGAGAAACGACATCAACTCCTTCAGCCAATCTGCGTATGATAAAACCAAATAGTCCTTCCAGTGCCTTAAGACCAGTTTCTTAACCACCATGGACACTAAAGCCATATGGTATCGACATTCTACACTATGTATGTTAGAAAAATCTCCCAAAACACAGACTTCGGGACAGAAGTAACCACTAAGACCTAGAAGGGGATCCAGATTCCTTTGGATCAGAGACCACAGTGGAGCCACTTTAGGACACTCCCAGAAGATATGAATTAGATTCCCTCCGCCTGCAAGCACCTAAAACAGTCTGAACTGGAGATCATTTTACGCTGAAAGAGTTTAACGGGGGTGTAATAAAGATTATTCACAATATAATACTGTATTAATTGCAGCCTATCCTGAGTGTGATATCTATACAAACTACGCCAAATATTTGTCCAAACCGGGACAACATCAGGAAGAAGATCTACCCAGACTGAAGAGCCCTCTACCTCCTCATGTAACCCAAAGTTTAATAGGTATGAGTAAATTAGCGATATAGAGTGGGGCTGGGAAGCAAAACTCACGATACTAGATAGGAAAGGTTGCACTACCGATTGCCTAAAGGAAATACTGAATTTAGTGCTCACTAGGTGCCGAAGTTGGAAGACCTTAAAGATTCCTTTACTTGGTATACCAAATTTATTTAGAAGCTCATCTGATGTTAGCAACAAATCTTGACTAAACAACTGCTCCACTGTAGCCTCTTTAAGTTGCGGGATCCATCTTGGGGCTATCCAAGAGTTTCCGATTTTAACATTAGGGTTTAACACCACTGGCTGTCCTAAGTCCAATTCATTGGAAATCTGAAAGAAATTAAGACATTGTACCCAAGCTTTAAGATTATCAGCCACCACTTTATTTGGAATCAGCTGAGAGAGTCCTCAAGGCAAATAGAACAAAGGGAGATATCCAGTCCAAGTTCAGAAAGAAAGTCCTTTTCAGCTGAAGCCAAATTGGACCAGAATTCGATGTACCTGTGGAGAACCACCTTCCCAATTTAGAAAGGTGGGCCGCCCAGTAATACAGCTGAAGATTGGGCAGTCGTAAACCACCTCCTTCCTTAGGGAGCGAGAGATCAGCATAGGAACGTCGAGCTCCCTTCCCTCGCCAGATAAAGTTGGAAAATAACTGATGAAGCTGCTGGAAGAAAGAAAGGGGGATCCAGAGATTAGTCAGGTTCATTGGATAAAAGATCCGGGGAAGTATATTCATTTTAAGAATATTAACTCGCCCCCAGAGCGAGATAGGCAGAGTTGTCCAACGTTGCAAATCCTGACTAATCAAATCCCGAACTCTAACTAAATTCAGTTTTTTCAGCAGGGAAAGGTCGGTGGAGAAATGTATGCCCAGATACTTGATAGATCTGAGGAGTCCATCTCATCGAAAGAAGAAAGTCCTGCTTATTGACATAGTGATTTAAAGGATAAAGCTCACACTTGAAATGTTCAACTTATAACGAGAAAAGAAGCCATACTTTCCAATAATATCAAAAGCAGCCTCTAGGGATGTTACTGGGTCCATTAAATGAAGCATGACATCATCTGCATACACAGAGCAAACTAGCTCACATTGCTGAAGCCTGATACCTCTCACCTGAGAGAGCGATTTAAGTTTAATCAGCAAGGGTTCCAAAATAAATCAAACAGCAAAGGAGAGAGAGGCAACCTTGCCTAGTACCGCAAAAAGGACGAAAAGAAGAAGATAAAACCCCATTACAATAGATCTTAGCAGAGAGGCAGCTATAAAGTGCCTGGATCATAGCCAAGAAGGAAGCCGGAAACCCCATCTCTCCCATTACAGCACAGAGAAAGGACCAATCAACCCGATCGAATGCTTTCTCAGCATCAAGAGAGATCAGGGCTATCGGACACGTTGCTGCTTGAACGTACTGGGAGATATGTGACAGGGTTCTCAAATGATCCGCCGCCGATCTCCCGGGAACAAAACCGGCTTGTTCAGGACTCAGCAGCCCCATCCATACTTTTTTGATCCTTTCAGCTAAAATCCTGGCTAATATTTTAATATAATTTTGAAGAGAAATGGGACGGTAATTAGCCGGGTCAGTCAAAACTATCTGCTTTAGGGATTAGAACAATTGTAGCCTCAAACAATGCGGGGTCAAGTTCAGAAGAGATTGGTAGATAATTATATAGTTTAAGAAGAATAGGTATCAGGTCTTCAGCAAACACTTTGTAGAAGTTTGCGGAAGCCATCCGGCCCCGGTGCTTTATCTGATACCAAGGAAGCAATAGTACTACTTATTTCTTCAGCCAAAATAGGCGCTAGTAAGCTCGCCTGCTGGGTCTCCGACAAACAAGGGACGTCTATTGTTCTAAGATAGTCCACAATAGTTGAACTAGGAAAAGGAGGAGAAGGGCAACTATAGAGCTCTGAGTAGTAATCTTTGAAGATACTCTAATATCTCTAGGCGAAGAAACTACAGTATCAGCAGGAGAAGACAGAGAAGGAATAATCCTAGAACCTCTAATGAGCATGAGGCGTAAAGCCAACAATTTACCAACCTTTTCACCGAACTCAAAATACTTTGCTTGGGTTTTATCATGCAGTACTCAGTTTTTCTTTTAAGAGGTCTGAGTACTCATTTTTGACTAACAAAATCTCTTAAGATCCAGTGTTGAGGAAGTAGCAGAATAGCTAGCCTCTAGCTCCTCAATTTACTCACCAGAGCCAAAGACCTCACCATCCTAGTCCTCTTCCTAAAGAAGCCATTTTAATAAGTTCCCCTAAGATAACATTTCAGTGCTTCAAACCATGTCAATTCTAGAGGTGGAATTCAGATTATCAGCCAGAAAAGAATCCGGATCTGATTTCAGAGACAAGCTGGCGATCTTTTAACAGCTGTGTATTTAGTCGCCATAATGAGTCCGAGAATAACCAGGATCAAGAGACAATTGTATCCAGACTACAGCATGATCTGACACAATTATCGGCTCAATACCAGAAGAAAGAATATTCGGGAAAAGGGAAGACTGACCAAAATCATATCTAACCTTGACTTAGTTCCATGCGGTTGAGAATAGAAGGAGAAGGCACGACAGGAAGGATTAGCGAGCCTCAGGGGTCGCCTAGACTAAACGTCGAGACCAGATCCAAGAAAGCACGTTAGCGCGGGCAGGGTGGGCGTTTGTCTGTGACTCCTATCTAGGTGGGAGAAAAGGCATGTTCCAATCCCCCAGTATAAATTGGGCCAGGAGAAAGCTAGCCAATTTATTAGCCAAGGCCATGAAAAATACAGGATTACCCCCGACTGGGCCATAAACAGAACCCAATACCACCCTGTCACCATTTAAGGTACCTTTCACCAAAGCAAACCTCCCTTCCGGATCTGTGACCACCTGGTCCTTAATAAACAGTACTTGTTTTTAATAAGAACTGCAACTCCTCACTGAAACTTGAATTCCCAGCAGGTAAGCCTGGGAGAAGCCAGATCGGAGAGCAGTCTGGTTTCGTCTTGGGATAAGTGTGTCTCCTGCAAAACAGGACGTCAATGTGGAATAAGGAACAGTGGTTAAAGAGCTTGTAATCTCTTAACCCGATGCCTAAGCCCCTAACATTCCGCACGCTATCTTGACATTGTTCTTAGCATTTCAAGAAAATAACAACAATAATATACATCCAGATAGAGGCAATATTTATATAAATGAATGGTGCACCCAATAAACAACCTCACCCAGAAATGAACTATCACAGCAAACCAACAATCATGCATGCGTCCGGGACAACTACTACTAATCCCCAATCCCCAACCCTCATCCCCAAACCAGAAGACACGAAATTTAACGAGTAGTCGATCCTCATAAACAAGTATTCCCCCCTTACCATCCCAGCTCGAAGAACATCTAGCCAAGTCATAAGAATAAAACCAGAACCCCCCCACAACATCCCAATCCCCCTCCCACAACCCATACCCCAACAAACAAAACATAAGTATTTAGCGGGTGAGGCCGAGCCAGAATGTAAGGGTTATCCATTGGACCAAACGCTCAGGCCCCAGACCCTAGTGCGAACTCCAAACCCCAGAGCCAGGGCACCAGCATAGAGAACGAAATCCGGACCCTCCCAGGAGAATGCCAACCCCGCCTCCAGGGTTGCCATCCCAGAGAGCCCCAGCACCAGGGGAGGTTAGCTAACCCCAATATATAGGCTCGCGATTCCACATCTAGCGAGCAAGTCCTCAGAGCTCGACCCCCCACCCGGCCACCTCCCCCATAGTCCGTAACAAAGAGTGAAAGGAGGAAGAGTACAGGAGAATAGGGAAGAGGGACCATCAAAATAAGATATGGGTAGTAACACAACCACCAGTTATGGTAAACCCTAGTCCCAAACAAATTCAGCAAGTAGTATTTAACACCACCATAAAGGCAGAGCCAGAACGAGGCAAGAGAAAGGAAAAGGAATCTCTCCAAGTCATAGCAGTCCAAGAGAAGGAAGGAATCCAGGAAGTCAGCAAAATCAAAATAAAATCGCCATGCAAGTCATCATGCAACAAATCCCATCAAGAACGTTGTTTCAAGAGGACCAAAAGGCTGAGACCATGAGAGGTCCGTCTGCCAGGAAGTCCCCCTCCGAACTATCACCATGAAACAAAGTTTCCGGCAGAGGCAAATGGCAAACAGGGGGCTGCTGCCAACCAAGCCCGCCACCACACCCCATCATAGGTCACATCGGGAAAAAGGGGACCCAATAGAGAGAACGGAGGACCAGAAGAACAGCAAAGGCAAGCGAAAGCCAGAGAGAGAGAGGAGATAACGAGAGGCAGGGCAAGGCCACCACCAAGTAAGTCTCTTAATGAAATTTAAACAGCAGCAAAGATAATTTTTGTCCCAGCGAAAAATAGGGTTCAACTCTGCCGATAAGGGCATGCAGGAATTTCAGCCATGCGATTTAAATAAGTCCAGCAGTTTAATTTCCAAATCTTTGTTAGCCACCTCCGGAAAGCTGTAGCGCCATTGATCGTAACTTTCAGGATCGCTGGATACACCATTCTAAATGGGATAGAAGCTGCAATCAATTTTTGTACAACTGGATGGTAGGCTGCTCTTTTCTCTCGAGTCTCCTTGGCCAGGTCCTGGGTGATCCTGATTTTCGAGCAGACCCACAAAATGTCTTTCAGCTCACGGGATTTCTGAAAGACATGGTTCCTCTCCACATAACTCAAAAATTTAACAATAATGGGACGTGGAGGGGATCCGGAGCAGCCTGGGTCTCAAGAGCGATGAGCTCGCTCTAAATGATAGGTAGGGCTAATGGAGATGGGCCTACAATTTTGCTACAGGAATTTTTGCAAAAAGACCATGATGTGGCCTTCCTCAGATTGGGTATACCCATAATTAGTAGAGTTATTTAGAAGGTTCGATCCTTCTAAATCTTCAGTTTTTGCCTGCAATTTTTAACTTGTTGTCTGAGTTCAGTGATCTCCGTTTGGCCTAGACCTCCACGCTTCTGAAGAGACTAGCCTAGTTTCCATGTCTCGACTCTTGTGAGAGACGGAGGAAGATCACCCTGCACGCGACTTTAATTCTCAGCTAGGTCCTGAAGAATATCTTTCAGGGAGTAAGCTCTTGAAGAAACCTGTCTTCGGATAGTGGTACAACCGCTGCCCTTTATCCCCACTTGATCAGCTCTGGTAGGGGCCTGGTTCCTCTGCTTCTTGGAGGCCTTCTCGGGAAGCAGGAGGTGTATCTTGCCAGACTGAGGCCTGCCCTGTTATCTACCTCCATCTCAAGCCAGCAACATTTATTTTAACTGCCACAGTCACCGGATAGTGGTAGGAACTTTCCCCAAACGATATTTATACAAATTAGTCAGGAAAATGAGCAGGATGGCTAGTTAAAAGCTCAAAAAGGTGACCAGCGGGGGGAGCTCAGAATCTCAGCTGCTCTCTAGCCAGATGCCATCACGTGACCCCCCTGGACCATGTAACTTAACACAATGGGCAAATCAGCAGATTCTGGGGAAATGTGGTTCCCAGCACACCAAATGGAAAACCTTTTCCATTTAGAATTATAAGTAGCCCTAGTGGAAGGCTTCCTAGAAGCCTTTAGGATTTAAAGGACACCCTGAGAGAGGTGAAGTCAGCAAACTCTAACTCCTCAAAAGATACAGGCCTTGAAGTTGAGGGACGGAGGTTCAGATACCAAACTCTCCCCTGGGCACAGGTTAATAGGTTGTGATTCCTGGGAGGGAAGGGAAGATGGACTGTCAGGAACAGAAGAGGGGTACCAGGGCAGCCTGGACCAATCAGGGCAATCAGAATCACCCTGCAAGGCTGAGATCTGATTTGACTAACACACTTAGATAATAGGAGAGGAAGGGGAAAGCATAAAAACTTCCTTCCAATCCCAGGAGAAGAGCGCCCAGAGGGACTAGAACCCAACACTAGGCCTACCCAACAGAACAGGTGGAAGTTAGTGATTGTCTGGGGCTGCAAAGAGTCATCTGAGGGGTGCCCCATCTGGCAAAAACTATCCCACAATACTTGAGGATCCAGGGACCATTCGCGATGGCCCCTGGGAAATCTGCTGAGAGCATCCGCTAGGACATTGTCCTTTCCTGGAAGATGAACTGCTATGAAGGAAGTGTTCGGGAATAGGCCAGAGACCATAACTATTGCTCTGTGCACAAGGCCGAACCCGAGTGCCCCCCTGTGTTGATGTACCACATTGTTGTGGTGTTGTCTGATACTGACTTGTACCACTTTGTTTCTGAACAGATGCAGAAAATATTGAAGAGCTAAAAGACAGCTCTAAGCTCCAGCAAACTGATGTGAGCAGAGATTCCTGGGGACCACACTCCCTGGAGTGGAGAGGTCGCCCATGTGGGCTCCCCACCCCAGGAGGGAGGCATCTGTAGTGAGAGTCAAAGTGTGAGCAGGGGAATGAGGGACCCAAATAAAATTACTATGTCCTGCCACCACTGGAGGGCCTGGATCAAGGTTCGAGTCACTGGGGCCAACTTGGAAAGGGGGTCTCTTCTCTGAGACCAATAGGCTCTAAGTGAAACTGAATGTCTCTCATCTGAAATCTTGCTCCCTGCACAACAGCAGTGGATGCAGACACATATGCCCAGGAGCTGCAGAAAAGTGTCTTGCTGGTTGGAGAGACCTGCAGAGTGAAGGAGGGAGGAGGCCAGAGCCACCAAATCACTTACCCTATCTAAGGAAGAAAAGCTCCTGGCTAGGTTTGTACTCAATTCTGCCCCTATAAGGTGAGTACCTGGACTGGTTCCAGAACCCGACTTTGGTAATTTTAGCAGAAAACCAAGGAGGTGAGAAGCTGCTGGGTGACTTGGTAGGTGAGATTTTACCTGTTCTGGGGACTGGCCTACAATGAGCCAGTCGCCTGAGAAAGGGAAAACAGCAATCCTTTGCCTCCTTAAGTGAGCCACTGCTACTGCCAGACATTTTGAGAATACCTTGGGGCAGAGGTAAGGCCGAAGGGCATTGCTCCTGAACTGGTAGTGACCTGAGGGCAGTTGAATCTGAGGTACTTTCAATAGGAGCTTCTGATCGTGGACGTGAAAATAGGGCATCCTTGAGGTCCAGGAAGCAAACCAGTCCCTGGCCTTAGAGAAGGAAAAGCATTGCCAGAGTTACCATTTTGAACTTTGGTTTCAAAAGATGCTTGTTCAGCTATCTGAGGTCTAAGATGAGCCACCATTCTCCTGTCTTTTTTGGGTAAGAGAGTATCTGGAATACAGACCCCTGCCTTGGTGCAGGGAGGAACCCCTTTCTACTGCTCTGAGGAGCCAGGGTTGAGACCTCTGCTTCTACAGCAAGGGTCTCTGAAAGACTTACAAGTAGAAAAACCTGGTTCTCATCTTGGGAAACTTTTGAAGCTGAGAACCAGACCCTGGCACTACTTCCAGAACCCACGTACAAGGTTAAGATGCCCAGTTCTGACTGAGTAAGCCAACCTGCCTACTGGTAAGGAGAATCGGCCCTGGGCACCCCATCCAAGTGCCTGTATGAGTGCTTTAGGCTGAGGGGGTGAGGGCAAGCCTACCCACCCGTCTGCACCTCTCTGCCTCTGAAGAAGCCCCTCTGTGAGCATAAGCAGAGGAGGCCGAGTCTGATAAAGGCCTGTCTATATTCACCATCTTTCATATAATTCTCTGTCTGCTCCCAAACAGAATTTCCCACCACAGGAAAATCCATAGCCTTAGTCTGGGTATCCTGTGACAGGCTGGTAAACCTGAGCCAGGCCAACCTCTGAAAAGCTACAGATGTGGCCATGACTTAGAGAACATCAACACCCACACCAGCATGAAACTGCACCGACAAACAATGCCACTAACCACCTATTCTAGTTCGCTGCCACTGGTGGGCTTGTTGCTAATTCCTACAGTATTCCATCGTTCCCAATACCTTTTCATAATGTATAATTGCCCTGAGTCCAGAACATATACTATTTTTTTTTTTTTTTAGCATCAATCTTCCTGGAATCCTTGTCAGGAGGATGTGAAGCCAGGGGAGTATTACTTTATCACAGGCTGCAGCCTGAACTACTCTAACATGACTGCATTGCTGTGAAAGGAATTTGTATCAGGACCTGACAGTGTGTACCTTCTGTCCATTTTTATCTACAGGAGGCACAGAATTAGGAGTTTTAAAATTTTTATTGTTTGTTTCCTAAAAGACTTATGCAAAGGAATAGACAATCTCCTAGACTCTGGTATATCCATAATTTCTACAAAATCAGGTTCCTCTTGCTCATCCACAGCTTCCTCCCATGGGAGCTGGAGGGATTCAGTAACCCTTTTTATAAAACAGAAAAAGAGATGGGGACTCAGAAAGCATAGGGGGAGATTGTAAGGGTCAGTCTGGGGAGATGTCCGGTTCAATGGGCACACCCAGACTCTCTCAGTCACATTCACACTGATCATCATCATGCCCCCCATACTCTTGGTTCATAAAAATCTCCAATATCATATTCCTGAACCGGTGGAACCGGCCGAACCAACCTTTTACCAGACAGTGGCGGTTTGGACGGAACCGGAGAAAGTGACTGTACAATTTGTATAGCTTTTGCTAGTTCTGCAGCAGTTGGAGAAGGAATTTTGGACTCCATACCTGCTGATTTTCTCTTTTTTTTTTTTTTTTTTAGTTTACTTTTGCCCGAGGAAGTCTCGCCCTGGTCAGAGGGCACTCCCTCCGGTTCGGTTGGCACCGAACCGGGCTGGCCATCCGGGTTAGCGGACTTTTTGGCCTCTCGTTCCCTGAGCCTGCCCACTCTCTTATCCAGGGTGGCTGCAGGGAATTTTTACAAATCTGGCAGTCTGAAATGAGGTGGTCAACCCCAGACAATAAACACATGTAGTGTGTGGGTCAGCCTTGGCAAGGCTTCCCCACAGACACTACAGTGTTGAAACCAAGTGGGCCCGGTTTTTTGTTTTGGGTTTCTCAGACATGATGCTAGCCTAACCAAGAAACTTGCCCTTTTAACGGCAGTGCCAGGCAAGACACCCTTATCGGTTCCCAACCGTGTCACGGGTCATGGAAAAAACCGTAATGAAATCAGTTTTTTTTAGAACCGATAAGAACCGGGAACTGATAAACATTTACAAGTTCCACACAGAATAAAATCTGTCTATTACTTACAATACCACAGACAGAGCTTGAACCGATCGGTTTGTGGTTAAAATAATTATACTCGCGGTTTAATTTAACCGAGAAAATACTGTTTAAACCGAGAAATGAACAAAGCAGTAGGAGAAATCTCCGGAGCGACTGTTCAGTGAGGCGGAGTAAAGAATCTGACAGTTCAGGTTTGAATCTCCACAGACAGAGCTTCTATTTTAGAGCTCGTGTTCAAAGTTCCATTCATGGAATGGAGTTAACTATTTCACCTCCGGAGCAGTTCTAATGGTGGGACAAACTGCAATTGTCATAATATAGCAAGACTTCATGTTGTTTGAAGAGAAGAAGGTGTACCTGCTGATAAGAAAGCAGACAGCTGCCAGATGCACTTTTAGGGTAGCTGGTCTCAGCCCCAAAGTATTCAAATGCACCATATAATCCAGGATTGTGGGCAAGTCAGCAGATTCTGGGGGAATATGCTTGCCAGAGCACCATATGGAAAATCTCTTCCATTTGGAATTATAAGTAGCCCTGGTGGAAGGCTTCCTAGAGGCCTTCAAGATATCAATACACCTTGGGAGAGGTGCAGGTCACAAACTAACTCTTCAAGAGCCAAGCCTTGAGATTGAGAGATTTGAGGTTTGGGTACCAAACTCTCCCTGGGCACAAGTTAACAGGTTGCATTCCTGGGAAGACACAGGGGAAGGTGGACTGCTAAGGACATAAGGAGTGGGTACCAGGCTGTCTGGCCCAATCTGGAGCAATCAGGATCATCTTGCAAGGTTGAGATCTGATTTTGACTAGCACCTTGAACAGAAGAGGAAAAGCATAGAAACTTCCCTTCCCAACTGAGGAGAAGTCATCGAGAGGACTGAGACCAACACTGGGGCCTGCAGCAAAAAAGTGAAAGTTGGTGATTGTCTGGGGCTGCAAAAATCTATCTGCGGGGTGCCCCATCTGGCAAATACTCTCTCCAGTACTAGGGGATCCAGTAACCATTCGTGATGGCCCTGGGAAATCCTGCTGAGAGCATCTGCCAGGACATTGTCCTTGCCTGGGAGGTGAACTGCCGTAAGGGAGGCGTTCAGGGAATAAGCCAGAGACCACAACTTCATTGCTTCGGTGCACAAGGCCGTAGACAGAGTGCCCCCTTGCTTGTTGATGTACCACATTGTAGTGGTGTTGTCTGTTCTGACCTGTACAACTTTGTTCTGAACAGAGGTGGAAAAACTTGAAGTGCTAGAAAAACTGCTCTGAGTTCCAACAGATTGATGTGGAGCAGAGATTCCTGTGGGGACCACAATCCCTGGGTGGTGAGGTCGCCCATGTGAGCTCTCTACCCCAAGAGGGATGCATCTGTAGTAAGGATTAAGGAGTGAAACTGAGGGGTGAAGGGAACCCCCCGTCTCAGATTGCTCTGGTCTTGCCACCACTGAAGGGCCTGGATCAGGGATCGAGTCACTGGGATCAATTTGGTTAGAGGGTCTCTCCTTTGAGACCAAAAAGCTCTCAAATGGAACTGGACACCCCTCATCTGAAATCTTGCTCCCTGCACTACTGCTGTAGAAGCAGCCATGTGCCCCAGGAGCTGCAGAAAATGTCTTGCTGGTCGAGAGACCTGCAGGGTGAAAGAAGAGGCCAGAGAGACCAGGGTCCTTACTCTTTCCAGAGGGAGGAAAGAAGGAAGGCTCTGGCTTCTTTTGTGTTCAGTTCTGCACCTATGAAGGTGAGAAGCGGGACAGGCTCTAGAACTGACTTTGGAAGACTGAGTAGGAAACCTAGAGATGTGAGCAGTTGCTGAGTTACCCGAAGGTGTAGTTTGACTTGGTCTGGAGACTGGCCTACTATAAGCCAGTCGTCCAGATAAGGAAAGATGGCAATCTTTTGCCTTCTTAAGTGGGCAACTGCTACTGCCATGCATTTTGTGAATACCCTCGGGGCCGAGGTGAGGCCGAAGGGCATTGCTCTGAACTGGTAATGGTCTGAGGGCAGTTCAAATCTTAGGTACTTTCGATGGGAGCTTCTGATAAGAACATGGAAGTAGGCATCCTTGAGGTCCAGGGATGCTAGCCATTCCCCTGGCCTTAGAGAGGGTAAAATAATTGCCAGAATAACCATTTTGAATTTTGGTTTTAAAAGGTGCTTGTTTAGGTATCTGAGATCCAGGATGGGCCGCCATTCTCCTGTCTTTTTTGGGGTAAGGAAGTACCTGGAGTACAACCCTTTGCCCTGGTGTAGGGGTGGAACCCTTTCCACAGCTCTGAGAGCCAGGAGAGTGGAAACTTCTGTTTCTAGGGCAAGTGCCTCTGATGGATTTGCAGGTGGAAAGGACCTGGCTCTCATCTTTGGAAATTTTTTTTTTTTTGAAGCTGAGAACCAGTCCCTGGCTTACTACTTCCAGGACTCACTTGTCTGATGTTAAAGACTTCCAGTCCTAGACAAAGTAAGCCAGCCTGCCCCCTACCGGTAGTGGAGAATCGGCCCTGGCCACCCCATCAGGGAGCCTGCTTGGCAGGGGCTTAGGACTGAGGGGTGGAAGCAGGCTTACTTGTACCCAGTCTGCCTTTCCCTCTAAAGAACCCCCTCTGGGCATAAGCAGAAGAGGAGGCCTGGGCTTGGTAAAAAGGCCTATGAAAAGGCCTGCCCCTGAGATGCTGCCTTTGAGGAGTGGCTTGCCTTTCTTTGGCCTGTGCACTCCTATAGGTGGTCCTATATTCATCCATTTTCTTCATATAATTCTCTGTCTGCTCCTCAAACAGAGAATTGCCCACAAGAAGAAAATCCATGGCCTTAGACTGGGTATCCTGTGACAGGGTAGTACATCTGAGCCAAGCCATTCTGCAAGTGCCACAGATGTAGCCATGACCCTTGATGACACATCATTAGAGTCTACTGCAGCATGAAATTGCACCTTGGATGCCTCAATACCATCCGCAGCCACCTGCTCCAGCTCCCTGGCAAGCTGGTCAGGGACCTGTTTTGCTAGGGCCAGTACAGTATCCCATCTGGATTTCTGGTACCTAGCAGCATAAGCCATATAATTTGCTTGTCTGAGTCCTAAGGATGCTGCCATGTACTGTTTCTTTGCCATGGCATCTATCCTCCTGGAGTCCTTTTCAGGAGGATGCGAGGCTAGAGGAATATTTGCCTTGTCACAGGCTGCAGCCTGCACTACCACCACATGGCTGCATAGCTGTGTGAGGAACTCCGTATCAGTGCCTGATAATGTATACCTCTTGTCCATCCTTTTATCAACAGGAAGTATAGAGTGAGGAGCTTTTAGAATTTTTACTGTGTTTTTTCCTAAAAGATTTATGCAAGGGAATAGACAGTTTCCTAGACTCTGGAATATCCATCATTTCTACATAATCAGGCTCCTCTTGGTCATCAACAGCTTCCTCAACAGGGAGCTGGAGAGTTTCAGCAACTTTCTTATAGAACATAAAATGAGAAGGGCACTCAGATAGCCTGGGGGGAGAAACCCCTGACGGTCTGTCTGGAGAGATGTCCGGTTCAGTGGGCACATCAGAACTTCAAAACCACATTCACTCTCCTCATACTCCTCCTCCCTTCCTCCGGTTCATAAAATCCTCAAAATCATAATCCTGAACGGCGTGGAACTGGCGAACAAGCGCTTCACAGATGGTGTGATTCGGACAGGGCACATGACTGGACAATTTGATGCTTTAACTATTTCCTCAGCGGTTGGAGAAAGAACTTTTGGCTCCATACTAGCTGACTTTCTAACCCTTTTAGTTGAACCGGCTCCTCAGAGCTGGCTCTTCGTTGCCAGTATATGCGCCCTGGTCAGAGGCACTTCCCTCTGATTCGGTTGGAACGAACCGGGCTAACCCATCAGGTCAGCGGACTTTTTGACCTCCTTTCCTGAGCCTACCAACTCTCTTTTCCACGGTGGCAGCAGGAAAATTCTTACAAATCTGTCAGTCTGCATTGGGGTGGTCAAACCCCAGACAATACACACAGGTGGTGTGTGGGTCAGCCTTAGCAAAGGCTTCCCCACAAACACCACAGTGCTGAAAACCAGTGGGCCGGTTTCTTTGGGGTTTCTCAGACATAGTGCCAGCCCTAACCAAACTTGCCCGTTAACGGCAAAATCCACCAAACAAGACTCTTATGACGGTTTCCAACCGTGTCACAGTCGTGGAAAAAACCGTAATGAAATCTGTTTTTTTTTTTAGAACCGATAAGAACCGGGAACCGCACTCTAAATAAGGACTAGAAAGTTTTAAAACAACCTGATCGGTTCAAACCAAACCGAAAACACGTTTACAAGTTCCACACAGAATAAAATAAATGTAAGCCTATCTATTACTTACAATACCACAGACAGAGCTTGAACCGACCGGTTGCGGTTTAATTTTGGTCAAGAAACCGAAAAATAACACTTTTTTAACCAACAAACGAACCGAGCAGAAGGAGAAATCTCCGGAGTGACTGTTCAGTGAGGCGGAGTAAAGAATCTGACAGTCTGAGTTTGAAGAACAACAGACAGAGTTTTCAACCGAGCTCGTGCTCAAGGTTCCATGCCTGGCATGGAAAGTTAACTCTTTCACCTCCGGAGCAGTTCGAAGGTTGGGACTCACTGCATGTGTCATAATATATCAAGACTTCATGATGTTTGAATTCTTTTTGTCGAATTTAACATTCACAATGCACGTATCACTACTTCATTTGATAAGCTGGGCTGAGCTTTTTGTAGCTCTGCTGTTCCTCTCTGGGTGACTATTTTGTGCCCCCCCCCTTCTCTCCTAGCATAGCCAAACTGACTCTGCAGAACTACCAATCCCACTGATATCCTCTTTGTTCTCTACAATAACAAAATCCCTTAAAACGAGTGTCACCTACTACTTTTCCTACCACCCTATCTTGTTGGAATAACCAGAATTCTCCCTTCCTGGTGCCCCAGATGCTACCTTCTCGTTACTATATATTTTTTTGACCTCTAAGTCCCAGACTTGCATGTACATCAGGCTCCCTGGATCATCAGTTTACTGGATGTGATCCTTATATATCCTGCAATCAGGTTGGAATTGTTGACACTCTGTGCTTCCTTGCTCTAACTCGAGGTTCTACCACTGGTGTGCTATCCAGCTCAGCTGTGGTGAAACTATGCATCTAACTCCTGAACCTGGTGACCCCCTGAATTACCTGCCTCTCAAGCCCCTATCCTTTAATTCTGAATCCCCAGATAAGGCTGAGTGAAATTAGCAAATTCCAACTTTATGGAGTTTTCAAGAAATCCCACAATTTTCACAAAGACTCATGGCATTTGACTTTTAAGTACAGATGTTAATTTGCAATTTCTGGCAGCAAGCAGTTAATAAAATTGACACACACACAGTCTCCTTATAAGGTCTAAGAACCTACTTAATGTAATGGCATTCTATTCACTAGTTTTTAAGTTTCAGGGGTTTATACATCTGCAGTTTACATTCTTGCAAAATTTAATTTTAAAATGTGAAAATTTGACTACTTTTAAGTCACTCCCATTTAAAGCTGTAAATAGGAACTTTGCCAGAAATGACCATGTGGAATAGTTGTTTAAATGTTTAAGATCTGGTTAATTTTTATATGTTGTCTTAAAATTAGAGGGAAATAACTGAAATTAAAATTCTGGCAACATGTTTGGCAGGTTATAGCTCAGTCCCACTTGATGCTAGAAATGTGAAACTATGTACATATATAAATATAGTGATAACCAATATACCTGTAGCATTTTACAACATTTCAATGAATGCTATTAAATGTATACTAAAACAACAGAAATCTAAATTTTAACAAACTTCTGACTACCTATAACTCAGCCCCCATTGAGGCTTGAGACTTAAAACGTGGTGCACACTCGCGTTGTAAATTTCTCTAAATCCAGAAACTGTGGAGAAATTTGGATCAGAAATTTTAAAACTAGATCGAAATAACTAAAAACTAAAAGTTGATTAAATTTTTGGCCTCACGTAACTCCACCCCTTTCAACCTACGACCCTAAAAATTTGGTACACTTGTGTAAGCCACTGCTAACAGACTACGTATCAAATGTGTCAATTGGATGCACAGTTTTAAAATTAGAGCAAAATAACTGAAATGTAAAATTTGGCAAAATTGCATGGAATTTTCACACAAATTCAGCAAAATCAGAATGGAAATTCTGTGGGCATTCTGCGAGCAGAATTTTATATTCTGCACAGCTCTAATGTCCACTCCCCCTCCCTTCATGCTTGCTAACTCATGTCAGACCATCGCCTCCCATCTCAACTGTGAAAACTCGGTAGGACCTTCGGTTTGCAGTCCTCTCACTCAAAGAACGTGAGACAACACTATTACATCCCTAAGAGGCCCTCCAACCGGACCTATAAACAGATTATAAATCATGCCATTCCGAAATACTAAAATTCAGAAGTTCTAAGTTCAGTTGGCACAGTCCATTTCCCACACAAGGTTTTTTTTTTTTTTTACGTTTTTTAGAAAGTAAAACATTTTGATTTTCAACTGAAGTTCTGTTTTTTTAAAAACAGAAGTCTTTAAAATGATTTGTTTATATGCGAAGTCCCACCATCTTTTATGGTTATAAAAGACTGCTTTCTTGACTCCTCTGTGTGCCAGAGCTGTGAACAGAACTGCTCAACTTTACTTCACAATGCTCTCATCCAACGAAATCACGAAGGTACTCTTATAACCATAAGAGATGCCGGAACTGTCCATGTAAAAAAAAAAATAAAATAAAAAATAGCATCGCATTTTTGAAGGTGCAGAATTTTGTACTCTGACTATATCAAATGTTGGTTCTTGTTATTCATCAACTACACCAGATTTTTTTGCTGCCATCTTTTATAATCTCACAACAGCTTTTGTGATAGTGGGAATGGAAATGGCTGTGTTGTAGTAGAAATGCACTGTGAAGTCAGATAGTCATCAAATTAATTTCTACAAATTTCTTATTATAATTACAGACTGATTAGGCCTAGTGGTGTTGAGGCGCAGGAATCCATGCCTCGCACCACGTCTGCAACCCGGGTTCAGATGCTGACTAGGGTTGCTCGGGGTCAGACGGGGCAGAAGAGAGATAGGGCATTCAGAGGACTGCTCTCCTCTCCAGGAGAGGAAGGGTCTCAGTGCCCACCATTAGCCTGGCTCCTAGTGTTGGCTGAGGGTAAGACAATCAGGGGCTGTCAGAACTGGGGAGGGCGGAGTGACTGCTGCGGACGTTCCACATATGGAAGTGTGCACAAGGACATCTGAGCAGCACTGCACGCCACTCCTTGAGGAAGAAAACAGGGAAATGGATTCTCCAGCAGCCGCAGACTCCCAACCATCTGGTAGCTCTGCACCCTGATGAACACCCAGACCATGCTCCACAAGTATGAAGGCAAGTCCTGGATGAAAATTTGGGGAGACAAGGCTGCGGTAGCTGGCATTTGGAGGGCTGTTTGGGGTCGTATCCTGCAGTGAGAGGAGGTGCAGGGACTGGTGAAGGGTGCAGTGGTGTGTGCTAGGAGGACAGTCGAGGGCATAGCAACAGAAGGAGTGAAAAAGGGTGTCCAGTCTGGTTAGTGTAGTTTTGGATGCAGCACTGTAGACTGCATCACTGTAGTCAAGGATAGGGAGCATCATTTTCTGTACAAATTTGCGGCGGGGTGGCAACTGGATGCTTCAAAAGTTCCAGTACAGGGCACCCACTTTGGGGTGCAGCTTCTTGTGGATAGCATCTGTGTGTACAGAAAAGTCGAGGTGCTGGTTGAGCCAGACCCCCGAGGGATCTACAGGAGGTGCAGTCCTAGAGGTTTGTCCCATCTAGGGTGTGGAAGTTGGGGAGCCGAGAGAGTCTCAGTCATGTGCCAAAGGTCATAAAGACAGTTTTCTTGGCATTCAGGAACAGCTGATTTGAGCAAAACCAGAGCTGGACATCAATGAAGTCAAGCTGAAGTCTGGTTGCCACATTAGAGGTTGAGAGGCCGGAAGTGTACAGGACAGTGTCGTCCGCATACATGTGAATGGATGTGTGTGGACAGGCAGGGGGCAGGTCGTTCAGGGAAATGGAGAACAGCAGCGGACCAAGGACTGAGCCTTGGGGAATCCAGGTCATGATGGGGAGGGAGGAGGAAGTGGAGTTCCCAATTCTGACAGATTGGTTCCACTCCTACCTGGTAGGCAGGACCCAATCTGTGGCCTTGCTGGAGAGCCTGGCTAGGGAAAGTCTGGAGATGAGAAGAGGGTGGGAGACCATGTCGAACGCCTTAGCGAGGTTGACAAAGGTAGCAGAGGTGATGTGGCCATGATCCATTCCAGTAAGGATGGCATCGGAGAGCCTTAGGAGGGAGGTGGTGGAGGAGTGGGACTTCCTAAACCAGACTGGCGGGGGGGGACAGATGAAGAAAGAAGTAGAGTCAATAAAGGAGGAGGAGAGCTTGGCATTCCTAGAGTTTTGCTAAAATGGGGAGAAGTAAAATAGGGCAGTAGTTACCAGGGAAGGAGGGTCCCCCCCCCTTTGGGAGGAGAATGACAGTGGTTCATTTCCATTCAGATGGGACAGAAGCGAGAGAAAAGGAGAGATTGAAATGCGTGGCCAGAGGGGAGAGAGATGGCAGGGGCTGACAGGAAAAGAATTTTGGAGTCCAACCCAGTGGGGCATTTGCCTTTGGAGAAGTTTAGGGCAAACAGGGCATTGTAAACATTGGTTGGGGTAATTTGGAGGAAGGAGAAAGCATGGGGAGAAGCTTGGGGCGGAAGGAGTGGAGTAGGCTGGATTGGGGTGGTAGGTGGGAGAAAGGACAGAAGAGAAGCTGAGCAGTTTGTGAAGGAGAAGTTGAATTCGGTAGCCACAGTTAGCGGGTCTGAAACTGTGGATCCTCCTGTGTTAATGACAGAGGTTGGGATGGAGGGGTGAATAATGATTGCACCACCTTCCAGAATTTAGAAAGGCGATTTATGTTGATAAGGAAAGCAGATCGGAAATAATTAGCTTTTGCCTGGCAGATTTGTCTAGTACAAGCCTTTTGAAGTGTGCGGTACTTCTGGTATGCCGTGCTAGAGCCGGAGGCTTTGTGGGCCTTCCGAGCCTGGTCCCTGGTTCTAAGGCTGGCCATGATATCAGTGGTGATCCAGGGCAGGTGGGTCCCTAGTACTCGGGTATGCCTGAGTGGGGCATGGTAGTCCCAGACCGAGAGGAACTAGGACTTGAAATAATCCAGGGTGGAATCAACTGAGGAGGCACGAGAGATGAATGACCAGTCGGTGTTAGCCAGGTCATTTAGGAGGGATGCTAAGTCCAAGGAATTGTAGGACTGAGCCAACATGGTTCTGGGTGATTGGGATTTTGGCCTGAAAATTTTCCTCACCGAGTAGATTAGATGGTGATCCCTTAGAGAGAGTCAGGTAAGAGGCCAGCAGACCTTATCCAATGCAGGTGAGAGGTGAGGGACCAGTCTAGTATGGAGTGGTTCAGGGTTTTGAGGTTGAAGCGGAAGGGTTCCGTAAATCAGCTGGGACAGATTTGGAGCGGCTACTTCATTTCTAATCTTAAAGCTAGAGGTGGCAAGCCGGTTTACATTAAAGTCATTATGGACATGGAGCTCTCCACCTTGTGCATGGGATTTGAGGGTGGCTAGATGGTCCTTTAAAAGAGGACACTGGAGTATCAGGGGGAATTGTAGGAACCAGCTATAAAGATGAGGATGGAGTGGGGGCAGGGCTCCAGATAAGGTGTGTACTGGCCTATTTTACTCACCTCATTTTAAAAAATACTCTTGAAATTTTTTTTTAATGAGTACCAGTACTCACCCAACACTTGTAAATACTCCACATGCCAAAGAATAGTCCTTCATAACATAATGGGTGATTCAAAAGGAACAGTTTTTTGACAAATTATTTACAGCACTTGTATGCATCCCACTTTTGTTTTACTTGCTATGTTTTAAAACTGGTGAATAAATTCCTACCTGCCAACATTATTTGGAGCACTGTTGGTACCTGAAATTCTTATCTAGGAAAAAAAACTAAATTTTTTATAAATAAATGTACTCCTCGATCCACTCTAGCAAGACATTTGTAAACATCTGAATTTCGTTTTACTCACCTCACTTTCAAATTCAGGAGTACAGGTACTCATCCCAAAAAATCTTATCTAGAGCCCTGAGTGGGGGAGTGAAATTTTCACCATCAGGGAGTTTAAAGCCTGAGTGGGTGGTAGAGCTAGCAACATGGGGGTTAAGTATATGGTGGAGCCGATATACATGGCTATGCCTCCATCCCTTTTGCTACCGAGCCTGTCTTGCTGCAAGACAGTGTATTCTGGGATAGAAATGCTAGCATCCTTGGTGTGGGAGTTCAGCCACATCTCTGAAATAGTCAGAATGTCCGGTTTTAGGGATAAGCCAACTGGTTGGAGCAGTGTGATTTCTGGAAGAAGGCTACAAATGTTAAAGTGGGCCATCCGTAGCAGCCGAGGAAGTTGTGACTGGGGGCAGGACCAGGGTTGTGTTAGATGTCACCGGCCAACAGTAGCAGCAGAATTACTAGGGTCCTGGACAGGGATAGCCTAGACCTACTGCTGTAGGGAGTATGGTGGTATGGCAGTACTGAGGATGACAGGGAGGAGAACTTTAGGGTTATCGAACTAGCATGGAAGGGCCAGGAGTCCAGGTGGAGAGGTGAACCACAAAAGGCAGGTGGTACAAGGAGGTAACAGAGTTGGGTGGGAAGGGAGGCATTTGGTGGACTAATGGCTGACAGGCCAAGGCCTTTGGGTGGGAACAGGGTGGGAGGGATACCAAGGGCACAAGCAGGAGGAGGAGGAGTGTGAGGGGCAACAGGGCATTATTAAGGGGCATTCTGAGAGACTGTGCTATGGGAAGGGTGTGCTAGGGTAGCGGTAGTAGGGCGCTAGGTGATTTGGGAGGGAGGAAGGTGAAAAGAAATTACAGTTGATGATCGCAGAGCAGCGTCTAGTGGAGAACAGCAAAAAGCTGCAGATGTGAAATAGGGCTGTTAGATTTTGTTTGCAAGCAGTCATGTGAGCTGCTCTACACTATACAAGTAGATGCTTAACAAGGGCGGCAGGGCAAATTCTGTTCAGACACTAAAGAGCCGCGAGCAGAAGCCCATGGGTCGTACCTAGATTCAGCAGAGCAGCAGCTCGGGGGGAGGGCTGGCAGTCAGACTTCGGGGGCCCTCACGACCACACCGGGAGCCGAGGAGGAGGAAGGGAGAAGGAACAGCTTATAGCAGGTAGGAAATAGCAGAAGGGGCAAAGCAGAACAATGAAAGTGGAGACGGAAAGATCAAACATTGGTTGAAACCAAACTGCAAGCAGACTGAGTGGCAGCTAGATCCCAAACCAGATAAGGGTACACTTAAGTGCTGAGACTCACCCCACCTGCAAGCAGCAGCAAGCACTGGTTAAACAATGGGGTTTTGCACACGCTTTAAGGACTGAAAAATAGAGGTGTATAGTGCAACTGAAAATTTACCACCAAGCAGCAATGCTGACTTGCCCACTCCACAGGTTTGCACTGCAAAAAAATACAACCTAGCGTAGCTTAAATAAGAGCCCAAGAGCGTGTGATTTACCCACGACTTTCTCCTTAAGCCAGGACTGAGGTCTGGTGTAATTTTAAATTATGGTCCAGCAGGAAAGAGTAGTCAATTTCTAAAAGACAAGCAGCCCAGGATAGGCACTAACTAAAAAAAAAAAAAATTTGAGGTACAATAAACTAATTTAAGGTACATCAAAATTAAAAGTACATCAAGAAAGTGAGCAGAACAGCTGCTAAAATACAAGGCACACCAGAAAAAAACTATTTTAAAAGTTCTCTGCCAACTGGAGTAGCTTGTTTTTGTGTCCCTTAAATAATTAAAATAGTGCAGGCTACAGTCTTGGTGCCAAATTCAAAAGTCTTCATTGTTCTGCCGACTGGAGAAGCACGTTAGAGTCCCTTAAATAATTAAAATGGTGCATGCTTCAGTCTTGGCGCCAAAATCAAATTCCGTTCAGATGCTAAACAGCCAAGAGCAGGAGACCATGGGTCGTACCTGGATGGAGCGGAGTAACAGCTCGGGGGAGGGCTGGCAGTCGAACTTCAGGGACCCCAACGACCGCACCAGGAGCTGGATTCTGCAGAGCAGCAGTTCAGGGAAGGGCTGGCAGTGGGACTGCAGTGGCCCTCATGACCACACTCCCGCTGTGGTCATGAAGGCCCCCGAATTCTGACTGCCAGCCCTTCCCCCAGCTGCTGCTCTGCTAAATTCAGTGGAGGAGCAGCAGCTCGGGGAAGGGCTGGCAGTCGGACTTTGGGGGCCCCCCACAACCACGCCGGGAGCTGGATTCAGCGGAGCAGCAGCTCAGGGGAGGGCTGGCAGTCTGACTGCAGCTGCCCAGGAAATAGGCATGTTTGGGGCTGTTGGTTTCTTTTTTAACTTTAATATACTGTTTATTCCCTACCCATTTTTACAATTTATCAACCTTGTATAGGCCAGCTGAGAAACACAATCTTGATTTTGTGTGCATCCCTGCTTCTACCTATTGGTCCAATGTCCAGGTATCTCCACTTTGTGCTTATGCGGCAAGTTAATGTATTAAAGGAGAACTAAAGGTTTATCTAATTATTTATGTGTACTTTAATGACCGGGTAAATGCGCTGGTGCCAGGCACCTTTTTCAGGCACAACCCGGGTACTACAAGTACATTGGGAAAAAGGAACAACAGAAGCACAGTACATGTTACACAAGTATCAAAAGTTGATATAATACATATATTTGCAGATCACAAGGCAATATCAACAACATCATTTAGAATGATAGGTACAATGGCTTGCATAGCACAGTTTTACAATAGTGCGAGAGAGAGTTTTACAATAGTGCAGAAGGATTGGTTACACCACCTCCCTTCTCACAAGCATGTACCAACGTCCAACAAATGGTCTTTCATCTTATGGGCAAACAATATATAGGAGGGGGAATGCCCAATGAGGATAGGTATGGAGTTCCATAGGGAGGCAGCCAGGGCTAGAAATAATTTTCTGTGGATGGCTGTCCAAGGGACAGGTGCAATATTTATTTTGACTGTCCCACATAATTTGTAACTATCCTGTTGATTTTTGTTTGCTAATTTGAAATTTCTGTTTACAAACACTAGCTAATAATAAGTGTGCCCCCTGGCTGTCATAGTGCCCTGAAAAGGGCTTAATAACTGATGGTACCCATTGTAAGGTGCCCTGAAAAGGGCTGCTAAATATTACTCACTGGCTGGTACATGGCCCTGAAAAGAACTTAAGCATGCTCCCAGTTCACTGCCCTGATCATTTATTTCCTCCTCTTGCTCAGTGATCGCCCTGACAGGGGCCCTTTAATTAACTTCCTTCTGCTCTGCTAAGTCGATCAGCCTCCTCTGCCCCTAGGCAGCTCCCTTTACTTAGTAACTCAAACAAACGCTTTTTTTAAATATAGTTTTTACTCCCATTGCCAGTGCTTATGGCAGATATACCTGCCCATCTGGGGACTAGGTCTAACCTCCAGACTGGTGACAAGTTGGCATGTCTCAGCCAAGCACCTGATGGCATACTCCCCCTCCCCACATTGTTGTCCTTGCGCTGCCACCCATGCCTCAACAGGTGGCAGCGTCAAAGCAGTGCGACAGCCCTCCCTCCCTGGAGGAGGAGAGTGTCCCCTGGGACGTTCAATCCTCCTCTCCCCAGTTGGTGTCCAATGACCCAGACTCATTCCTGAACTCAGGTCACTTGTGTCACAAATGGTAGTGGTACCACTGCACCAATGGGCTGGCTCTGACAAAGGCTTTTAACCAACCTCCTGTCTCTAGAGCCCTTCCTGTCTTGACAGGGGTTTTTAAGTAGTTGTCTCAGTCCTTTAAGTTCCTCTCCTATTATCTAAGTACCGAGTATTCCCCTCTTTCTGTCTTGATTGCCCTGAAAAGGAGGGCCTTCAAGTACAATTTTCTAGCACTTACAAGGGCTTTTAATTAGCTTTACCAAGGCACCTCTTTGTTAGCAGACAGCCCTGAAAAGAGTTTTTAATCAGCATTTCTAAATCTCTGCTTCCTCTGAATAAGAGCTAGTTTTGGTCTGCTACTGCAAGAAGAGCACTCAAAGATTTGAGGTATGCAGTGCACAAAGCAAAAGGAAGATGGGCAACTGCACATGCACAATGACGAGGAACACATCTGCAGTCTAGTCCTATTGTGGCACTGTTTTCAATTCTGCTGCTTGATGAAACCATCAACTGCTCAGAAGAGTCCATTACAGGATGTTGGGTTGAATGGGTTTCTTTCAACATATGACATCACGATGTTTGGACATTCAAAGCCCAAACTTCCAGATGGCAGTATTTTCTGGGTCTTAGTGCCCACTAATGCTTTTTCTCTTGGTGCCTGTCCCAGGGACAGGCAAAGAAATTAAACTAGCTGTCCCTGAGGAAAACTGGGTGTCTGGGACAGGCAGTCAGGTGGTTATTTCGACCCCTGGAGGCAGCCATGAAACTGAAGGACTTCTGCCTCGCACCTGTTCACAGTTTTGGCAGTGGAATGGAAGCAAAGGAGGTTGCAGGAGACAGCATCACTTTTAGGCGTTGTGGCATATTACAATAAAGAATCTCATACACAAAATTGGCCAGCAAGAGTTGGGCCAAAAGCTCTGGCTGCAGCTAACCTAGCTGCTCTAGGCTGGTGCAGTGATGGGACCTGGGGCAATGAGAGGAGGCAAACCTGGCCACCTTGTGATACAGAGCTTTCTTCTTCAACCATACTGATTTTGGAGCTGTGTCTGTTACAATGGCCCCATAGTCTACAAACCGAAGCAGGCTGCTTTGAGCAATCCTTCCTTTGGGGGTCTAAATTTGTTTAGAAAATGGCAAAGAACATTGTTGTCATTGGCTGGCAGGCTCCCAGAGCTGGGCAATTATTTTTCGATAAATACCCTCGGAAAAACAAGTGCCAGCTACTCCCAGTTTTAGTTTTAAAAATCTTCTGCTACCATATTTTTTTCTTCGCTAAGCGAGAGACCGAGCAGGAGGGCCCAACCCTTGAGCCCTCAAACCAGCACTCCCCACACAAAGAAATCTAAAGTTGCAGCAAAAATACATACAGAACAAAAAAAAAAAAAAAAAAAAGCATCCCATCTTCTTCTCCCCCAGCCACAAAACTGCATCCAACGGAGGTACTGGAAAAAGCTCCCATCTCTCAACTTCCGATCCCCGCGGTCAGAAACGCTCTGACCCAGCTGCCCGACGCCATGTAACGGGAACTGTTCATAGAAGTCCCGCTCCTGCCCTGCTCACTGTGCTTCAAAACTCTGACAGAAAACACTTATCTACCAGCTAAAGAGCCGCCATGTCACTTGCCACAGTCTTGAGATTTTATATATATATATTTATTAAGTTTAATTAACGCCACCAGATTCTTGCAGTGTCCCACGCTACTCTGATGTCGCAGCATAGAACTACAACTCCCATCAAACTGTGGGGTACAAATCAACATCAGCCAAACAAGCTCCACTAATCAGCAGCACCCTCTATTGGACAGTGCAGCACAACACAGGAACCACTTCACACAAAAAAACAAAAAAAAAAACAAACAAACACTAGTTTTATTCTATTTTTAAAATGTATTACACTTAATTATCATTCTATTTTATTAAATACACTACATGTGAGCCATTTTCTAAGCGCAATAATACCCTCCAGGGTGGGCATTATTGGGCAATACTGGAACTTCCTGGGGCTATAAGGCCCTCCGCCTGTGGCGTCGGGCCTCATTATGCCCCTGGGTGGTCCAGTATTTCCCAATAATGCCCACTCTGTTGGGTATTATTGCTTACATAATTTTTATAAAAACCCTTGTCACAGATTTGTTCTTAGTAGGTAATGACATCTCAAAGAAAAACAGTCACAGCACAGGAAACATTTTATTAGCAGCTATACCAAAATGCAGGAAAAGGCACCATACCAATCCTCGGGAACAAGACAGCCCACCAATCTGAAAGACCAGGTTCTGTTCAGAGGACTTTGGCATCCTTCCATTTACACATCCCCCTAACTTTCTATCACTTACAGAAACAAACATGAATCCATAGTCATTCTTTCTCTCACAGTACAGTCTTGTTCTTAGAGCTGTGTGCCCTTGGCCAGTCTCTTGGAGCTAGTAAATATTCTTTCCCTTTCTGGATTTGCATGCCTACATTTCCGTGGATTCTGCATTTCATAAAATCAGCTACATTTATTTATTTATTGAATTCTGGGAACCGGGTAGGCCAACTGAGACCAGGTGGTCCTTTTTCAGGGGCAACCCCGGGTTCCATCACTATCTTGTGCTAAAAGCAAATCAGGCAGAAAATATATTTCTAGTAATAAAACATACTAGTAACAATGTGTGTGCATAAGCAGATCCTAAAGCTACATGGCAAGAGTAAGAAGCTTTTGGAAACAGTAGAGTTGCTCCAGCTTTTTGATGTGCTACTGTTACAGTATTTCTTGTGTGAACATCAAGCATATGGCAAGAATCAAGGGTTACCCCCAGGTTATTTGAAATCTGCTACTGATTAAAGTTAAGTACCATCTATGGTAGAGATGGTGAGGTCTGATGAGTGTTTGTTTTTTTTGGGTGGCAGAATCAAGGAACAGGGCTTTGGTCTTAGGTACATTTATTACTAGCTTTTCATGACGAGTGTTGGAAGTCCTGCTCAAGGATGTTTATATATAACGTGCTTCTTCGTGTGCAAAGATGACAGCATTATCTGCATAAGCAGGGATTTGGCAGTTGAGCTGATCTTAGGCAGACTGTTAATCAACTGCATAAAAAGGAAAGGGCCCAGTGGCATAACACGAGTGACGAAGCTGGCACATGAGGCTGTCTTTCCCAATTTGACCATCTGGGATTTTTCTTGCGGATAACTCGAGAACCACTGCATTGCTGCCATGCTCACCCCATGGGTGCGGATCCTTTGCAGAAGCAGACTGTGGCCTATGAAGTTGAAAGTCTTAAAAGCCAAATATTTATTTGAAATTTGGTAACTGGGAAAGACACACTGAGCCAAGGCTTGTTCCCACGTACGACCCAAGGGAGCGGGAACAAAAGGTAGTGCTTAAGGAGGGTCCAACAGAAGCACTGACCCTGTGTTCTCAAGTATTCAAACGCAGGTATGTAAACCAAAATCCCCAACAGATAAGGTCACAGCCAGCACCTGGCCAGATTCTTGTTAATGTGGGCACTAAACAAGTGAGAGTGTGATGTTCATTTGCCTTGAAAAGCAAGGGTTTGTGTACAAAGATCACCTCAATAATATATGCTTGGTTTTTTTTTTGTTAAAGTCTAGCCTCAATGTCTACATGTGTGTTGAACATACAGCCTGTGACTGGGGAAAGATGGGGAATCAGGAATTTTTGTAAAAGTGAGAGATGAATACCCCAGTAGAGAAGCAGAGATGAGAAAGCCAAGACGGTTTATCAATGTATATAATGATACACTATAATCGAGAATTTTTATTAAACAATGAATTGAGTGGACATTATCATATCCCTAACTCGTACAAATTTACCAACTTAACAATGTTTTTTTATTTTTTTAAAAAACACTTGAATCTTTGCTGCTATGCTTGTATAAAAATGTCAAATCAGAGGTAAACGGTTTAACATATGATGTATCCCCGACTTTAAAACTGTTGATGTGATTTCCATGATTTGACAGTGCCACCACTTTCCCCTAAAGTTTCCATGGCAAAAGTGCAGCCCTAATGATGGTGTTACTTGATCTTGGTTCAACAATGCCTTCATCCAAGAAATGCAAAACTCCCCGAACATAAACTTATAGCTCATACCATATTAGATAATATGGTTATTGTTGCTGTGACTTACCCCAATACAGCACTTCCAAGGAAACGAGCACACACAGGGGACAACTTACTTAATTGTTCTGTGCTGCTGTTGAGGTTGCATTCCCTGATTAGGCTTTGGCAGGAGACGGAGGAAGGTGAGGCCCTGTGGTTACATAAACTCTTTTGAGTGTTGCATGTCTCCATCTGATCCTGCTGTACAACTACATCAAGGGAACTGCAATACTTTGGGCTACAAAAATGATCATGGCATTGTGGAAAAACATTGATAAATAAACTGAAGTACCAGGAACTAATTTTCACTGCAAAAAGAGGGCAAATATTTATTGAAAAACTGGTAACCAGGAAAGGAACACTGAGCAGGGCTCCAGAAAAGGAGAGTACCGATCTGTTTTACTCACCTCATTTTAGGAAATACTGTTCAGAAAATTTGGTTTTACTCACCTCACTTTCAAAATGAGGAGTAGGAGCCCTGACACTGAGTCTAGACTTGTTTCCAGGTGTGACCTGGGGGTAAGGGGGGGCAGGGTTTTAGGAAAAACAAATACCTTCAAAAGTAAAATAAAGCCTAAAAAAAAAAAAAAAAAAAAAAAAAAAAAGGCAGTATACAGGCATATGTGAATTACCATGGTTACTGAACAGCAGTAAGAGGCTATATCAAAATAGGAATTTAGGATTCAATCAGGAATTTACATAAGTAAGCAAATTAACAATGGATAAAATAACTAGAAGAAAGAAAGGGAAATGCTGAACATACATAAAAATTACTAACAGGTTGAGACAAAAACAGAAAACCGAAAGATGAAATAGGAACAACACATACTGAAACACAGAAGAAGAAAGAGGGAGTAAATCAGGTACAGGCATAATAACAGAGCATATGACTGAGATATTCAAAATGACGATGCTCAGAGAATCAGTCATGGCAAAACAAGTAAGCAATAACCCACGACAAGGTATGGAGTTATTGGGGATTATTCAATGGTGTAAATACAAAGACGTGAATCCGACAATCTGATTGAATCATGGTGGAAAGGTGCTAGCCAACCAATCGACCAATATACCCACTGGAAATGGTGCCAGCCAACCCAAAACTGTGCCACCCTAGAAAGATCACTCCGACTGCCAAACAAACAGAACGCCGCCATGCCCGCAGAGCCGCGGGAAATTCAAATAAAAATTACATCATAGACGCGGAAGAGCTCGAATCAATATTTTCACAACAAACTAAGCCTAACACTGAAAACTCACCTCAGCAAAGTGTATGAAATCCCTTGCCGACATCTCCGACTCTGCCTCTATCTTCAAGCACGGCTGCAGTAACCACCAACGTGGCAGTTCCAGTAAGCCCAAGCAGTCAAACAAGGGACTATTTTGGGGGAGCGTAATAATAGTTACAATATTACAATACTACAAAAAAAAAAACAACAAAACAAAAAAACATTAAACAAAAAAATTCTGCTATTGTATAATAATAATATATCCTCCAGGAGTGCGATATGGTGATTTACCACTTGGCAGGTTAAGTCACTCGGCTGCGCCTTGTGATCGAACCACACTAGGCGTGGTAAATCCACCCATATACCTACTCCCTGTCATGGTATATTGCTTAACTAATCAACACCCCAGGTGCATTGTGAGGAGTGAGGCCACAGGCAGAGTGTCCTCACAGTACCTGGGATGTTGATTAATTCCCAATAATACCATACCCTGGAGTGGATTACTGCTTTTGTAATATATGGAGATACCTAGATAATACCACAGTATCCCATACAAAAAAATCCTGGTAATACAGCAGTAGCCAAAGTGATAATACTATAGTTGGCAAGTGATAATACTATCGTTCAGAGCTCATAATACTATCGTTCAAGCTCTGAATGATAGCATCACCAAACCTCAAGAGCGCAACCGCAAGATCTTCCAATAGCATACACTAGTTCCTGACATCCCCAAGACAACCTCCTAGCCCTGCGTGCCGATGTTCCTAAAACCGCTGCCCCAATTGGAACCGGTTCCTCTGTGGGCAGGCAAACCATTCAAAAACATATGGCTGTCTCAAGCGAGAGAATATTGTCCTTCGCTTACGGGTAGCATTTTTTTTTTTTTTCCCCACAACTGTCTGATTAAAGAAGCAAGGTGAGACTTCCTTTTTCCAAGTAAAACAGACACAGACAGAGTTTGTGGGTGGATGGGTGAGCAGAGGCAGACCGGGGATGGAAAGTACACACACACACACACACACACACACACGCGCCTCCGAACACATCTCAGACAGCTTACATGACATCTGCCCATCCTTTGCCCTGCCCAATCATGGAATTGAGCGCTGTGTACCTATCTTTGTCACACTGGCTATTGCTCCTACTGTCTCTCCACCCCCCCCCCAACACAAACCACACGAGACACTGCATGACTCAACACGAGTGAGACAGAGAGAAAACATGCTCATCCTTTGCCCTCCCCAATCACGCAATTCAGTGCTGTGTACCTGTAACCGCACAGACACTGCATGCCTGTAGACGACAGACACACAGAAGAATGACACTCTCTGTCCCCCATCACACAATACTGTTTCCCTGTCTCACGTCCTGTTGACTTCCCCAGGAGCTGTCCAAGCTGCTCTCTCATGCTCTCTGCGTGCTGCTGTCTCTCACGAAAACACAAAACACTTACATATGTTTTCCTCCACTTCCAATGCCTGCCTGACCGGCTCCCTATCAAAATGCAGTTAGTTTCATTTCTCTGCCTGCCCCTGGGATAGGCACCATGTGAAAAAGCATTAGCGGGCACTAGGAACCAGGAGATGCTGTCACCTGTAAAGCTCAGCTATAGACAACCCAATATCATGATGTCACATGTTGAAACATAGAAACATATACTTTGACGGCAAATAATAGTGAAGTAAGACTTTATGCGGATGACACCATGTTAGTGTTGTCCGCTGACAACGATGAACAGCTTAGAAAGCAACTGCAACGAGATCTAACAACTATGGAAAAATGGTTGCGACACTCAGGTTTATTATTTAATCCAAATAAAACAAAGTACGTTGTTTACAGTAGGATCAAATCAAAAAAAGCAATTTTGAATTACGACTTGAATTAGCAGATGGCACTCCTATTAAGAATGTCAAACAAATATAAATACCTGAGGGTTCTAATAGATTCAAGACTAACATGTAGTGCACATATTACACAACAGGCTAAGAAAGTAAATCAAAGACTGGGGGCTTTAAGAAGGATTTCGGGGTGTCTTTGTATTGACACCAGAAGTAAACTTGTGGCCTAATAGTTGATTCCAGTTCTAGAATATGGTTGTTTCCTACATATGCATTCCACTCAAGCTGCACTGAAGTGTACTGATCAAACATATTATAGATTAGGAAAATGAGTAACAAAAAGCAAGCATGGCATTCACCATTGTACTTTGTATGATAGACTGAAATGGCTTAAACCTGAGTCCAAAAGAATTTATGCATGGTTAGTATGGTGCCGTAAGTTAATTTTTTTTTTTTTTTTTTTTTTTAATGACAAACACCCATTGAAACAATTGGTATCAACTGAACCTTTTCGTATTAAGTTAAAGCAACTGAGGAAAAATAAACAAGCTGTTCCATTGGTAAGCTCCTACAATAAATTAGGTGATGTCTGAAGTCTGTACGAAGTCTGGCTACTTTTAAATCGCTTCTGTTCAAACAACTCTAAAATGTACATGTTTCAGATAACTAATTGTATGTGATATTTGATGTCGTATTTTGTAAATGTATTAGTTACGTGTAATTTACTGAATCACAGGTTTTTGTTGAAAATGGGGATAACACCCTAACAATTGCACCCTGTAAAAAAAAAAAAGTTATCAAATGAAATAAGGACCACTTGGCCCACACAGTCCGCCTCATTTCTCTGTCTATTGGATGAGCTGCAGATCCTAGATAAAACAACAACCTACTTCTTCCTACCCGCCACCAAAATTGCCATTCTGAGAGATGTCCATTCAACCAGACATCCCACAGTGGGCTCTTCTGTGCATGTGGCAGTTTTGGCAAGCAGTAGAAATGAGAACAGTGCCATGGTAGTATTAGGCTGCGTGTGTGTTCCTAGTCATCGTGCACGTACAGCTGCCTGCCTTCCTTTTACTTTCTGCACAGCATACTTCATTTCTATGTGTGCTGTTCAAAAGCAGGAGAGTTTGGGGGATGCAAAATTAAAAAACGTTTTCAGGGCTGTCTACTAATTAAGAGGGGGCTAGGGCTATTTGAAAACAGTTTACAGGGCATGCAAGGCAGAAAGAGGGGAAGATTCTGTATTTAAAGATTAGGAGAGGAGTGTAAAAGAGCTGAGGCAACAGGGTTAGACAAATCCAATAGACAGATGTCCCGGGCTATCACTGTAGAGCTAGGGACAAGCAGTTTCTCAACTGCTGCGGACAAGTACTGCCTTTAAAAGAAAAAATTCCTTTTTTGTCCTGTTACAGTTTCGTCCACTGGGGTGCTGCCATGCCAAGTCCAATCTTCACGCGGTCACATGACGAACCAGAGCACTGGGAAACGGTATTATGTGAGGAGCCCAAGTGCACACTGCCAAGATGTGGAGTGCAAATGTGGTGGAGGGAGAGAGTGCGAGTTGCCACCGTCCAAGTCAGGAGCCAATCGAAGCACTGCAACAGTGATGAGCAGAACAGCAGCAGCGTAATTGGCAGGTGATGCCGCCATAGCATGATTAACCACTGTGTAGGGGAGAAAACCGATTGGCTGCTGTGGTGACTTGTGGTGGGAGAAATTGGAGGTGCAGTTTCACTCCGATCACAGAGGCGAAAGGACGTGTGGTTGAGCAGTGGAGCAGGAATAGGTGAACAGCACAACTGTACTGCTGTTAGGATGGTGGGTGGGCACAGCAATTTATGGGTGACTCTGGGAGATTAGTGTCAGATGAAAAAATTACTCACCATAGTAATGCTGTTTCTTCTAATGGAGTCTTGCTATATTATGACATATGCAGCGAGTCCCAACCTTCAAACTGCTCCGGAGGTGAAAGAGTTAACTTTCCATGCCAGGCATGGAACGCTGAGCTCGAGCTCGGTTGAAACTCTGTTGTTCTTCAAACTCAAACCGTCAGATCTTTATGAGCTAAACTCACTGAGGTCCTGTGTGGAAGCTGTAAACCTACACTAGCCAACCGGCTACTAAACATAAGAACACATTTTTTGGTCCAAAAACAAAGACTCAAGTCAGGAGACCCAAAAAATGAAAAACACAACACCAAGTCACCCCAAAAAAGGAGGGATGAAAACAACAAGGTGGGCATCTACTAAGTGCCAAAACTGCACTGCCCACCCATATCCCAAAAACAGAGGTTCTGAGAGGGGCAGGGGGGTCATAATATAGCAAGACTCCATTAGAAGAAACATTACTAAGGTGAGTAATTTTTTCTTCAAACAACATCAAGTCTTGCTATATTATGACATATGCAGACTACATAGCAGTACCTCCATGGACGAGGGACAGAACCTACTTAGGAAATAGGCTCTGAAGCACAGCTGTGCCAAACCGAGCATCACTCCTAGCCTGGATGTCCAGGGGGCAATGCTTGGTAAAAGTGTGAACTGTTTTCCAGGTAGCTGCCTGACATATCTCTAGAATAGGGATGTCCCTGGCAGCAGCCAGGAAGCAGCTGTACCTCTGGTAGAGTGAGCCCTCAGGCCTGAGGGAGGAACCTACCCAGCTTTTCATAACAGAATTGATACAAGAGACAATCCACCTGGCAATGGATCTTTAGTGGCAGGTTTCCTTTACCAACCTCACCATCAGTGAGGAACAGTTGGAGGATTCAAACCTGTGACCCTTGGTACGCCTATGTAGTAACTAAGGGCTCTCTTCACAATCGTTGTGCAGCCTCCTCTCGCCAGAGGAGGAATGGTCCGTGAAGTACACGGGAAGAGATATAGATTGATTAAGGTGGAAATCTGAAACCACCTTAGGCAAGAACTTCCTGTTAGTCCTGAGGACCACCTTATTTCTATGAAAGGAGATAAAATCAGGCTCCACTGACAAAGCTTGTAATTCACTTATGCGTCTGGCAGAAGTGACGGCTACCAGAAACACAGTCTTCCAAGTCAAGTACTTAAGCTCTGCTGAAGACAAAGGCTCAAAGGGGGGTTGCATAAGCTGAGCAATGCAAACATTAAGATCCCAGGCAGCGGCAGGGTCCCTGAATGAAGGGTTGGTGTGAAGCAATCCCTTAAAAAACTTGGAGAAAACAGGATGAGCTGAAAGAGAAGAGGGTTTACCTGCTGAAATAAAAGCAGACAGCTACCAAATGTACTTTTAGGGTAGCTGGTCTCAGCCCCAAGGCATTTAAATAAACCATATAATCCAGGACTGTGGGTAAATCAGCAGATTCTGGGGAAATATGCTTCCCAGAGCACCATATGGAAAACCTCTTCCATTTGGATTTATAGGTAGCCCTGGTGGAAGGTTTCCTAGAAGCCTTCAGTATATCCATTACACCTTGGGAGAGGTGTAGATCAGCAAACTCTAACTCTTCAAGAGCCAGGCCTTGAGATCGAGAGATTTGAGGTTCGGGTACCAAACCCTCCCCTGAGCACAGGTTAACAGGTTGTGATTCCTGGGAAGACACAGGGGAAGATGGACTGCTAAGGACAGTAGGAGGGGATACCAAGGTTGTCTGGCCCAGTCTGGAGCAATCAGAATCATCTTGCAGGGTTGAGATCTGATTTTGACTAGCACTTTGAACAGAAGAGGGAAGGGGGGAAGCATAAAGAAACTTCCCTTCCCAAATGAGAACTAAGGCATCCAGAGGGACTGAGCCCAACACTGGGGACCTGCAGCAAAAAAGGGGAAGCTGGTGATTGTCTGGGGCTGCAAAAAGATCCATCTGCGGGGTGCCCCATCTGGCGAATATCACCTCCAAGACTAGGGGGCCCAGTGACCATTCATGATGGCCCTGGGAAATCCTGCTGAGAGCATCTGCCAGGGCATTGTCCTTGCCTGGGAGGTGAACTGCCATAAGGGAGGTGTTCAGGGAGTAAGCTAGAGACCACAACTTCATTGCTCCGGTGCACAAGGCCGTAGACAGAGTGCCCCCTTGCTTGTTGATGTACCACATTGTGGTGGTGTTGTCTTTTCTGACCTGTACAACTTTGTTCTGAACAGATTTGGAAAAAACTTGAAGTGCTAGAAAAACTGCTCTGAGTTCCAACAGATTGATGTGGAGCAGAGATTCCTGAGGGGACCACAATCCCTGGGTAGTAAGGTCGCCCATGTGAGCTCCCCACCCCAAGAGGGATGCATCTGTAGTAAGGATTAAGGAGTGAGACTGCGTGACAAAGGGAACCCCTTGTCTCAGATTGCTCTGATCCTGCCACCACTGTAGGGCCTGGATCAGGGTTCGAAGTTACTGGATCAATTTGTTAGAGGGTCTTTCCTTGAGACCAAAAGGCTCTCAAATGGAACTGGATGTCCCTCATCTGAAATCTTGCTCCCTGCATTACTGCTGTAGAAGCAGCCATGTGCCCCAGGAGCTGTAGAAAATGCCTTGCTGGTCAAGAGACCTGCAGGGTGAATGAGGAGACCAGAGACATCAGGGTCCTTGCCCTGTCCAAACGAAGGAAGGCTCTGGCTTTCTCTGTGTTCAGCTCTGCACCTATGAAGGTGAGGAGCTGGACAGGCTCTAGAACTGACTTTGAAAGATTCAGAAGGAAACCTAGAGAGGTGAGCAGTTGCTGAGTTATCTGTAGATGTAACTTGACTTGGTCTGGAGACTGGCCTACTATGAGCCAGTCGTCCAGGTAAGGGAAGATGGCAATTTTTGCCTTCTTAGGGAAGCAACTGCTACTGCCAGGCATTGTGAATACCCTTGGAGCAGAGGTGAGGCCAAAGGGCATTGCTCTGAACTGGTAATGGCCTGAGGGCAGCTCGAACCCGAGGTACTTTCAATGGGAGCTTCTGAGAGAATATGGAAGTAGGCATCCTTGAGGTCCAGGGACAGCCAGTCCTGGCGTTAGAGAGGAGAATAATTCCCAGAGTCACCATTTTGAATTTTGGTTTTAAAAGATGCTTGTTTAAATATCTGAGATCCAGGATGGGCCACCATTCTCCTGTCTTTTTTGGGGTAAGGAAGTACCTGGAGTACAATCCTTTGCCCTGGTGTAGGGGTGGAACCCTTTCCACAGCTCTGAGAGCCAGGAGGGAAGAGACCTCTGCCTCTAGGGCAAGTGCTACTGGAGGATTTGCAGGTAGAAAGGATCTGGTTCTCATCTTTGGAAATTTTTTGAAGCAGAGAACCAGTCCCTGGCTTACTACTTCCAGGACTCACTTGTCTGATGTCAGAGACTTCCAGTCCTGGACAAAGTAAGCCAGCCTGTCCCCTACAGGTAGCTGAGAAACGGCCCTGGCAACCCCATCAGGGTGCCTGCTTGGCAGGGGCTTTGGGCTGAGGGTGGAAGCGGCCTGCTTGCACCCCTCGGGCCTCCTCCCTCTAAAGAACCCCTCTGGGCATAAGCAGAAGGAGACCTGGCTTGGTAAAGGGCCTATGAAAAGGCCTGCCCCTGCAAAGCTGCCTTTGAGGAGTGGCCTGCCTTTCCTTGGCCTGTGCACTCCTATAGGTGGTCCTATATTCATCCATTTTCTTCATGTAATTCTCTGTCTGCTCCCCAAACAGAGAATTACCCACAACAGGAAAATCCATGGCCTTAGTCTGGGTATCCTGTGACAGGCTAGTACATCCGAGCCAAGCCATTCTGCGAAGTGCCACAGGTGTAGCCATGACTCTTGAGGACACATCATTAGAGTCCACTGCAGCATGGAACTGCACCTTGGATGCCTCAATACCATCAGCAGCCACCTGCTCCAGCTCCTTGGCAAGCTGGCCAGGGACCTGTTTTGCTAGAGCCATAACAGTATCCCATCTGGATTTCTGACATCTAGCAACATATTAGCCATATAATTTGCCTGTCTGAGTCCCAAGGATGCTGCCATGTATACTGTTTCTTTGCCATGGCATCAATCCTCCTGGAGTCCTTGTCAGGGGGGGTGTGAAGCCAAGGCAATATTGGCCTTGTCAGAGGCTGCAGCCTACGCTACCCCAACATGGCTGCATTGTTGTGTAAGGAACTCCGTATCAGAGCCTGACAAAGTGCACCTCTTGTCCATTCTCTTATCCACAGAAGGTATAGTGTGAGGAGTTTTTAGAATTTTAACTGACCGTTTCCCCAAAAGATTTATGCAAAGGAATAGACAGCCTCCTTGACTCTGGGATATCCATCATTTTCACATAGTCAGGCTCCTCTTGATCGTCCACAGCTTCCTCCATAGGAAGCTGGAGGGTTTCAGCCACTTTCTTATAAAACATAAAATGAGAAGAGGACTCAGACAGCCTAGGAGGAGACACTCCTGAAGGTCTGTCTGGGGAGATGTTCGGGTCAATGGGCACATCCAGACTTTCAAATCCACATTCACTCTCCTCATACTCCTCTTCCCCCTCCTCCGGTTCATAATATTCCTCAAATTCATACTCTTGAACAGGCCGAACCGGATGCTTACCTGATGGTGCCGGTTCGGTCGGAACCAGGGAAAGCGACTGGACAATTTTAATCGCTTTGGTAATTTCTTCAGCGGTTGGAGAGGAAAGTTTTGGCTCCACACCAGCTGATTTTCTAGTCCTGTTTGCTGGAACCGACTCCTCAGAGTCAGATCTCCTTTTGCCCGAGGAAGTCTTGCCCTGGTCAGAGGGCACTCCCTCCGGTTCGGTTGGAACTGAACTGGGCTGGCCATCCGGTTCAGCGGACTTTTTGGCCTCCCTTTCCCTGAGCCTACCAACTCTCTTTTCCAGGGTAGCTGCAGGACAATTTTTACAAATCTGGCAGTCTGCATTGAGGTGGTCAAACCCCAGACAATAAACACAGGTGGTGTGGGGGTCAGCCTTGGCAAAGACTTCCCCACAGACACTGCAGTGTTGAAACCCAGTAGGCCTGGTTTTTCTTTTGGGTTTCTCAGACATAGTGCCAGTCCTAACCAAACTTACCCGTTTATGGCAATCCGCCAAGTAAGACCCTCTTATCGGTTCCCAACCGTGTCACGGGTCGTGGAAAAAGTAATAAAATCCGGTTTTTTTTTTAGAACCGATAACCACACTCTAAAAGACAGATTAATATATTTTAAACAACCTGATCGGTTCAAACCGAACCGATAAAACGTTTACAAGTTCTACACAGAATAGAAATTAATGTAAAACCTATCTAGTACTCACAAATACCACAGACAGAGTCTGAACCGACCAGTTGCAGTTTAAATTCGGTTGAAAACAGAGAAAAACAATACTTTAACTGACAAAATGAACCGAGCAGAAGGAGAAATCTCCGGAGCGACTGTTCAGTGAGGCGGAGTAAAGAATCTGACGGTTTGAGTTTGAAGAACAACAGACAGAGTTTCAACCGAGCTCGAGCACAGCGTTCCATGCCTGGCATGGAAAGTTAACTCTTTTACCTCCGGAGCAGTTCAAAGGTTGGGACTCACTGCATATGTCATAATATAGCAAGACTTCATGTTGCTTGAATGCTTTGAAGTGGGCAGCAGAACTATTTAAATTGAAAAAAAAAAACACAAACATGAAAGCCACTTAGCCAAGTTACTGTGCTGGCTCGTGTGTGTTTGGGGTCAGGAGCCCCATGGCATAGAGGCAGTGCTGAGGGTTAATCTCCTGTATTATCTGCTCCATCAAGAACTGAACAACAATAATAAAAAAATATATTAAAATACAAAAAATGTATGATTGGTCTGATTGGGTAGTCAGGGAAAAGGAAGCTGTGTGTGTTTAGTGTGTTCTGGGGCCACGTGTGTGAGCTGCATGCACAGTGGCAATTGAGCAAAATACAAAGGGAAAAGCTGCATAAGGAATAAGGAGGCAAAATAAAACATTTTAAAATCGGAAAGGGGTGGACCTGGGACCACCAAAATGACCAGTTGAGGAGGAGGAGGAGGGTTGGGCTTTGTGTTGCCCTCACTCTGGGAAAAGCAGAGACAAGAATTAAGTGTAAAAGAACAAGAACGGACCCAAATAGGGCAAAAGCTGCCTAAGGAAATAAAAAAAGTGTGGTGTGGTAGGAAAAGAACCGTGTGTCAGATGACAGTGGGGCAGCTGGAGCCCGGCACACGGACAAACTGCAGTGCAAAACAAAACTGAAATAAAGTAAGCATCAAAGCAGCAACACTGTCTTATAATGTTTCTAGACTTTTTTCCAATCCCAATCCCATTATACTGCTTTCCTCCCTGCCTGCCTTGCTTAGTTTACGCAGCCTGTAAATTAAGCATTGTGTGTCTGTCCCCTCCCATTCCAGTCTACCGCCAGTGGGGGACACACACCATCAGTGCCTAGGACAAAATGTTATTATAAAATGGGCATGAACAAATAAGCTTGGTGATTGGCTAGAAAACCAGTACAATATATGTATTACATGTAGAATAAAAAAAGTACAGACAAAGAAATCAATGCCCCTAAATGGAATGTTCAGAGCTAGGCATGGAACGTTCATTTTTTAAAAGCCGCCATTGTTTTAGCAGCATAGCAGTTCACCAAAGCTTTGAAGCTACTCGCCAAAAAAAAAAAAAAACCACAACGGACCGTAGCAAAACCTGCAACTACTAAATGAATGGGGGCGCTTCAATCAGTGCCTCCCACACCACACCAGCCGTCTTTCACAAATACTCCCACCTGTAGGGGCTGGGAGTTTCAAGTGCCCACAGGAACAGTCACCGGACCGGGACTCAAACAGTAGGGCACGGCACCAGTCGTATTTCCCCCCGCTCAGCATCCCTCAGATTCAGTTCCCCAGTCTGAACTTGCTCCCATTAAAAAAAAAAAAAAAAAAAATACAACCAGAAAAACAAAACTGTAAGAAGTACACAAGAGCACTGGGGTAGTGCAACAAAATTAAATCAGCAGTAAAACTTGCAACTACATAATGACATCATTTTTAAATAGGCGGAAGGACTATTTTGTCATCTATTAACAATTAAAGCATCTTTTTTTCTACATATAAACACATTTGCTTCTAAACTTTTGTAAGATAAAAAAGGTGCTCATTTTATAAGCGCAATAAGACTCCAGGGTGTGTGTTGAACAGATATTACCACACTTCCAAGGGCTGAAGACACTCTGCCAGTGGCCTCGTGCCTTACTACGCCCCTGGGCGTGCAGTAATATCTGTTCAACACACACCCTGTCATGCCTTATTGCTTACCTAGCACATTAGCTGGCTGATGATATACTACAGTCTCTCCTGTAGATAGCAGTAGAGGGTCCCAACCAAACTATGTGACTTTGATCCTGATGCGGCAATCAACCACTGGCTGCCGTCTTATCCAGGCACTCGACATGTTTATGGACAATGCATGTTGCTGCTACAACCGCTGCTTTTGCATCTCCTGCTAGTACTCCTTCTCCATCGTCCTCTTGTCCTAGTCCTACCAGTACTCTTGATGACAGTTCTGACTTCTCACTGTCCTTTTAAATTAATCTTGTGTCTACTTTGTTCTGGGACTGGCACTAGAAAAAACTGAAAATACGTAATTTGTCCTGCTTTACGATAGCCTACATCTACATAGTCTTAATAATACAACCCTCACACCTTGTACCCTATTGCTATGTCATTTTTTAAACATTTCCTTAAAATATACAGTGGCGTGAAAAAGTATTTGCCCCCTTCCGGATTTTCTCTATTATTGCTTATTTGTCACACTTGATGTTTTCAGGTCTTTAGACAAAATGTAATATTAGATAAAGGGAACCTGAGTGAACAAACAACCCTTTTTTTTTTTTTTTTAACTTATTTCATTTATTTAAAGAAAACAGTTAACCAACACCAACTGGCACTGTGTGAAAAAGTAATTGCCCCCTTACACTTAATAACTGGTTACGCCACCTTTAACTGCAATGACTGCAACCAAACGCTTCCTATAATTCAATAACAGTCTTTCACATCGCTGTGGAGGAATTTTAGCCCACTCTTCCTCGCAGAACTGCTTTAATTCATTAACACTGTTAGGTTTTCGAGCATGAACTGCTCGTTTCAGGTCCTGCCACAGCATCTCTATTGGGTTTAGGTCTGGACTTTGACTAGGCCACTCCAAAACTTTAATTTTACTTCTTTTCAGCTATTCTGATGTGGACTTGCTTTCGTGTTTTGGATCTTTGTCTTACTGCATGACCCAACTACGCTTCAGCTGACGGACGGATGACCGGACATTCTCCTTAAGAATTTTTTTGTACAGAGCAGAATTCATGGTTCCTTCAATTATGGCAAGTCGTCCAGGTCCTGAGGCAGCAAAGCAACCCCACACCATCACACTACCACCACCATGTTTGACTGTTGGTATGATGCTCTTACTATGGAATGCTGTGTTTGCTTTACGCCAGACATAATGGGATCCATGTCGTCCAAAAAAGTTCCACTTTGGACTCATCTGTCCATAGAACATTTTCCCAAAAGGCTTGTGGATCATCCAGGTGCTTCTTGGCAAATGAGAGACGAGCATTTATGTTCTTCTTGGTCAGCAGTGGTTTCCGCCTTGTTACTCTCCCATGAAGCCCATTTTTGCCCAGTCTCTTTCCGATTGTGGAGTCATGAACACTGACCTTAGCTGAGGCAAGAGAAGCCTGCAGTTCTTTGGATGTTGTTTTAGGATCCTTTGAGACATCCTGAATGATTTTACGCTGCGCCCTTGGAGTAATTTTGGCAGGCCGCCCCACTCCTGGGAAGAATCACTACTGTTCCAAGTGTTCTCCATTTGGAGATTATGGCTCTCACTGTGGTTCGATGGAGTCCCAGAGCCTTAGAAATAGCTTTGTAACCCTTTCCAGACTGATAGATAGCAACAACTTTTTTTTCTAATCTTTTCAGGAACTTCCTTTGATCGTGGCATAATGTGCTTGTTGAATCTTTGTGCTGACAATGTGACTCTGATGGTAAGGGTCAAAATAAGTGAGGTTTATACTGAGCAGGGCTGGCTGTAATCAAGCCTAGCTGTGTTCAGTCAGCTGACTAATTATCCCTTTAATTGGGTTGATTTAACTAGGGGGCAATTACTTTTTCACACAGTGCCAGTTGCTGTTGGTTAACTGTTTTCATTAAATAAATGAAATATCTGTAAGTAAAAAAAAACCAAAAAAAAAAAAACAAGTGTTATTTGTTCACTCAGGTTCCCTTTGTCTGATATTACATTTTGTCTAAAGACCTGAAAACATCCAGTGTGACAAATATGCAATAATAGAAAAAAAATCAGGAAGGGGCAAATACTTTTTCACGCCACTGTAGCATTATGACAATGGACTACCAGTTGCAACACTGGGACTACCATTTTTGCCTGGGCCACTTGTCCTTTGTCTAGCACGTAAATCTGAAATGTGTCGATCCCTGTGAGGCAACCACATAAAACCCCATTACAGCAGAAAGGCTCCAGAGAGAGGGCATGGGGAAGCTGATAAAAAACCCTTGTAAAGGTTATTAAGTGGAGGTAACGTTTAGTGTCCAGGTTATATAGTAATACAGGAGCAGAGGAAGCGGACTGTCTTGTCTAGGCTGAACAGAACGGAGTTAATTAAGGGCCCTTGCCTGGCCTACTACTGGGTGGGGTGGGGTGAGGTGGTGGAGAGAAAACTGAAAGCCCTTATCAGGGCAGAGAACTGCGGGCACACTTGTGTTCTTTTCAAGGCCATGTACCAGCCAGCGGGTGATATTTACTAGACTTTTTAGGGAACCGTACAATAGGCACCATCTGTAATTAAGCCCTTTTCAGGACACAGTGCCATCCAGGGGGGTATTAGCGTGTATTCAGAAACAGAAATGCAAAATTAGTAAACAAAAATCAACAGAACAGGCACAAATTCTGTGGGACAGTCAAAATAAATACTGTACCTGTCCCTTGGACAGTCACCAACAAAAATATATTTCTAGCCCTGCGTCAAATACTATGTTACTGTTACTAAGCCTGCTGGCTACTGGCTGCAAAACTTAATTTCGACCCCTGGTGAATTCTGAAGGGATGTAACAAAATATTATTTTACTGAGATGGTTACAGAGTCATTTCTGTGAAGCATAATGGGTGGACAATATGGACTCCCAGACCTTAATAACGTCAAAATACTATTTGACTAACTTCTACACTAGTTTGTCACGGGAAGTACTAAAAGATTATAGCTTAGATGTCATCCAAGTCAAACTGGGCAAATACTTTGAAGAAAAACATTTCCGGCTATAAATGCTTGGACAGCAGGAAAGCAGACTAGACAGAATGTCAGTCATCGAGATTTTGCTCCTGCTACACTGGCCTGGGTTCTGCAACCCCTATGTTTCGTTATTTAGTTTTTGTTTACCAGGTAAGTGCACTAGACAAGGACTGCCCATTTCCAGGCATGAGCGGGGGGTATTACAGCAGGATTATACCAAAGCAGGTGCAATACAATAAAAAGTATATATAACTTACATACAGTACTATGAAAGAAAATTATGTACAGGAATAAAACAGCTTGACCAATAGGTCAAAACACAAGATATGCAACAACAATGTAGCAAAGTACAAATATTAGAAATAATTGAACAAACAAATCATACATAATCACCACGATGCTTGATGGCAAGAGTAAAAGAAATTTACTAAATATCTATGACACCCTCAATAAAAATCTGATAGAGCAGTGTAGTTCTTTATTTCCAGTGTCTGGACTGCACCGCAGGGACGTGCAGCCTGGTGCTAATCCCCTAATCCACATGCTGCCAGGCACCAACATCTTAGTGATGGGCAGGTCAAGTGGTGCTATGTAGCACTGGCCATGGCGCAGCACTACCCAGCCACGATTATGTGGCACCCCATCCTAGATACCATTCTGTAATACCCCTGGGTGCCCACTGCCCAGCGGTGATCCCTCCACTCTACAACTAGGGTTTGAATTTTACATTCATCTGGTGTTCTAAGCACACCAAAAATTGGGTGCGGAATACCAATTTTTGACTCCTGGTATTCCATTTTAAACACCACTAGGTTTTGAGAACTTTTTTGCAATGAATGTAAAAGCACAGAGAAACTGTATTTTGCCTGAAGTAGTGTACCAGATTTTTGGATGGAATATCAAAATTAAGATTATGGTATTCTGTCTGGAATGTCAAATTAAAAACTTCATTTCTAGCCCTGCCAACCCTATAGCCTTCTACCTGGCAGGGCTTGAAATTCCCTATTATTTGGTGTTCCGTGCACACCAAAAAACCAGCATGGAACACCAAATTCGCCCCCTTGGTAATCCGCGATGTATACCACTTTAAGGGAACTGAATTCGAGCAGGCGTCATTTTTTGGGGGCGCCCTTTTTTTGTTTTTCCCTGTTGCGGTTTTATTTATTTTTTTCTTCATTCTGCAGCTCCAGAAATGATTTGGCGCCTTGTAAGGCGCTCCTGACATCCAGAATGCTGCGTGTCTTTCCAACCTCTCCCAGCCATCTACTTTCCCCAGAGTCTCCACTACGCTTTGGTCAAATTTGCCCTTGCCAAAGAATGGAAATAAAAAATACCCTGGCTCTTTTGTTGAGTCACTACCCAAAAAAAAAAACAGCGTGGTCTTGACTTCCTCACCTCTATTCCTCACCTCTACAGGCTGCAGCCCAGTAGCATGCTCCTGTCGCACTACTGCAGTCCAGGACAGTCACAAGACAGCAGCCCCCCAGCAGCCACATCCACTGCCTCCTCTGCTCCTCCACTTCAGGCAAGTAAACATAATCAAATGCATCATCCTGCAATGCACAATATGTACTGAGAAACATATTTGTTATGTGCTTGTGAATGTGTTGTACCACAAGTGTTTTGGGGGACAAAAAGCATACTCTGGGTCTAAAATGTATGTGTATTATTGTATTTTGCCATAGGACACTTAAAACATGTTGTGCTATTTATTTAAGAAAAACTTAAGTACAGATGAAGTGTGATATTTCTCAGTATATATATATATATTTTTTTTTTTTTTTAACGTCTTTATAAGTGACATTGCAGAGGGACTGGAAGGAAAAGTATGCCTCTTTGCAGAAGACACAAAGATCTGCCACAGGGTTGATACCGGGGGTGTAAAGGATGACAAGGGACTTGGCAGGGTTGGAGTAATGGTCAAAAGTATGGCAGCTTAGCTTCAATGCAATGAAGTGCAAAGTAAGGCACCTGGGAAACAAAAACCCAGGGGAAGAGTGCACAAAGGACGTGGGGATATTAACAACAACAAAAACAGAAAGGGACCTGGGATAGTCATATATGATTATCTAAAGGCTGGCAAGCAATGCTCGTAGGCAGTAAGGTGGGCTGGGGGGATACTGGGATGCGAAGGGAGAGGCATCAACAGTAGAAAACAGGAAGTAGTAATCCCTCTGTATAGACAGTTGTGAGACTCCATCTGGAGTACTGTGTGCAGTTCTGGAGACCCCATCTCCGCAAGGACATAGATAGGACGGAGGCAGTCCAGAGGAGGGCAATTAAAATGGTACAGGGTCTGCAATAGAAGCCATATGAAGAGAGACTAAAGGCACTTAATATGTATACCCTTGGAAAGGAGGGGGGGGGGGACATGACAGAAACTTTCAAGTACCTCAAGGGAATCTACAAAGTCTAAGAGGGTAGCATCTTTCAGAAAAAAAATGTGCAAGAACAATGGGACACAATTTGAAGATAAGAGGGGGAACAGCTCAGGGGCAATGTGAGGCATTATTTTTTCACAGAAAGGGTGGTGGACGCATGGAACGGCATTCCTGAGGATGTTGTGGGGTCAAAAACAGTGGGAGAATTCAATAATGCATGGGACAGTCATAAGGTAATTCTGGCAGGGGGGTAGGAAGAAGTAGGCTGTTGGTTAACTAGGATCTGCAGCTTATCCAATAGGTAGGGAAATGGGCAGACTAGGAGGGCCAAGAGGTCTTTATCGGCCGTCAAACTCTATGCTTCTATGTATAAGGGTATACAAAAAATATGGTTGGTATACCAGGGGTATTGAGGGGAAGGGGGAAATAAAAGCAGCCCAGTCAAGGCTAAATGTATGCCAGGATTATCTGTACATAAGGCCAAATTCCACCTATGTTCGATAGCACTGGATTGTGGGGGATCCCTGGACTTCCTAGTACATCTGGGGACAAATGACTTGGAAGAAAATAGTGAGCTAGAAATACAGCCTAGGTTCCGGAAACTGGCAAGGGTTTGTCACTCTATAGGAAGCACAATTTCCTTCTCTGAGATTCTACCGGTACCAAGGGCAACTGGGGAGAGCAAACTGAAACTCAGAGGGGTGAATCAGTGGCTTAGGGATTGGTGCAAGGTAGAGGGGTATGGGTTGGTGGGAGACTGGGGAGATACTTGGGAGGATAAAAGGGCTTTATGCTAGGGATAGATTACATCTCAGTAAGGACAGGAGAGAGATCTTGAAACTGAAACTTGCTGGTTTTGTAGGAGAGAGGTGGGGTTTAAACTTGTAATGGGGCAGGGTCAAATAAAAGATTGGCATCAGAGAAGTTGTTTATGGGTCCCAGTCTAGGGATATTAAAGAGTGAGGGGGATAGTGATGCAGATCTAAGGAAAAGAGTGCAGAATAAGGACTGTGCAGGGCTGGAAAAGTTGGATATGAAGGAGAGGTTGTGGTGGAGGACAGTACTGATAAATGCCAGGAGCACGAGCAATAAAATGCCTGAGTTACAGGCTATGTTGGCTGAAGGATCAGCGGATGTGGCAGCAATTACAGAGGCATGGGCCACTCACAGAAATGATTGGGACCTAAATTTGGAGGGCTATAGAATATTCAGGAAAGACAGGGGAGTGTGAAGAGGGGGAGGAATGGCACTGATAGTCAGAAATGATGTTGTGGTTAGTGGAGTGGAGGAGGCTGAAGGATGAGTGGAGGCTAAATGGGTAAGCTTGCAAACTAGGGGAGGAAAAAAAATTGAAATTAGGAGTGGTATACAGGCCTCCCTCAATTGAGGAGGCGTTGGAGGATAAACTGGTTGAGAACATCAAGGGTCACTGTGACCTCGGCAGGGGCAGGGTGGTGGTCATGGGAGACCTTAATATGCCAGGAGTGGACTGGGACACCATGACATCCTCTGTAGCCAGGGAACAGTGACTGATGGATGTTTTTCAAGATGCTTTCCTGGTTCAACAAATGGGGGAACCTACTAGAGAGGGGCGGATATTGGATGTTGTCCTAGCGGACAGTGATCAGATAAAAGGCCTGGAGGTGTGCAGTCCATTGGCAAGTGGTGACCATGCCACAGTCTTGTTTCTGAGTACTGTACAAAATTAAGGTGGAAGCATGGTAGAACCAGTAAGACATGTTGGTGGACTAGGGAGGTGCAGGAGGCAGTGAGGGATAAAGGCTGCTTATAAACGCTTTAAATGCTCTGGGGGGAGAAAAGGAGCGAGGTATGAAATAGCGGCCAGGAGAGTCACCAATGTGGTGAAGGAGCCAAGGCAGGGATGGAGCAAAACCTGGCTAGGAATATACGGGGATTCTATAGATATAAGAGAGAAGCAAAAGAGAGGATGCAGATTAATAGGATAAAAATTATGGAGATAGGCTCAGGAAGCAGGGGAACAGGCAGAGGTGCTTAATGAGTACTTTGCCTCAATCTTTCAGATGGGGACTGGGGATCCCTACAGGCTGATGGTAGGGATGAGTATTCAGCCAAGGTGAGAAGTCTGTCTGAGGCCAGTGGACTCAAATGAGGCTAGGTACAGTTGGACCAGATTCAGAAGGGGTGGGAGGTTGAGTCAGGGTGATAAATGGGGGGGGGGGGGAAATCACAGTACGCAGGGTGAGGGAGGCCCTTTGAAAGTTAAAGACTGATAAGGCGCCGGGGCCAGATGGGCTACACCCGAGGGTTATTAAGGAATTGGCGGAAGAGCTGGCAGCTCCATTGGCTGCACTCTAATATCTCTTTGCAGACAGGATGGGTGCCCCCTGAAGGGTGGCTTATGTAGTGCCTATTCATAAAGGGGAGTCCAGAGAAGAGATGGGTAATTATAGACCTGTAAGTCTAACGTCTGTGGTGGGCAAAGTAATGGAGGGCTTTATCAAGGAGAGGATTGGGAGGCAGCTAGAATGGTTAGGACATCAAGATGATAAACAGCATGGCTTTGTTCCGGGGAGATCATGTCAATCCAATCTTGTACAGTTTTATGACTGGGTGACGGGGCCTTGGATAGACACAGGCCGGTGGACGTCCTATATCTAGATTTCAGCAAGGCGTTTGATTCAGTACCACACTATGGGCTATTAATAAAGCTGGGAGAGGTGGGGGTGGGAGGGCAGGAGCTAAACCGGGTTGAAAATTGGCTCTTGGGGTGTTTACAGAGGGTAATGGTGGGTAGGAAATTCTCTTCTCCTAGGAAGGTAGTCAGTGGGGTCCCTCAGGGCTCAATATTGGGGCTGCTATTATTTAATGCTTATGTCTCGGATATGGGGGGGTTAAAAAAGGTGGAGTCTCTTTGCAGGCGACTTAAAACTGGGAGCTCTGGTGGATTATGAAGAAGCGAGGGAGGTGGTCCAGGGGGATCTGGATACCCTGGAGGGGTGGTCAAGGAGGCGGAGACTGAAATTTAATGCTAGGAAATGTAAGGTATTTCATTTGGGGTAAAGAACCCGGTCATAAATACATCCGGGAGAGGGTCACACTGCAAGTCACATTGGGAGAAAGATTTAAGAGTGGTGACAGATGTCAAAATGAATAACTCTGAAAATTGTAGAAGGACTGCAGCCAAAGCAAACAGGATACTGGGCTGCATAGCCAAGGGAATTACGTCCAGAGGGAGGTAATCCTCCCTCTGTATAATGCCTTGGTCAGGCTGCAGCTCGAGTACTGTGTACAGTTCTGGAGACCTCACCTGAAGAAGGACATAGCGCTGCTGGAGAGGGTTCAGAGGAGAGTGACCAGGATGATTCGGGGCATGGAGGGGAAGCCTTATGAGGAGAGACTAGAGGAGCTTGTGCTTTACTCACTGGAGGAGAGGAGGAATAGGGGAGCTATGATAGAGGTTTTCAAGTATGTAAAAGGAATAACCAGGAGTGGAACCAAGGAACTCTTTAGGCTTAAGAAGAGGGGGAACAACTAGGGGCCATGGGTGGAAGCTGAAGGGGAGAAATTACAGAGGGGAGTGTAGGAGAAGTTTTTTCACTGAGAGGGTGGTGGAACCGTGGAATGTGCTGCCTGGGAGCCTGGTGGAGGAGGGCACAGTGGAGGAATTCAAGAGGGGTGGGATATGTACAAGAGAAAACTGAAACTAAAAAGGACCCTCTTGGGGGCTTGTTGGGGTGGTAAGGCGAGCAGCCATTAGGTTGCTGGCTTTCGAACAGACAAGACAGACCATTTGGCCTATACTGCTGGCTTCTTTAGTATGTTAGTATACCACTTTTTGAGACTGAATACCAAATCTTGGGAAATGGTATTCTGTATGGAACACCACTTTTTAAAACAAATTTCTAGCCCTGCCTTGTGCTTCAGGAATCCCACTTTGCAACTCTGTAGTGTTCCTCCCTTGTGTCCATTGCCTCCCTTACCACCAGCCACACTCACACTGTACTACAGTTCTCTGATAGACCACACACCTCCAAACTGACCTTAGTCTCCCATCCTTTACAACTCTCAAACTCCATTCTTCAAGCATGTAAGGCAGTTGCCAGTATCTCCACGTACTCACTTTAGCCTGTAATCCCTGTGCAAGGACCACGATGCTTCTTGCACAGACATGCTCAATTTCACTGCACCTCATCCCAATTCCAAGCGTTTTCTTGGATCTATGTTTTTACGTTTACCTTGGAATCTTTTGTGATCCATCGAATATGACTGGTTGGGGTCGTTATCATGCTGCAGACAAGTGGTCTCTGTGACCCCTTAAGTCTTACTGCCTACTAATTTGGACATTGGGCACTTTATATTTCAATTCGGACTTTTGCAACCCTCCCCTCCCCCAGGACTGAGGGATGTATGTGCTCCTGTGTAGAATTTTTATTAGGCCACCTAACACACAGATTAGTAGCACCACATAAATGGATTTCAAACAGAAGAAATCAACACTGGAAGGGATGAATAGGGTGCAATATTAAGTGAATTAATCTTTTTAAATGTTTGCTTGCACGCATAAACAAAGCAAGCATACCATTATAGCAGTGGTCTTCAGAGGTGTGGCACTGTTGGCTCCAATACTGCTCAAGTTGCAGGAGGCCAGACAGTGACTACTCTCCGACTCCACTGCAAACTCACTCTCATACTGAAATATTTCTCTGCCTTCATCATTCTCTACAAACACAATCACAACCCTATCTGATAACATGCAAGCAACCATTCCACACCGGCAAATCCTTGTTTTAACAGGGACTGTTACCATGACTGGATTATTTCAGTCATATCAAAAATCCAGAATGCACAACAATATTAAATCCTGCTTTTCAACCAACTGCAGGTCACTTCTACCTCTGCTTTATTGAAAGAAGCTGTATAAAACAAGGCAGGTGGCCACTTAGTACTTCTAACCCCCTGAAAACAAGTGGTTTACTGATAATTAAATTAGCTTCCCAGGATATCTATGCAAAGGTAGTCATGATTACAAGGGGCAACTACAGTATCAAAATAGGTCTAAAATAAATGGGCACACTAGATGGACCTAGCAGTCTCCTTCTGCCGTCAACTTTTATGTTTCTGTATTTCTAAATAATATACCAGAATGTTAGCAGCTGCTAGACACAGATTACATGGATTAATGAGATAAAGTACTATACTACAGCGAGGGACCCAGCTTACCTAGTCCAGGCTTTAAAAATAGTGTCAAGAATGTACAACGAACAGCAGAAGAAAATACACTGCCAGTTAATACAGAAACATAGAAAATGTCAGCAGAAAATGACTGCTTGGCCCACCCACTCTGTCCAGATTTTCCTTGCCTATACTGTTTCCTGCCTATTTACCAGCATCCTCATGTGCCTCTCCAATGCATGTTTAAAGCCCTCTACTGTTTTGGGTCCCACCACCTCTGCTGGCAATCTGTTCCAGTCATCCACCACTTTTTCAGTGAAGTAGTACTTCCTCAAATTCCTCTTAAACATCCCCCTTTTCAGCTTCACTATATGCCCCCTGTCCTGGTGCATCTCCTCATCTGAAATAAACTCCCTTAACTCCTATTAATTATATTAAGTAAAATTAATTTTGACTACATCTTACTGAGCTGCCCTTTCACCTGGCACTGGCAAGTACATTACAGTCCCGCCTACAGAAAGCCAAACAGTGGCCTTGCATTTTCCCTCCACACTTGTGGCACTGTGTGAGTGGACTGCAGAATAATGTAGTGCAGAGGCGCATTCTAGACTGGCTCTCTGGTTCACTTTGCCACACTTTGGTTCTGCCAGTGATCTATTTTATTCTAGGTGGGACAAAACACCTGTACAGAAATAATTTATAATACTTTATACAACCGAGAAGGGTAGAACAAAATAAATCCAATTATTTATACCTGCAAGTCGACAAGACATACAAGAAAATTAACATTTATTTTCATACAGATCCATAAAATAAAATTTGATTTATTTTTTATTGAAAGAGTTTATCTACAAGGGCATGAGTAGTTGACAGTGCTCATAAGATTGGTTATGCTGAATTATATTGAGGTGATATCACATTAGCCAATCAGATTGGTTATCCAAGTTCCAAGTCCATCACCGTCCCCCTCCAGCTCCAAATCCATCTTTTCCTACCAATACCTGGATTCCAAATCCACCCCCAGGTTCCAAATACTGTACATCTTTCCCCCTACCCTGGTCCTAAGTCAATCCCCCTCCCGAAATTCCACATCCACCTGCACTGAGCTATAAGTCTATTCTACTTAGTTCCAAGTCACAACCCCCAGTCCTGGGTTCCAAGCTAGCTTCCGCTCCCTGGGTCCCAAGTCAGCTCCCCCTCTCCGCGTCCCAGGTCCACCACTACATGGGTATCAAGTCTCTTACCCCACACCGTGTTCCATGTCCAACTGCTCCGTATCCAATTCCAACACCCCGGGTTCCAAGTCCACACCCTGTGTTATTTATTTGCCTTGGGTAACCGGGTGGGTGCACAAGACATAGAGATACCTATTTTTAGGCACGATTAAGTTATCCTTGTGTTCCAACTTAAAACCTCTCTGTGTTCCACGTCCTCCCCCCTTGCCCCCTCAAAGTGGACACCCAGTCCGTTTGCTTTCCCACCACCGTAATATTTTTTCAGTGATCCTCGATCAACCTGACAAAACTTCAGGGCGATTTTCCATCCCGATTACAGTACTGCTTACAAACATCGAATTGATATATTTTCTCATACGACCATTGCAAGTCTATGGGCACGATTCTCCTGTATACACCATAATTTCCCAGTAAATTACAGGAATCCCAGCATATGTGGAAGCATCTTGTTTTTTCCCCGAGACTACCCCGGCTACTTACCAATACATGAAGCGGAGGAGCGGTCCAGTGTACAGCTGCTGCTTCAGCGGCCTGCTGTTGCGCGGAGATTTGATGTCCAGCTCCGGACTGGCGGATGGCAGATCTTCGCCGCTGCCACCAGCGGGGTTGCCAACGTAAATGTCCCGCAGGGTGACCGCAGTGAAAAAGAGAAGAGCCGTCAAGATCCAGCCCTGGTTGTAATCGGCCATCTTGCATGGGGCACACCGGCCAACACAGTAAGCAAGGAGAATTACATCACTACCGGCGAACAGTCACAATGGCGTAGGCGTGACACCGTAGCCTCGCGATGCTTGACAACGGTTTTCACTCGCTCGCGCAGCTTCAAGATACACTTTACCGTGTAGTCTCTGAAAGCTGCGCAAGAGTATCGTTGTCCTGCTCCAGTGGAACAGTGCAGGTCTGAGTATTAGGCCCATTAGTTCTATGTCTAACATGCATTTGTCAATGCTGAATGTTTGCTTGCTGGCATTGGCATTGTTAGTGCAGAAGTTACAGAGCTGCCTAATAGGAATGGCAGTGAAGTATTGAACTGAAGCCAACCCCACCACCACCCTGCAGAGAGTGACAGACATTGGGGTGTGCCTTTGGGTCCTCAGGCATAAGTGTCACAGTGTTCCTTGGGCTCTTTGGCCCTTATGCGCACCCCATTCCATCAGGAAATATGGTGAGATGGGTGCAGAGTGGGGTGAACTTTGGGGCCGAAGAGTCCAAGGCATACCTCGATGCTTCTCACTGGTTGCAGGGTGTGGAATGGTATGAGCGTTATAGGCAAGAATCCCAAATCACACGCCTGATGCCTGTCATTCTCTACAGGGTGGGGCGTTATGGTTGGAAACCCTAACACCTCAGGCATTCGTTGGTATTTTCACTCCAAATTTTCAATATGTTTTTTCTGAGACCCCCAACCTCATGAACAGTGGCAATATCAGTTTGTTATCCGAAAGCTGCTTATGCACAGCGACTACGGCAGTTAGCACCACAGGTGCAAAAACACATTCCGAACAGGATGTGAAAAATAACAGCTGTACTGTTCATGGGGAGGTGGAAAAAATGGCAATGTTGCAAATCTGCAGTAAAAATATTAAAAAAAACTGGTGAAGTTACGAGCATGCATAAAAACTGTGCAACGCACACCCGTAATGTAATTAGTGTGGGCATTTTTAACAGCAGATTGTCAACTCAGGCATTTTGGGACCTCCAGTCATGAACAATGTCACTGTGATTTTCTTTATCTATCTCGAACAATGATTTCCCACAGCGACCATGCATCTCTGCGCTGAAAGTGTGAAAACACATTTCGGCCATGTTGTGAAGAATGACAGCTGTACTGTTCATAAGGAAGTGTGGAAAAATGCAACTGGTGAAAATCTGGACTGAAAATATTACAAAGTCATGAACTTACGAGGGTGCGTGGAAACTGCGCAATGCTGACTCATAACACAGTCATTTTATGGACTTTTGTCACTGAATTTTCAACATAGCCATTTTAAGACCTTTGCTCATGAACAGTGTAACTGTGATTTTCCTAATCTGTCCCAAACATTGCTTTCGCACACCGACTGCTCCATTGTGCGCTACATGTGCGGAAACACATTTTGGGCGACATGTGAAAAATGGCAGCTGTACTGTTCATAAGGAAGTGTAATAAAATGGCAATGTGGAAAATCTGGAGTGAAAATATAGAAAATTAGCATACTTACTAGCGATAAGCCAAAGACACTATAGCATACTCGTAAACAGTCTTTTTAGGAATTTTTCACCAAATTTTCAACATAGCCATTTAAGACCTCTGCTCATGAACAGTGTCACTGGGATTTTCTTAATGTGTCCCATACATTGATTTCGCACACCGACTGCGCCATTGTCGCTACATGAAGCGGAAACACGTTTTGGGCAAGATGTGAAAAATGACAGCTGTACTGCTCATAAGGAGGTGTGGTAAAATGGGAATGTTGAAAATCTGAGAAAAATATTGAAAATTCATGAAACTTACAGCGTGCGTGGGAACTGCATAACACATGCTCGTAAAACAGTCATTTTAGGAATTTTTAATCAAATTTTCAACATAGCCATTTTAAGACCTCTGCTCATGAACAGTGTCACTGTGATTTTCTTACTGTGTCCCATACATTGATTTCGCACACCGACTGCGCCATTGTACGCTACATGGGTGGAAACACGTTTTGGGCAAGATGTGAAAAATGAAAGCTATACTGCTCATAAGGAGGTGTGGTAAAATGGGAATGTTGAAAATCTGGAGTGAAATATTGAAAATTAGGTGAACTTACGAGCGCGAACCGCGCGACGACGCCGTAAACAGTATTTTTAGAATTTTCCATCTAAATTTCAACATAGGCTTTTTGAGAGCCCACCTAATGAACAGTGGCAGTGTCGTTTTGTTACTCAGTCCCAAAAGGTGATTTTGTGCAGTGATTGCAAATCACCTTCGCCCGAATAACGCCATGACAGTGCAATAATTCATGAGGAGGGGTCCCAAAAACCCCATGTTGAAAATGTGGGCCCCAAATTCCCTAAAATGCCTGAGATATGCAAAAACGTGGAAAAAACCCTATCATTATACATTATACAGCTTACCGGCATTTCCTCAGTTCGCAGTTGGCTTTGAAGAGTGCAGACGTGTTCCCGGTCCACTGAAGATCGTCATGCAGAGTCCGGAGGTAAGTATGGGTTGAGGGTGTGTGTGGGGAGGAAGGGTGCGCAGTGGTGGGCGCGGGTGGGGCAGACACAGCAAGGGACTGTTTCGATTTTCAGATGTGTTTTTTAATGAGGCACGCGGAGACGTTTGCCACGCTGGGTGGGCTCCAGCATGGCAGAGATGGCTGGTTGGGGGCGTGGAGCCAATGAAGGATTAGGCACCCCGTTGGCCATAGCAATGGTTGCCACGCTGGGGTGGGCTCCCAGCGTGCACCCTGTGTTGGGGAGACAGGAGCCGACAGGGATTGGGCACCCCGTGTCGGCTATCTGGTGTGGCCACGCTGGGGTGGGCACCCAGCATGGCATGTGGACCTATGTTTGGGCGCAGCACGGCCGACAGAAGATTAGGCACCCCCGTCGGCTATACAGTGTGTGCGTAGGAGGGCAGCACGCAGCATATGTGTCTCTGTGTGTGTATGTGTGTGTGTGTGTGTGTGTGTGTGTGTGTGTGTGTGTGTAGGGGAGCACGCATAAGCAGGCGATATCTGATCGCTGCTCACTGAAGCGTAGCTCCCCCTTTCAACTGTACGCCACTGCATTTTGGAGCTGTCATAGACAACTCCAGCAGGCATTGGAGAACTGCGGCCGCACCTGCAAACACACTGACTGAATTGGAAGAGGGCTGACACACCTCCGAAAACTCAGATGATGGCACTATGTTTCTTGCACATGCAAGCAAACATAACAAGCATTTGTCAATGCCAAACGTTCGCTTGCTAGCATTTGCATTGGTCTTTGGCATTCATGCAGGCCCCCACCATTGTATCTATGACCCTTTAGCATCCATATCCTAACAGATTATCTTTCTGCAACTCCTCTTGCATATGATCAACATTTCATCCTCCTACTTCTTAAGTGTCTGTCTTGGGAACCCTAACACCCTGGGTGTTCAAGGGTAGGAGCCTGTGTGAAAAATGCATCTGATGGTTCAGTGGATTAGGCATTAGACTTTGGAGCCAAAGGTGCTGGGTTCAAACCTTGCCTTTGAAATTTTTGACTGTAGTGAGGAAGGTTCAGGGGGAGATGAGGAGACACTTTTTTAGAGAGAGGGTGGTGGCTGGGTGGAATGCGTTACCTGCAGAAGTGGTATCCAGTAGAACAGTGGACTGCTTCAAAAGGGGATGGGACAGGACAAGGGGGAGGGTTAATGAAGGGGAAGGGTGGAAGGGAGAGGCATCTGCAGAATAAGGGGTGCTAGCTGCACATTCAAGCAGACTTGATAGACCTCTAGGCCCTTATCTGCTGGCAAATTTCATATGTTCATATGTGTGGAAACTGCGCAACCCATGCTTGTAACACAGTCATTCAGTGGAATTATTTCACCAGATTTTCAGCCTAGGCATTTTGTCACCTCTGGTCATGATTGAACACTGTCACTATGATTTTCTTACTGGTACCAAACACTAATTTCCCACAGCGACTGCATTATTCTGCGTCAGAAGTGTGAAAACACATTTCAGCCAGGATGTGAAAAATGACAGCTGTACTGTTCATAAGGAGGTGTGGGGAAAATGCAAATGTTGAAAATCTGTAGTGAAAATATGACAAATTCACAAAGTTATGACTGCACGTGGAAACCGCGCAACGCACGCTGGTAAAACAGTAATTTTTTGGAATTTTTGCACCGAATTTTCAACATAGGCATTTTAGGACATCTGCTCATGAACAGTGTCATTGTAATTTTGTTATTCTGTAGCAAACACGATTTCCCACAGATGCCGCACTATTGTACTCCAGAAGTGTGAAAACACATTTCGGCCAGGATGTGAATAATGACAGCTGTACCAGTCATAAGGAGATGCGGAGAAATTGCAATGTTGAAAATCTGGATTGGAAATATTGCAAATTCACAAACTTACAAGTGTGCGTAGAAACTGCGTAACACACGCTCGTAACACAGGCATTTTATGGACTTTTGCCACCAAATTTTCAACATAGGCATTTTAGGACCTCTGCTCATGAACAGTGTCAATGTGATTGTCTTACTCTGTAGCAAACACTGATTTCCAACAGCAACCATGCTATTTTGTGCCGGAAGCGCGAAAACACATTTCGGCCTGGATGTGAAAAATGACAGCTGCACTGTTCATAAGGAGGTGTGGAAATATGCCTATGTGGAAAATCTGGAGTGAAAATATTACAGATTCGCGAACTTACAAGTGTGCGTGGAAACTGCGCAATACACGCTCATAAAACAGTCATATTGTGGAATTTTTTTACCAAATTTGCTACATAGGCTTTTTGAGAGCCCACCTCATGAACACCGACACTGTCGTTTCATTAATCTGTCCCAAAAGGTGATTCTGAACAGTGACCACGAAATCCCCTATTGGGACTGAATAACGCCACGACAGTGACTGGATTCATGAGAAGGGATGTCAAGAACCCCATGTTGAAAATTTTGTGCCAAAAGTTGAAAAAATGGCAGAGACATCCACCTAAGTTGGAAAACCCCGATTTATGCCATTATACCACTTACTGGCATTTCCTCAGTTCGCGGTTGGCTTTGAAGAGTGCAGACATGTTCCCGGTCCACCGAAGATAGTCATGTGGGCTCCAGAGGTAAGTGTGGGGTGAGGGTGTGTGTGGGGATGTGGGTGCAGGTTGGCGGGGGGGGACAAACGACTCACCGAGGGACAGTTTTCTTGTTTTACAGGAATTAAAAAACAAAACAAAAAAAAGACGTGGTTGGTACGCTGGGGTGGGCTCCCAGCGTGTCACTTAGGTGATGGGGAATGTGGGGAGGTGGGAACACAGAGGGGGGTGAGAGACTCACCAAGGGACCGTTTTCTTGTTTCACAGGAATTGGGGGGAGTGGAGGCTGTTGGTATGCTGGGGTGGGCTCCCAACGTGCCAGTTACGTGTTTGTTGGGGGGGCTGGAGCCAGCCGGGATTGGACACCCCCTCTGACCATACAGTGTGTGTGTGGGGGGGGGCATGAGCTCACTGGGGTGGGCTCCCAGCATGCCAACTGGTTGTTTTTTTGTGGGAGGGAGGCTGCAGCCAGCGGGGGCTGGGCACCCCCATCAGCCACACAGTGTGCTGGAGGGGTGCATGAGCCGAGGGGGATTGGGCACCCCTCTCGGCACACAAGGTGGGGGCTGGGGAGAACAGTAAGGAAGGAGAGGGAGGACAGCAGAGGGAGGAAACAGGAGGGATTTGATGCCGAGCTATGCATGACAGCAGTTTGGCTGACCTCGGTATGCTAATTGCATACATGCTACCACTGCTGATTGCAGCAGACCTTTTCTTAGAAATGAAGACCAACACAGCCGAACTGCTGTCATACACAGCTTAGCATGTATTGGTCCGGTAGGATCGCACCTGCTAATTGAGCAGTGCATTGGGCGGAGGGTCACACACCTCCAAAAGTCATGCTGTTGCAAGATGTTCCTTGCACATGCACGCAAGTGAACGTAACTAGAGGGTGGACATGCGCTATCAACTGACGCCGATGTCCACCATATTGCCGGGGGAGATGCTGTTCACTATCCACCTCCAGCTGGGTGTGCAGCACGATCAAGAAATAGATGTGAGCTGCAGGAAAGGAAGCGCCAAGAACACAGAAAAATAAATATAAATGCAGTAATCAGATGCATATTGTCTCATCTTTTTGTTTAATAGGGGCACATTGTACGACTTTTGCATGTGGACAGAAAAAAATGTTCATCACCAAGTTCCCGCCCTGCTAGGGTTAGATACAATGATGTATTTTTTTGCCGTGCACACAGCTGTGTTTATAAACAGCTGTTAACAGTGTCAGTGGCTCAGTAGGTAGCACACTCGCCTCTGAGGCTGGGAGATCAGAGGGCTGTGGGTTCAGTTCCCACATCTGGCACTTGGGTTAACATCCCAGTACTGACACTGTAGTGCAGCATGAGAGGGGTGCTGCACTTCTGAGGTGCTGTCTTCCGGATGAGACGTTAAACCGAGGTCCCCTCTGCCTGGATTGGTGGTAGTTCAGGTGGATGTTAAAGATCCCATGACACTTCTCGAAAAGAATAGGGGAAAGTTTTATTGAAATTAAATCGTACAGTACCAAAACAAAAGCAATTTGCAAAAACTCATGTGGGCTCAAAACAGAAGTAAACAAAAAAAACAGAACAGAACTATGCATATCAAGAGTCAATCCATCAGGTCACTGCAAAATCAGAGTCCGTGATCCAAGGAAGAGCTTTCCAAAGTTCAAGTAATGTCTCCTTGGAAAATAATGTACGTTCATGTACATAAATGTTAGTTAGGTCTGTTACGACTTTCTTCTCAAGCTCTGAATAAGAACAGTTTTTTTGCTGTAGAGTAAACAGACATCGAGCCATCCAAATATTCCATTTAATTACTAAAAAAACTAGATTTAACGTGTCCAGAGTCCAAAGGGACCACTGGGGAGAAAAAACACCATACATAATATTCTGGTAAGAAACCGTTTGAAATAATGGAGTGGCCCAGACTCTTGCCAAAAAAACCACCAGTGCCGAATAAAAGAACACTCAAAAAATAAGTGCGATATAGTTTCCAATTTAGAAATACACAATAGTCTAGAACATTGTCGGTCTTGAGACTGCTTGTGTTTATGATTATCTTTGACGTTAATTCTTTCATGACACGACAGCCAATGAAAGTCCCACATGTGAGCAGGCACCCTTTTACACCATAACAAAACCAATAGGGAAGGAAGATGTTGGCTAGGGCACTTTTCAAAGGGCAACTGTATTGCACAAACGGTCAGGAACAGATTATTATATAATACTTTATGAGAATTCGTTAACAACATCTGGGTAGATATTCTCCACTGTTTCAAACGTAAAAACATTTGTTTAATATATACCGGTATACTCAAAGTTTGTCGTATCACAGTTAATGAATCACATTCCCATAAATGAAACCATAATCTGCAAGAATCATAGAACCAAGGTTCCCACCCTCTCTGAGTATTTATCAATAGAGGCCGAAGATTTTCAGTCAAAAAATACATGAAAAAAATAACGGAGGATTAATCATGTTAACACCTCCTCAGAAATAGGTAAGTAACATTCTGTCTTACCGGATTAAACCGGCTTCCCCACAGAGCTTGAAAGAAGAGACTAAGAACTGCCATTTCTAATTGTTTAGGGATTGTGAATACATAGTTTAAATAAAGAAAAGTCGGTATCAGATAAGTCTTGATTAGGAAAACGCGCTTCTTCTTCCCAATCTGCCCCTTATTCCATGAGGCAACCTTAAGTTTGCCTTGTTGTAATTTAGCAGACCAATTAAAAGGGTCAGAATCTACAGTCCCAAAATAAATTCCCAAAATGCGCTGAGGCCCCTCAACAAGTTGTAAAGGACCAATGTGTGAAAAAGGGGCTATTTTCGATCCTAACCGAACACCAAAACTTTTGGTAAAATTTAAACTCGCACAAGAAAAATCACCAAAGGAAGAACATTCCTGGAGGGCAGTAACCACAGAGGCTGCATTAGCCACAATAATGCAGACATTGTCTGCATATGCAATTGCCGTATACGGTGAGATTAAAGTAGAACTAGAAAGGGCATGAATCTGATGAGTATTCAGACGGCGAAGCAAAACATCTAGAAAAAATACATGTAACAGATGGCTCAAAGGACACCCTTGGCGAGCACCTCTTTTTATGGGGATCATACTGTAGGTCCAACCCAACCATTCACAACAGGCGAACAGTGGCAGTCCTATAAAAAGTCTTAATCCAGCGAATCATTTCACCAGGCACATGCATAAAATGTAGTGCCTTCCATAAAAAATCATGGTTAACTGAATCAAAAGCCGCCTTCTGATCTACCAATACAATAAAACCCGAAACAGAGTCTGCGTAGCCATGAGAAAATAATTCTCGAAGGAGAATCAAATGGTCAGAGATTCTCCTGTTTGGTACAGAGCAGGACTGAGCAGGGTGCAAAACCACTTCAGCTATCCTCATAAGACATCGTACAATGATTTTCATTAATAATTTAAAGTCAGTGTTTAGCATACATAAGGGGTGCCAATTCTCAAGAGAATGTATATCTCCTTTCTGTTTATAGATATAAATCAAAGTACCCTTAGTAAAATCTAAAGGGATAAACTCACTAGCTAACAGAGAGGTAAATACTGAAGTTAATTCAGGGATCAGGTGGTCACCCAGTACCTTATATAAGGCAGCGGGGAGTCCATCTGGACCAGGAGTCCTCCGTAAGGGTAAGGAAGAAATAACCGACTTCAATTCTAACTCAGTAACAGGTATACAGGCTGAGTCAGAACACGGCTGTGAAGGGATAGGGATGTCAAGGTCCCTATACAACACCGCAGGATCAACATCTGCAGCTGGAAAGGAAGAAAAGAGGGCAGTCGTGTAACATGTCACTATCCGACAGATGTCTGACTGAGAGGTACATAAGGTGCCATCAGAATCAGCAAGACACAACATATTCTTTTGTGTAATTTGTTGAGAATTCGACTCAAAGGGGCAAACAACAGCCCTCGTGCCTACCACATTAAATTTGTGTTGATGATAAAGTTGCTGTGATTGTCTAGATTGGAATTTCAACATATCATTCTGAATTAAGTGCAATTGTTGAGAAAGATCTTGTCCTGTCATATAAGCTATTGTCAACAAGGACTGAAAATGTACCCTTTTCTGTAAATATTCCAAATATTCTCTTCGACATTTTTGACGACTATATCTTTTCAAAAAGAGCACCAAATCATGTTTAGTGTCCGTCCACCATGCAATAGGGTCTGCGTAACAAATAAAAACGGATTTCCGGGCCTGAATAAAGGATAAAAGGGACTGCATGAAAGTCGGAATTTGCAACAGAGATATGTTGAATTTCCAGAGTCCTGGTCCTTTGCGAACAGTGACATCAGAACCAAGGCCTACGGAAAGCAGTTTATGATCAGAAAATTCCACAGCTTGTACAGTAGCAGAAGTAATTGGGAGTGTGTGGGACAAAAACACAAAATCAATTCTGGTAGCCAGCTTACCCTTTTGAAATGTAGGAGTATGTTTTTTAGTAAAAGAGTAATAGGCATTCGTCAGATGAGCAGTATGAACCAACTTCCCTAATTCGTGGGAGTCACAAAACAATTTCTGGGTAGTAGCAAAAGAGCTTTTGTCAAGAAGACTTAAGCCACAGTTAAAGTCACCAGAAAATATCAACTGAAAGGAGGTATGCAAATAAGGACGGAGTAAAGAAAATAAAGCTATACGTGCAGACTTAATTTGGGGAGCATAAATATTAATAATCCGATAAGGGCAGGGCCCAATTAAAAAATCTAATACTAACACTCTGCCAGGGGCTACATCAATCAATTTTAGCAAACAAAAATCTGGGATATTGAATAAGATCCCAAGTCCGGAACAGGAGTCCAGGCTAATGGACCAAAACGAAGGACCTAGAAGCCAGTCCTGTTGTGCCTGTCGAATCTCGTTGGTAGTATGGAGTCGTGTATCCTACAACAGAAAGATCCCCATAGGTAAAAGCCGTAAACAGGAAAAAATCAATCTTCTTTTTGACAGACGCTTAATACTATTCACATTAATAGTATGACAAACAAAGTGAGACATAACACAAGGAGAACAGAGACACCTTACGATTTCCTTTTCGCTATCACCTTTTTCCCTTTTAGCTTAACTCCGGCCTTCCACTTCTGAGAAAGACCAGTACCCAGTTGAATCTCAGAATCAGTAATACCATCCGGGAGCGAAGATGCAACAGAGGAAGAGTCAGACTCGCCTCCAGCATCATCAGAGACAGTTTGGAGTAGCTCAAAGGCATTAGACAAAACTACAGGAGGGGGTTCCAAAAGCAAAGGAGGCAATGGTAATGCCCGGGGGTAATTTCTCATAGACCTCCAACGCATAACACTAGTGGGTACTTGGGGGGGTGGCATAGTACTCAGGCCTGGAACAGGGTCCAGGACAAGCTGGACAGATTGGACAGGGTCAGGGGTAGGAGGGGTCATCTCAGTAAGTGGTGCCACACAAGAGGCCACCGGGGGTACCACAACCTGATCTATAACCAGCTCAGGGACCTGCAATAGAGGTCAAGTGACTACTGAAGTCGGCTCTACTAAGGTGGTCCTAAGACGAGCCTCCTGGGCTTGTGTGATTACAAAACGTTGATCAGCACCATCATCATGTGTGGCCTGATTATGAGCAGCCCATGGACAATTTTGAAAAGTATGACCTAGCTCATCACAAAGATTACATTTACACTCATTTAGACAGTGAATCCCCCACATGGTCCAATTCTCCACAGATATTACATTTCAGTTTATCAGAGACATTAGTAAGGTGAGAGGGGTCTCCACACCGGTAACAAGCTTTCGGTTGTCCAGGGTAAAACAAGACCCCCCTATCACGACCTATAAAAAAAGAATTAGGTAGGTGCACTGGACCAGAATCATTAGAGTGTAAGAAAACCTTAACCTTCCAGCCTCCAGTCCAAATATTCTCTGTGTCCAATATTGCCTCAGGCTGACCCTGAACAGTACAACGTTGTTTTAGCCAATAAACAACGTCAGTAACATCAACACCTTCATTCCGAAACAGGACGGTAGTATTCTTAAAGGCTGGTTTGGAAAGGGGAATGGCCTTAAACGGGGTCCACAGGACAGTATTTCTTAAGGCATGATATCGTGACCAAAAAGACTCCAAGCCACGAGGCGTTTGGAAGCTGACATCAAACGTTGTTTCACCAGAAATATGAATCAGTGCATATATTTCATGAGAAAAAGAATTTCAGAGAGTCCTTGAGTAGTGTCCGAGCTACATACACTCGGTCCAGTGGCTCAGGTAAACTGCCCATATAAGCCAATCGTACCGCATTATGCCGCTTTGCAGCCAGAATTGGAAATTTAAACAATGAGGAAAAAGAACGATTTGGCTCAATTTTCTTTGAGGGGGGCTCCACTACTGCAGGAGCTGTATTCTCTGTAATGGTAGTGGGAGAAGCCGCACAAATAAGAGAACCCTGCAAAGGTTCCAAGACTGGGTGCTGGGTAAGTTCCAATTCCTTAGGGAGACACAAGGGGTCAGACATAGGCAGGCTTCTGTTTGGTGAATGCTGCGGCTAAGGAAAACTCATTGAGACAGGGGGACCAAATAGGGAATGGACCAGAAACCACTTCCCTCTGTGAGGTTCCTGCACCCAGCCACCTCCTTGCAATGCTGTTTCTACAGACCAGGTAGGTGTTGTAGCAGGATTGTTATCAAGAGATAGCAAATGAGAGTGAGAGTGTGTCACAATAGGCAAACTAGGCACTGTATGCAATGAAGTCACTGAAGTCTGCTGGGGCAGCTGAGAAGCAGGTGGGAGTATTCCAGCTGAGAACTCGCCAGGATGGGCTGCACAGGGCGGCACCTCAGCCGCTTTAAAAGGCAATGTTGGCTGTTGCAAAGTATTATTGTGGGCTGCAGGAGACATACATCCTGCCAATCTGACTTCACGAATCCGTTGCAGTTCTCTGTTCAGATTCTTCTTTGTAATCTCAAATCGACATTCTGCATCACCCAAACGGTCCTGAAGCTCCTTTTCAGCCAAACAGACAGTAGCAGAGTCAAAAGTGGAACAATCCCTCATTGGGACGGCATGGGGTAAAGACGTTTGAGAGTCCATGTCAGGGTGACCCAGCAGAGGTTCTAAAGTTGTAACCTGTAGTGTAGATTCATTTTCTGCAGTAGACACAGAAACCAGCTTTGCTTCAGTAGTTGCAGACGTGGTCTCTACACACACAGAGGCAGGAGTTGAGACCAGGTCTCCCACCTCCATCGCCACCTCCTCAGCAAGCAAGGGTGCATCCGCCATCTTGGACAGAGGTTCCCCTCTGAAGAGTAGGGAATTTTATTGGTAATAAAGTGGGCTTCATTACAAAAACAAAACAACTCAATAAACAGAAACAATCCAAACAAGGCAAAAATCAGTTAACAGAAGAAAGTATCACAATGTTTCCAAAACAATACAGCTTGCGAAGTAGAAAAAAGTAAGAAGTCAGACTTTTTTACAGAACACAAAGCAGCCCGAATATTACAAAATACTTCATGAATGGAAATAGTTTTTTGGTGTAGCACTAGCAAACATCTGGCTTGCCATAAATAATAACGAATAATAGCAAAAATTATATATAAACTGTCAACATGATACTTTCTATTAAGCAGGTCATTCGTGCAAAACATAACATGTTCATAAGAAAGAGAGGCCAGCAAGGGTTCTGCCCAGTTAGCAGATAGGGTAGACCAGACTTCCAAAGAAAGGCATTCACAAAATAAATGTTGCTGAGTTTCACAAACATTGAGGCAAGAGGATCTAGGACAATATCTCAAAGACAAGGCTTTATGCTTATGATTGTTATTAACTCCTAGTCTATCATAGTTGCATAACCATACCATATCCCATAAATCGATGGCAGCCGTTGATTTAGCAGTTGGTGGAGTACCCGGGGAGACGTCCAGAGGGCAGAACGGAAAAACAATCTCCTCCGGACCTCCAACCTCCAAAGCCGCTCATATAGTTGGGGTCTAGATAAGATACAAAAGTCCTGAGGATGAAGACACCAGGTCAAGGCCATCTTAAAACTCTCTTCCCATAAGAGGGATCAGTTGGGATTTGAAATAACCCTTTATAACGGCTTGCAGTTATCAAGGCAGAGGGAGAACCATGCTAAAAATAGGGCTTCAAAAAACAGTCCCTGGTTTCAGCACTTTCCCATAATTATAATGAAGAAAAAGGCTGTAAAAAAACAACGGGTGGATCATACCAAGTCCACCTTCCTTGGAGCGGTCTGTAAATAATATGTCTTTAATGGGGTTTAGCCTGGATCCCACAATCCTTGAAAAATCCCGTTAATCTGGAAAATAGGGAAATGGGCGGGGGGAACACATAACAAAGATGCAGGAAGATCGGTATAACCAGAGTTTTAAGGAGCACAACCCGTTTCTTCTTCCCAATTAAATGCTTTTTCCACCCATTAATCACATTATCTGCCTTTTGTAGGGCAAGATTCCAATTATAGATATGCGGATCATCACAACCAAAAAAAATACCTAAATACGAAAAAACATTAGTGGATACAGAAACACCAGCATAAAGGCCCGTACTAGGGAGGGAAGTATGCCCTAGTGGTACACAAATACTTTTTGTAAAATTTATCTTAGAACCTGAAACAGAAGAGAATGCCTGTAAAACCTGAACAATATCCTCTTGTTTCGTGGAAGAATCCACAGCCAAAATTAAATCGTCCGCATAAGCTAATATTTTAAGTGGTAAAGAGGAGGGAGTACAGAGCAACCCAATAATCTGTGGGCAAAGAAAAAGGCTCTCAAAAGAGTATCAATAAAAAGGTATATAATAGGGACTTAACGGGCACCCCTGACGTACTCCCACAGGCCAGAATAGTAGGACGGCTCTATCCAGCCGCTCTACATTAGGACGACACAACATTCCTATATAATAAACGAAGCCAGGAAAGGAAGCATACTGGAACCCAAAAGCCTTCAGGGCTAGAAATAAGAACTCATGAGAGACTGTATCAAATGCTTTTTCCTGGTCTAAACTTATAATCCATCCTGTTACAGCATTTTGTTGTCCCAGAGTAAACAATTCTCTCAATAAAATCAAATTGTCAGAAAGATGCCTACCTGGGATACCACAGGTTTGAGTTGGGCTAATCATGTGTGATGCCAAGTAATCGTTCTAGATAAAAGAATTTTGCAAAGATCTTATAATCCACATTAAGCAGACTGATTGGTCTCCAATTTGTAATGTCAAAGGATCCTTTTTCTTAAACAGTAAAATCAGTAAGGTCCTTTCATAGAAGTAGCCAAGGCATCAGAATGTAACATCTCATTATAGAGAATAGTTAGAACGGAACAAGATCAGCAGAGAAAGTCTTGAAAAATGTGGGGTTAGCCATCAGACCCCGGAACAGAATGCGATTTTAAACTAGTAATGGCCGCCAATACCTCTGGTTCAGTAATGACCGAAGAAAGCGTGTCGATCAGAGTCCGAAAGCTGAGGTAAGGACAGTGAGCAAGAAAATGATCCGCATTGTCAAGGTCAGCTTTTAGTACCAAACATGTTGAAAACATAATTTTCAACACAGTGAAGCAAATCCTCAGGTTTCTTAAGTAACTCCCCCGATGGAGACAATAGAGAGGTAATTAATTTAGCTTCAACTCTATCTTTACAGGCCTTAAACGGGTCTAAACAACCTTTAGTAAGATGAGTGCCAAAACGCGCCTCCTGACCCAAAGAGTCAGCACGATTATACTGGGATAACCTCATTTTAGCGCTGACCTCACTAATCTGAGAGCTAAAATCATGAGTAGTAGAGCTAGCTAAAGAGAATAGGTGCTGTAGCTGATGCCGTAGTGACAGATAAGACAAATATTTAGTATTCTGTTTTTTTGCCGCTACCTTCTGAAAAAACTGTTTCCAGCTTAGCTTAGATTCCTCCCACCAATCCATCCCAGTATCATAAAAATCAACTACTGACAACCGAGCTGTAAACTCTTTGTGCCAAAGTTTAAGAAAAGAGGGTCATTAAGTAGAGAATCATTAAGACGCCAACTGGCTTTCTTACATCTAGGAGCAGAGTCCCAGGAAAAAGTGGCACATATAGGGCAACGTGATCCGAAAACTCGTAGCCACAGTTATACAGGAAAGTAAAATCAAAATCTTAGAAAAAAAAAGAAAATCTATCCTAGTATGTAAGGACCCTTTAAAAAGTGGACCCACCTGTTTTTATGGAAATGTCTATAAACATCCACAAGCTTGGCCATAGAGACCACACTATTTAAAGCCACAGAGTCACAAAATAACTTGGAAGTCTTTAGGCCTCGATCTGTTTGATGTAGCCGCACTGAAATCTCCGACCCATAGGAGTAATCTGGAGGAAAAAGGTAGGCTTAATTTGGTGAAAAGGGAAGCCCTCTGAGCCTCTGGTTTGAGGCCAGAGGTCCCAATCATACGAAATCTCTCAGATTTATATGAGAAATCTAATAACAAAGCTCTACCAGGGAAATATCTACAAGTCTAGAGACTGTAAAATTAGAGCTGGAGAACAATATCCGACCCCATCACAAGTATCAGGTCCAACAGACCAAAAAGAAGGCCTGCAGTCCATGCCTTAGAGGCCTGGAATAATTCCCCATGGGTCTTTAATCTAGTGTCAACAAGGCAGATAATGTCACTCTGTAAATCAGAAAGGGTTAAAAAATCCCCTAATTTTCTCTTCCCTTTAATGCTGTTCACATTTAAAGAAGCAGATCTTTAAGGAAGACAGGATTTAAGTAATGGTGGTGACTCACCCTTCGTCGCTGCCTAGTACGCTTTGCAATGGGATCCGTGATCAGCCCCATCACCCCTATCCGGAAAGAAAGAAAGAGAGGAGAATCAGTATCCTCACCCCCGAGTCTTTGTCTGAAAATCTGTGGCTAAAACCGCAAATTTGTTAGAGGTTTGCCAGTTCCGTGCAGGGTTCCTTACACGAGTAGCAACAGCTAAACCCTTCCTAGTCCGCTTATGGGTAACAGTGGTAAAACTAAAATTATCTCCCTTGACCCGAGGGGAGGCATATCCATATCTGGAATAACGGGTGTAGTATCAGGGAAACCACAATGGCAGTAGGAGTAGGTATAACAGGAAAAGAGGGTTGGAAAACTGGAACAGAAGAGACATCTCCAACTACCGGAGGAGGGTAACCTCTGAATTAGAGGAAGCTAGACTATGGGCAAGTGACTGTTGAGCAATAGTAATAATGCCATCATGAGAGGGACAATCTTCTCTGTTATGAGAGGCCAGGGCACCTGCCATAACATGGCCAGTCCCATCACATAAGTTACACTTAAATGAATTAGTACATTTAGCTGCAATATGACCGTATTCAAAGCAGTGGCTACATTTAAGGGTATCACAACCGAACTAAATGGGTACGTGACCCACATTTAAAACAGGACTTGGGTTGTCCGCGTAAAAATGAAGCCCTTGTCTTTACCTAGAAAGAAAAAATTAGGCAAATGTCGTGGGCCAGTGTTAGTGGAAAAAGCTTAACGGACCTTCCAACTGCCATCCCAAATCTGTTCAGAGTCTAGATTAGGGTAGAGCCTATTCAAGACTTCACAGCGTTTGTTTAACCAAAATAAAATGTCTTCAATGTGAACTCCCTCATTTTAAAAACAACAGTAATGTTACGAATGGCAGGTTTGGTGAGAGGGATGGCCTGGAAGGGGACCAAATGGGTGTAGTCTGAAGTTTGTCATATTGGGCCCAGAATCTATCAAGCCCAGACATTTGTTTAAAACTAACATCAAAATTGGAATTACCTATATTAATCAGGGCAAAATCTCAGAAGAAAAAACTTCATGGAACCCTTAAGGAGGGTTTTAGCTATATACAAACGATCTGGTGGGAGTTCTAATCCACCCTTATAAAGCAACGTACTGCATTCCTCCTAGGTGCAGGTTCGCCTTTGGAGGAAAATAAATCAGTAAGTTTAAATGTTGAACTTTTAGGTGCAGCAACAGTAGGTAACAAGTAGGTCCTGAGAAAACAGTAGTGGGTTCAGGTACAGTAGAAATAGACTTAGAAACAACAATAGTGTCACTAGTAACAGTAGAAGAAGAAAGAGTCACACCCGGGTTCGTTGGAGCTCAGGTCATTATTCTTAGCAGAGTTTTGAAGCATATTAATGTAGACAGGGTCCTGAGAATCAGGAGTCCAAGTCCTTCAACATCTCTTTCCCAGCCAGCATGTAATAAAGCTGACTCTGGTGACCAGTCTAAATCAGATATTTTGGCCAGATTTAATTTTTTGGGGAATAAGGAACCCCTCGTTTGGACCAGCCAGGTTCCGTGTAGCTGAGAAAAAAATACTGTGGGTTTCTCTGAAAGCGAAGCGGAAGCAGTTGTAGTGCTAAAGTCACTTACAGAGCAGGGAATAGCTGCAGGATTTCAGAATCTGGCTTTTCCGATGTCAGTAGTCAGTGGGTCATTTGAAGTAGTCCGAGAAACAGCAGTAGCAGGGGTTGAAGAGATTCTCTACAGCAGGAACAGAAGCCGAATCCATTGGTAGGCGTCGACTGGGGCTTTCCAATGCCGGCGTCGCGAGGAGGAGGACAAGGAAGTGGCGTCCGAGGCGATGCCTCGCGAGAAACTTCGCAATGCCAAATCTAAAGCTGCAATTGCAGGACTAGCCTCGCGCTGCTCCTGAAGACTGGAACTGAAGCTGGAGCCACTTTGCACATCAGGTAGACTGGAAACAACTTCTTTAGAGTCGTTTTGAAGAACGGAGTCAAATTCAAAAATAGTCGAGATACTAACATCAGCTACAGCAAGACATGCATCTGGGCCTCTTGAGAAGGTAGCACAGAGAGGAGGCCGACTCCTGAGCTAACAGCGTCCATCTTCTCCAGGGGATCATGCGAACTGGTCATCTTGCAGCCAGCAGCAAAGGCTCCACCTACTCAGAGTAGGGGAATTTCCCCGGTGTCCTGGCCAAATTTCCCTTATTCACTAAAAATACCACCAACAGCTTAATCTGGTTCAAGGTCAGTTGGCATTCATCTGTATCCCCCTTCCCCGGGTCGTGCCTGAAAATAGTCAGGATTTGTCTAGTGCACTTACCTGGTCAACAAAAACTAAATAAATAAATAAACCTCTGAGGAGCTTGTGTGAGAGATGTCCGGCAAGACAGAGAGAGTGTTGCAGAATGTGTAGGAGAGTCTTCAGAAATATTAGGCAGGTATTTAGTTACCTTACAATTTATATTTGATAAATAAAATGCTTCACTGAAAGACTGTGTATATGAGGTGGATGAAGTGATAGTTGTGAAATATTTTGACAGTTATGGTTTTAAATGAAAAAAAAATTGTCAAGCTCAACCAATAACATATTTATTTTAATGTCAGAAGACTGGTGGGAATGATTGACAAAGTCCTGTGTTACTGAATTTTAAGACCTGATTCTGATCACTGGAGGGTGGGTTACTAGCAGGATCCAGAGGGTGCTAAGTGCCTTGCTGTGTGTGTGTGTGTGTGTGGTTACTTAAAGATGAACAGAGTCTGGATAGTTGATAGTGTGGCAGTTAAGTGGCTGTGAGGAGGCAGTATTCATGAGGGCCTTCTGGATACTGGTGTACTTCCCAATCAGAAGGCACATATTCGGACAGAGTTGGTTATAATTAAGTTGACCTCCATCCCCCCATGGTCCACCTAGTCCGCATTCTCTTCAAGGTTGCCCAGTAGGCATGGATGGACTATGGTGGGCTCAGGTAGGGTAAGGGAGGTGGGTCAGACTCTCATCCCCATCTGTTGCAGTTGAGGAATGTGAAGGTCCCATATTGACACCTGAATTTGTGAACAGTGACATGGAACTTGTCCTCCATAATGAAAACTAAGGGTGGCTGGCAGAGGACCACCGAGGAGGAGGAGGAGGAAGCAACTCCTGATGATGGACACAGTAGTCTGGTGAGTGTTTTTAGGGATAGGTAGCGTGGTGGATAGGTAGGTTAAATATCTTCGGCGAGGCCTAGCCCAGACGAATAGCAGATCAAGAGGCTCATAAATGCCCCTCCCCCCAATCAAAACCTACATCCTTAAGAACAGCAGTATTCCACATGATCCACAAATGAGGGTGTCTTCTGTCCAGTAATATTTCAGACAGGTTTCTGGTCTGCCTGCCCCTCCTCCCCAACCAGGGTCTATATTCACTTCCCCCCCTTCCCCTCCCAGTACAGTATTCAGCACCTCCTCCTCCACCATCCGGCACCATACTTGGCACCCCACACCCTCCCCAGTACGGGTCCATAGTCACAGGCATCCGCTGTCTGCTACGGGTCCTTGTTTAACAATTCCCACTACCCAGCCTGGTTCCATAGTGAACAGTCCATCATACGCATCCAGGGTTCACAATCATCATCCCCCCCAGCACAGGTACATAAACAGCAGTCCCTCCTACCTATATCAGTTCCATTGCCATCGACCCCCCCCACCCATTCATGTTCATAGTCAGCAACACCCCCTTCACCCACCAGGGTCTATAGTTAGCAGCTCCACCCTCCCCAACCAGGGTTCATAGATGCCCCCATCTGGCAAAGGGCCATATTCAACTGCCCCCCCCCACCAGCCCAGGTATACAGTCACCGGCCTCTACTCTCTTGGGTGGAGCCCAGTTTCCATACTCAACAACCCGCCTTCCAGAGTCCATAGTCAGCAATCCATACCTCCCAGGAACTTGTTCATGGTCACTGGCTCCCCTTTCACCTGCTCAGGTCAACAGTCAACTTCCCCCTCACACCCACCCTGGTCCACAGTGATCTGATACTCCTCCCAGCCCTGGTCTATATTGACAGACACGGAGTCTCCCCCAATTATCCATAGCCAACAACCCCCTCCCTCTCACCAGTCAGGGTCCATGGTTAGCAGCCCTCCTATTCCTGGCATGGTACATAGTCAACTGCCCCCTCTCCACAACCAAGATCTATAATCACCGATCCCAGCTCTCTCCCACAAGGATCCATAATCAACAACCCCTCCCCACCTCCTCAACCAGTATCCATAGTCGGCAGTACCCTCTTCCTGGCACAGCTCCATAGTCAGTAGCCGCACCTCCCCAGCATGGGCTCATGGTTACCCCCCCAACCCTGCACAGGTCCATAGTTAACGGTCTCTCCTCCCCAGCCCAGGTCCATAGTAACCAGGTCCCACTTTCCCCAAGGGTCCATAGCCAACAACTCCCATTCCCATCCAGGGTCCATAGTAAGCAACCCCATTCTCAAGAACGGGTCCATAGTCAATGGCCTCACCTCCCTGGAATGTGTTCATGGTGACTGACCCACTCCCCCCATACGGTATAAGTCCATAGTCAACAGTCCCCTTCCCCAGACCTTGTCCATAGTAAACTGATCCTCCTTCGCAGCCCAGGCCTATAGTCACCATCCCCCACTCTTCTCCAAGTGTATACAATCCCCCACCCCATCAGTCAGAGCCCATGTTCTGCAACCCCCCTATCCCCGGCGCAGGTTCATAGTTAATGGCCCCACCTCCCCGGCATGGGCTCATGGTCACTGGCCACCCCATCTCCCATCACAGATCTATAGACACCAGCACCTACCCTCCCCATTCCCAACACATGTCCATAGTCAACAACCCCCCTGCCTCCTCCCCATCCAGGGTCCATAGTCAGCAGCCCCACCTACCCAGCACAGGTTCATGTTTCCAACTGAATTTAGATTTCAGTTACTGTGGCTGTTCCAGTTCTGGTCTTTGCCATTAAGCTGGACCACTGTGGTTATTCTGCAACAATGGGGATTTATGGGGTGATTAAGGCGTGGTGGGCTCTGTTTTGTTTTTGTTTAGGGGGGCAGTTGGAGACACAGCTTGTAAAGACGCTGGGGATGGAGGGACTGTTTGGCTATAACTGACTCAGAATGGGACACTGCTAGGATTATAAAGTCTTGCATAGTTACTGCTAACTATAGACATTGCCAAGGAGGACAGATGAAGTGCACGAGGGATTGACACACCAGATGATGGGGAGGTCTAATGGTGGCAGTTGAGGTCAATGCAGCAGGGTGTAACAAACAAGGGGCATAGCACAAGTGGGCAGGCTAGGGTCGGGGGCAAGGGGCCAAAGCACAATCAGGCAAGAAGGGCTGGAGATAAGTTTGCTGTGCTGAAGACACTGGTGGAGGATGAGGTAGTGTGTGATCTGCAGGGGGTGCATGAGGGGGAAGGGGATGGAAATCCACATAGGACAGGAGCCGGTCAGAGAAGGATGATAGGGTGGAGGGGAGAGAACCACTGATGGCTGGGAGGATGTCAGGGGCAGATAGGAAGGGAGAGACCAGGATGGAGGAGAGGGAAGTGGTGTACAGGGAGGAAGTGGGGAAGGGGGCCACAGGCAGGACAGGGTAGATGGAGGGGGAGCAGAAGGGGGAAGAATGGAGTTAGCGAGGTGGCATGCTCTAGTAATGGTTACCTTGGGAAATTGATGGTGGAGGGGATAACGAAAGAGGAAGGTGGTGCGTTAGTGCTGGGCGATTCTGTACTTAAAGGGATCAGATAGGGCGGCAGGGGGGAAGGCATAGTAGGATATTGGTCGAGGCTATACACTGGCTAACGGTGGATGCGGTGGTACAGGCAGTTCTTAAGTACGCATGGAGGGGCAAGAAGAAATTGTATGCAGTTGTGCATGTGGGCAGCAGTAAGGTCCTGGTGGGGGAGACGGTGGAGGTAGTGAGGAGGAGGTATGAGGAACTGGGGTAATTAGTGACCTACTCATAGGTGCTACCAGTACCCTGCAAGAGAACAGGAATGAAAGGGATGATTGGGGAGTTCAACACATGGCTGGGGGAATGGTGTCAGTCTAAGGGGTACGGTGTAGTGATTGATTGGGGCAGAACCTGGGACAATAAGGATCTAAATGCAGGGGATAAGCCGCAGCTGAGCAAGGAGTGGAAGTGGGTATTAAAGCAGAGGCTGGTGGGGTACATAACCTCAAGTATAGATTTATAGTAGGTGGAGGGGGTTGCTGATGTGTGAGGAGAACTGGTAGGCAGGGGATCCCATAGGGTGGAGTCAAGCATGCCTACCCTCCAAGCTATAGAAGAGGTATTTGGGGTGTGGACACAAGGATGGGGTAGGAGGAGTGGAAACCAGAGTGTGTGTGTGTGTGTGTGTGTATTTTTGTGTGGGTGTGTGTGTAAGACTCAGGTTGGAGGGTGATCTTCATAAATGCGAGAAACTTTGGTAACAAATTAGACATGCTACAGGATCTCTTATTTGTTTTTTATTTATTTATTAAACTCTAGGATTACAAATACCTTTGAGCAAGAACTGCTCGTTTACAAAGGTTCCACATCAAAGGATGGAAGGTTAACTTACAAACAAAGGTAAACACTAATAGAGAGCCTCAAAAAAACAAAATACTGTGTTTCAAGCGGAGAGACAGCAAAAGCATGGTATGGCCAGATGAGCAGCCAGTAGGGGTGGGGAGGGAGGGTCGGTGGGGGTTAGGAAGGCGTGGGCAGGTTGAAAGGCCATTGTCTGGGGGGGTTGGTATGAGAAGTGCAAGGTAGAGGGGACAGAAGTCTGAAGTGCTAAAAGATGGTAGGGTGTGGGTGAGGTAGAGGAGGAATGGGGGGAAGGGTAAGGTGAGAGGGAGGAAAGTGGAGGACAAGGATAATTGGCCAGAGGGAGTTTAGGGCCACATGATGCCAGGCGTGAGTGTAGAGGTTGACCAATTAGGAGAAGCAGTCACATTGTCTGGTAGTAGAGAGTCGAAGCCGTAGTTGCCTTTTAAATGGGCCGAGCGTAGTAGCTGAAAGGGATCTCTTGGCTGTGGGGAGGGTGGACATTGCACCACCAATGAAACATGGGCCACCCAGAACCAGGACTGGGATATGATGATTATATGTATTCATGAAGGTCAGCGCTAGGGGAAAGGGGGGGGCGTGGTGATCCGTGTGAGGGAAAGGATAAGGTGTATATGGGAGGAGGGGGTGGAGGCCAGGACAGAGGCCCTATGGATGCAGTTTCAAGACTCCAAAAGAAAGACACTGAGTGTGGGGGTAGTGTACAGGCCACCAGTTCAGGGGATGAGTTGCATAGGTAGTTGGCCGAGCAGATTGGAAGGGTCTGTATGAGACTGCAAACAATAGTGGTAGGGGACTTAAGCCTCCCTGGGGAAGACTGGAACACCCCAACTACCATGTGTGCAAGGGAGCAAGTGTTAATGGATGCATTTCAGGACTGCTTACTGTTGAAATTTGTCTGCGAGCCGACTAGGGTGGGAAGGACTCTGGACTTGGTATTAACAAATAGGGGGGCTGTAAGGGATCTGGGTGTGGAGGACCCCCTGACTGAGAGTGACCATCACACAGTGTGGTTCACGCTCAATACTGGGAAGAGAAACAGGAGGTATGGGCACTAGGTGATTGATTTTAAGGGAGCAGACTTTAGAAGGATAGGTGACTATTTGGTTAAGCACCTGGTGGGTATTCAGATATGCATGAGTGCTAGCCAGAAATGGAATATCATCAAGGAATATCATCAATTATAAAATGGTAAGGGACAATCCTGACATCTGATTGGCTGTTATTCATGTATCAACTATGTTTCACGCTAAGCTCAAAATAATAAAATCGTTTATAAAAAAAAGTGTAAGCAACATGGAGGGATGCAGTAAAGCTTTTTAAGGGACTATTTTATGTCTAAATTAATTATAATAAAGTTATAACTTCTGATTTGTTTCTTACGTTAATTGCTTACTCATTAAAGTCTTGTCGAATTTTTTATAGCTATATTATAATTAAGAAATTAGGCACTCCAGGGTGTGCGTCACCCCTGAATAATGTCATACCTGGGGTGGCGGAAGCACTCGGCCTAGGCCCTCGTGCTTTGTCCCAGCCCTAGGTGTGACATTATTCAGCGACGACACACACCCTGTCATGCCTTATTGCTTAAGTAACATTCTACCAGAGGAACTGAGCAGAATTTTGAATTTGTGTATTCCATGGTAAACACCCCATGACAAACATTCCATGTCTTGAATGTGGGGAAAAACGGAGAAGAAAGTAGGCAACAATACAGTGACATCATCATTGACATCATTTGTAGGGGGCAGAAGGACTATTTTATCATAAATGCACACAAGTAAATCTATTGTTTCTACATATAAACATGCGTTTCTCAACTGTAAAAGGTTTGTAAAAAAGGAGATCATTTTATAAGTGCTATAATGCACTCCGGGGATGTGCTTGGAACACATTTTACCACACGGCCAGCAGCTAAAGTCACTCAGCCTCGTGCCTTATTACGCCCCTGGCCATGCGGTAAAATGTATTCCACACACACCCCATCATACCTTATTGTTTACAAAAGGGCTAGCAGAGGCAACTGAGACTTGTACCAGTGCACAGAGCAAGAAGGGTTGGGATAAGAAGCCAATCTAGCTGACACAGGATGTCATGGAAGGAGTGAAGGCCCAGAGAAAGGAATTAACATAGTACATACTATGAGGCCAGCAGAATAGGACCTGTGGTCTATAGAGTCTGCTCGACAGTCAGTGCCTACACAGGGCACCCATTTTAGCCCCCCCAACAATGACCCCTATTTGCCAGCGAGGCTCCTGGATGTACCCTCCCTCTACACCTATCCCAACCCTTCTTGAACTCCTCAACAGCAGTAGCAGGCACCAGTTCCCTGGGCAGCACATTTCAGGGCTCCACCACTGTCTCAGTGAAGTAGCGCCTCCATGTTTCCCCCTCAGCCTCCCCCATCCAGCTTCATTGGGTGTCTCCTGGTGGCCCCTGGCTCCCTCAGCTGAAAGACCCCCTCAAGGCTTACCCTGTTTATTCACTTGAGATACTTGAAGATCTCTATCATGTTCCCCCCTGTCTCTTCTCTCCTCCAACAAGTACAGGTTGAGCTCCCACAGTCGCTCCTCCTGATACCACTTCTGATATCAGCCACATAGGCATTAAATAGGAGTGGGCTCAGCACCGACCCCTGTGAGACCCCGCGTGTGACTAGCCTGGAGGATGAGACTCCCCCACCCTCACCCTCTGTACACTCCCTGCCAACCAGTTTCTTACCCCAGGAGTCCTTTAGCATCAGTAATTTATTTTTTTTTAGATTACTTTTTTCCTCCCATGGGGGTCCCTGCCGGCCTCATCATCTGTGCATCTCCTGTGATCCATCTGCCATCTGACCTGTGCCGTCTCCAACTGAGGGCAACCACTGATTACCCCATGGCTTACCCCCTGTGGTGGGGGTCGATCAACTCCCCCACCACACAATGGATCCGCTCACAGTGGTCCCTCGGAGTGGTGCAGGACATTGTGGACGGCCATTTGGCTGCAACAGCTGGGCACTCCCCTTATTCCATGTTCTGCTGGAGGCAGGGCGTGCAATGCTGACAAGTGCTCCCTGCACACACGTCCGCATGCACTGTGCCCAATGGCTGCCCCGCCTACCACCCCATTCTACCAGGCCAGACGTGCTGACACCCAGCCTCCGTTAGGTGTCAGACTTACACCAAGCACTGTACCCAGACCCACCCCAGGAGAGGAGAGCAGTCCATAGGGCGCTCAATCTGCTCCCTCCCCTGCCAACCCCCAGCAGCCTGGGCTCACTCCAGAATCCGGGTCGCTGGCTTGGCACGAGGTAAGGCATCCAGCGCCTCAACCCTCAGCACCACCGGGCCGGCATCAGTAACTTTTTTCACGTAACTGGCTAGGTGCAGTTGCCCAGGAGGTGTGCCTTTAAGAAAGATGTAATGAGCGTAGGGCCAAGTCAATCAAAAGACAGGAGGGGGTGTGAACTGAGTGAGAGCTGTTGACTGCTTCAGAATTTTTACTCTGCTGGACTGAGCAATATTGCCTCTGAGGTGTCTCCCAACTTTCCTTGTTGGCAGCCTCCTAGTGCTTATCTGGGTAAAGTTTTCCTCATAAATTATTTCATTTAGTGTGCTGAGTGAAAAATGTTGCTTTTTCATTAGTGCTGCGCAAATTTTTTATTTTTATAGTGACAGTGCTATTTAGACGTTATTTTTACCGCGACTATTTACTTTAAAGACTAATTTTATCGCGGGTGTTTATTTTCGATAGTTTCCTTAATTTTTGGCTAAATTCTTGTGGGAACAGTCAAATTAGGGACAGTTGCCTTGTTTTTTACCTCAGACCTTGTGGGGTTTACCATGAGGCACCTGCGGTAGATTTCAAACTTAAACAGTGCCTGGGGGTTTTCTCTCTAGATTGGCAATTATGAGGAAACCTTTTTTGTTTTATTACTGGACCTTGGTATCATCTGTGTCAGGATTGTCCATAAGGGTCCTGCAGCCACCTGTGCGCAGTTGAGTATTACTGGCTTTCTAATAAGATTGGCACTGGTATAGATCCCAGTTTTACAACCAAAAAAAAGGCACTGGTAATAGACAGAGTTTATTAACTGGGGCAGGAATGGCCGGTGGCATTTTCACAGAAATCTGCACTCATTTTGTAGGTCCAGAACTGGTTTGCTTTGCTTAAATTGGTGAACATAGCTAATTATGGCTGAGGATAAATCAAAGGCTTCCGATGAGGGGCCATTCAAAAGTACTAATACCAAAAGCAGAGCTGCTGAGGAACCCTCCAGACCCCAGTCAAATAATAACGCTTCCAAAGATAAAGTTCCTCACAAATTGAAAAATAATATGAGTGACGAAAAAAGGAAGCTTGATCAAGCCTCTGATGAAGTGGCTAAAAAGAAACTCTGTCAAGACAGATATGCTCCCGCTGCTCCTGGGAAAGCCAATAGTGAGACAACAGGCAGCTTAAAGCATACAGAAAAAACAAAACACTTACAAACTGCGCAGGTTCTTCTGTCAGTGCAAGATATGGAAAAAGCATGGAAACTGTTTTAGACCCTTCAAAAGATGGGTCCTCAATTTATTGGGGCTGTCAAGCACTCTTCCATAGTTCTCTGTTCTGTAGACTGTGAGGGTGACGCAGATGATGATCAATTTTATGATGCCCCTGACATGGATTTTGAGGGCCTTGAGCCCCAGGAGTCCCTGGATCCTCACCTTGGGGGTTCCCCCGGGTGACCATGAGGATCATTCCTCTGTGTTTACATTTATACAAAATATGCTGGATGCCCTGGACCACCCTACACAGGAGCCCAACCAGGATGTAGATGAAAATGAAGATTATAGGGAGATGAAGGGTCTTTCATCCTCAAAGACCCTGGTCATCCCTATCTATAATGCATTTAGAAAAAAATACCATGAAGGTGCTTCAGTACCCCACTTCAGTACTAGGGGTTGATAAGCGGCTTGAGAGAAAATATAAATTGTCTAAAAATGGTACCGTGTTCCTGTCAGCACACCCTAGCCATGAGAGTATAATGCAGCAGGCAGTTTATGAGAAAGCTGGAGTCTCCTTGTCACCCTCTCCCCCGACAAGGATTCTAAGAAAATTGACTTTATAGCAAAGAAAATGTATGCCACAGCTTCCCTGCTTCTCAGGCCTTCTTCTTACATGGCATTCACAGCCAAATATCAGAAAGCCCTTTGGAAATCTGTCCAGGCTGTCGCCCACAATGGATCAGATTCTATAGTGCAGGAGCTGGTGGATACATAAAAAATTGCCTTGGAAGCTACTATGTACCAATTCTACATGCCAGATGACAATAATGATGCAACCTCTAGGGCGATGGCCCATGCCATGTCTCTGAGACGCTTCACCTGGCTTAGAACAACCAGTCTGACCACAGACACTCAGAACAAGGCCATTGATCTTCCCTGTGATCAAAATATGTTGTTTGATTACAGAACCACTGACTACATGAAAAAGGTCGATGAATACAAGGCCTCCTGGTAGAGCCATTCATCCAAGCCTAAACCCGCCACCCTTCAGAGATCCTGTGCCGGGGCAGTAGGGGCAGAAGTTTTGTTCCAAGGCCTTACAATCCCCATCCCCAATGTGACTTTAGCCATTATGGGGGGGGGGTCTTTCAGAAGCAGGGGCAGAAGGGGCCACAGAAGAGCCACCTCTACCCAGCCATCTGCCTCTCAGTCTAAGTCCTGATGTGAGTGTCCAGGTCGCCTCCCCATTTCCGGTTGGAGGCAGACTCTCTCACTATCTTCAGCACTGGTACCTCATCAAGTCGGACAAGTGGGTGCTGGAGATAGTGGAGAAGGGTCTGTCATTACAGTTCAAGCAGCTGCCAGACCTCAGGCATACTCAGGTTTCAAGACCTCTGTCACCATCACAGATACCGTTGTTGGAAATGGAGGTACAAAACCTTCTGGCTTTACGAGCAGTGGAGAGAGTCACAGGAAGTTTCTCAGGTTCAAACTTCCTTCGGGTCACTATCAGTTCACCGCAATGTCCTTCGGTCTGTCCTCAGCCCCAAGACTCTTTACCAAGTGTATCACAGTGGTAGCAGCACATCTCAGGAGACTGGATGTCGCTCTCTACCCCTATCTGGACGACTGGCTCATAGTAGCAAAGTTTCCTTGCCAAGTCAAGGAATCTCTTTCCCTCACAGAACGTACTCTGGAGTCTCTGGGTTTCCTGGTAAATCTCAAGAAATCTCACCCAGAACCCACCTAGCTGCGCACCTTCATAGGGGCCCAGCTGGACACTCAGAATTGATATGCTTTCCTCCCACAGAAAAGAATTCATAGTTTCCTTTCATTGGCAGATTCTTTTGCCCAGGGACAGCCAAGACCAGCCAGACATTTTCTCAAACTTCTGGGACATATGGCCTCTATGACTGCAGTGGTCCCAGGGGTCAGGTACAGGATGAGACTTCTGCTGCCTGCCTCAGAGCTTGCTGGTCTCAGAGAAGCAACACATTTTCAAAGTTAATACTGGTGTCGGAGCAGTTCCTCCAAAACTTGCTGTGCTGGAAGGACCCTGCAAATTTGTGCAGGGGTTCCCTTTCTAGCTCCTCTTCCCACGAAGGTGATCATCACAGATGCCTCCCTGTTGGGCTGGGGAGCTCATCTAGACAGTGCCTCAGTAAGCGGCAACTGGACTCCCGAAGAATCACAGTTGCACATAAATCTTTCGGAACTCAGAGCAGTCTTACTAGCTCTTAAAGTTTTCTCTCCCAGCATAGAAGGGCAGGCGGTTCAAATTTGAACGGACAGCACCCCTGCAATGTTCTACATTATCAAGTAGGGTGGTACCAGATCAGGAATACTCTGTTTGGTACAACCACGGAGCCAGAGCTTGCTCGTACATGGTGGTTCAGGAAGTCATGGTCCTTATTCCGGTCCAGAAAGAAAAGCTGCAGGCTGAGTGGGCAGGACCGTACAAAGTGGTTAGGAAGGTAAATGATGTGAACTATATTATAGAGTTACCTGACAGAAGACAGACATAAAGGATGTAACATGTCAACATGATGAAGCCCTACGCAAATAGGGCTGACATGGTGTTTGCAGTGTGTAGTCCTGGGGAAGGGACAGATGAAGGAGACCCCCTTCTGGACTTGCTGGAAGAAAGTAAGCGGGAGTCCTCTGTGGAGGCAGTTAAATTGTCTCCCCAGCTGTCCCCGGACAAAATCCAGAAAGTAAGGGAGGTTTTAGCAGACTTTGCTCCACTGTTTAGCAAAAAGCCTGGATTGACCACCTTAGTGACTCACGATGTGGAGACAGGGACACAGACGCCCATATGGCAGACAGCATATCAGGTGTCAGAGGCTGTCCAAAAAGACATTAGGAGGGAAGTGGAGGAGATGCTGGATTTATTGGTAATCCAGAGATCCCACGGCCCCTGGGCCTCACCCGTAGTCCTTGTGTCTAAGCCAGATGGCTCTACTCGTTTCTGTGTGGACTATTGTGGACTGAATGCAGTCACGAAGTCAGACGCCCACCCGATGCCCCAGATGGACAAACTCCTGGACAAGTTGGGAGGGGCGACCTACCTTATGACCATTGACCTGTCCAAGGGGTACTGGCAGGTAGAGTTGACGGACAGAACTAGGCAGAGGTCGGCCTTCATCACTCTGATAGGCTTATTTGAGTTTAAAGTAATGCCTTTCGGAATGAAGAACGCCCTGGCCACTTTCCAAATGTTGGTGAACCAGGTGTTAAATGGTGCTGAGGAATATGCTGTGTCGTACCTGGATGTCATTGCCATCTTTAGTATCAGCTGGGAGGAACTCCTATCCCACCTTAGGGAAGTGCTGGGCAGGATACAGAGGGCTGGGCTCACTGTCAAAGCCAGGAAGTGCCAGGTGGCTATGGGAGAAGTGGCATACCTCGGGCATGTGGTAGGCCGAGGATAGCTCCGTCCTAACCAAATAAAAATAGAGGTAATCCAGGCACGGCACAGACCAGAAACGCAGAAGCAAGTCAGGAGTTTTCTTGGGATAGCAGGGTACTATAGAAAATTTGTACCCAATTACAGTGCCCTGTCTGCTCCCCATCTGACCTGGTAAAGAAAAGGATGCCAAAGAAAATTACCTGGGGACCAGCCTGTGAAGAAGCCTTTACCAGATTGAAGGAGGCACTGTGCAGCGCTCCTGTTTTGACAAGTCCTGACTATAGCAGACCCTTTATAGTTCAGACTGATGCCTCAGACGTGGGTATTGGGGTAGTACTGAGTCAGACATCCAGCCAAGGGAAAGATCACCCTGTAGCCTATCTGAATAAAAAGTTACTTCCCAGGGAGCAGGCATACTCCACTGTGGAAAAGGAGCATCTTGCCATAGTGTGGGCCCTAAAGAAGTTGGAGCCATACTTGTATGGGCAGCATTTTGTGGCACTGACGGACCACAACCCCCTGGTTTGGCTGACACAGATGGGAAAAAACAATGGTAGATTGCTAAGATGTAGTCTTGCTTTGCAAGGGTATGACATGACAATTCTACATAGGGCTGAAGCGACCAGTCAGAACTCAGATGGGTTGTCTTGCGTCTATGAGGAGTGAACTGATTTGGGAAGCTTGTACCATGCAGGGGATAGAGCCCCCAAATTCAGTCTAGGTAGGGAGGATTGTGACGCTTGTACAGCTGGTTCAGATTAATCTGTGCTTTTTGTTATATGAAAATGTGTTATTGAGTGTCTCTCATGAGACATACTGTTTCAGCTAAAAGATAAAAGCCAGGAGATAATTAAAGGCTAGAAGAGACCTAAATTAAGGATCTCTTGTTTATCTGGCTTAATTGTTGCTGCCAGCTGCTAGGCTGGAAATCATAAACTTTTATGGCGTTTAGAGGAAGTATACAGGTTATGTCACTTAGGTGCTACGTCATAAATGCTGTTTGATGTCTGTGAAAGAGCAGGATGCTGCTCATGGATGAAAGAAAGAATTTGGAAAATTACAAACTTAATTGGGAAGTCATATGGGGAAGCAAGTTTTTTTTGCTTATGTCACCTATTAATTTACCTCCTGACACAAGACATCTTGATTGTATAATTTTTAATAAACAGAGGACTAGCTGGGTGACATCATGGAGAAGGCAAGGTCAAGACAGTTTTTTAATTATGCTGTAACTGGCCTTTAGTCACACACACATGTTTGGACGCTGAAGCTACAACATCTTTCAGCACTGTAAGAATATAAGAACACATTAGCTAGGCAAGGCTAAGTGTATGGTTGGTAGGAAATTACACTTTTAAACATGTTTTTTTTAAGTAGTTGTAATGTTTTGTAATATATGGTTCAGTGTTTTACATTTTACATTTTTATCTATTTTTAAGTAGACATCTCATTTTAAGAGACTACTTGGTGTGCCTTTGAAATTCTTTCTTTGACAAGTGAAGCATATATGGTTAAAGCTGACACTGTGCAAAGCTTACTGGTTTTACCAAACTAGGAAAAGGTAAGAGTTTATTCTGAGGTCTTTAATAGAGTTCGTAAGGGTTCATTTTGTACACTTGGTTAGGTGCCCATAGGCAAAAGATATCTGGCATCCCCCGAAGAGCAGAATTATCTGAGCCTGTACATTGGGCATGCTAGCAAGAGGTTCACAGTTTGAATCCCTCCAAGAACTTGAGACCAAAGGTTGATTCGAACCCACAACACAGACATGAGGGTTACCCTGTTCTGTTAACTGTTCACAATACTGCGCTCGGAGGTTGGCACTGTGGGAGTAGAGGGCCTGACCTACTGAGTGGGGTTGTAACACTTGGTAGTCTGCAAAAAAGTTACTGATGCTAAAGGACACCTGGGGTAAGAAGAAAAAAATACTCACCGCAGTAATCTTCTTTCTTCCATGGGGTCCTTTAGCATCAGTACGTTCCCACCCTTCCTCCCCGGTTCACCTGTCGGAGAAGGGTTGTTACATCGCCTTTTACCAAATTTGGCATTTCTTATTGATGAGTTTTTACCTCATGTTGCTGTTGTTTCTATTTCTACTTTTGGACATTTGCATGTTTTTTGAGTCCTGCTAATTCTTTTTCGGGGCATTTGCCCTTGTTTTTCCTTGAAAAAATTGTGAAGCAGTCAACAGCTGTCACTCAGTTCACACCCCCTCCTGTCTTTTGATTGGCTTGGCCCTAGGCTCATTAAATCTCTCTTAAAGGCACACTTCCGGGGCAATTGCACCTAGCTAGCTAAGTGCAAAAAAGTTACTGATGCTAAAGGACTCCATGGAAGAAAGAAGATTACTGCAATGAGTAATTTTTTCTTCCTATCCACCTGCCCATCTCCCCCCCCCCACACTCTCCAGCTTCCCCAGCAGCTCATGATGTGTTATGGAGTCAAATGTCCAGTGGAAGTCCAGGAAGAGGACATCCACTGGCCTGCCCTGTTCCAGCGTCCTTGTCAGCCCTTCATAGAACTCTACCATATTTGTCTGTCAAGATCTGTCCTTAACAAAGTCATGCTGGAGAACGTCTAGGTGACCCCGTGCTCGCAGAACCCCCTCCGTCGTCTCCTTCAGGATGACCTCCATCTACCAACATCAGGCTAACCAACATATAGTTACCCAGCTCCTATTACAGGCCACCCTTGTAATATGGGCTGTCCTCCAGTCCTGAAGTGCCCACCTGGGCTGCAGGGAGGAGTTAAGGTCTGCTAGAGGGGCGGCCATGGTATCCGCCAGCTCCCTGGACACTCTGGAATGGATCTCATTTAGGCCCGGTGCCTTGTCCCCTCTTAGGGCCTTGAGTGCTTCCCACACAGTACATCTGGGTATTTCATCATCTGTTTCCTCCTCTTCATCTGCTGTATCCTCTCCCCCCTCTCCTACCCATGCCGCCTTCCCCTTCTACTTGGTAAAGACAGATGCAGAAAAGTAATTTAGTACCTCCGCCTTCTCTCCCTTCTTCTCCTCCACCCACCCACCCCCTATCCTGACCCGACTGAACTGCCCCATCCTGTCCACCTCAGCCGCTTTCATTTTTCCAGTTTTGCTCGGGACCAACCCAGCATCTCCCCCAGGAAAACGGGCCCTCCCTTGACCCCTGCTCTTTTCCCACTCAGTCCTGTCCCCATCATCTCTTCCCCTCTTTCATCTTGTGCCTCCCCCAGGCGTGACCCCAAATGTCTTTGGGTCCGCAGGCTGTAACCACATTCATAAGATCCATGCGTAGCGTGGCCAGAATACATTGGGGAAAGGCAGACCAGGATACACGAGGGTGGCAGGCAGGCCATAGGTAAGACAGTTTCACCTCAGACAATGATCCATGAAAGTGGGGGGCAGGTATGACATAGCAGTACCCATCCATTACTTGTATAATCTATACGTTCCTCTATGTTCTTGTTGATGAACCCCCCCCCCACACCATGAGATGAACAACTTGTTGTTAATTAGAATTCAGTAAAAAGAGGTTTACGGAAGTCAGGATTCAAGGGACTGGCCAAAACCAAAAAGATGTCAACAGTCAAAGGCCAGGCTGAAGAGGTGGGCCTCTAGCCTCCCCTTGAACACCTCAATCAAGGGAGCCCCCTGGACTGCAGGTGGAAGTGAGTGCCACAGGGTCGGCCCAGAGACACTAAAAGCACGATCTCTCGAGGTCTTGAGCTGAACCCTGGGAATGTTCAGGAGGCCCCTCGAAGAGGAGCAGAGGGAGCGAACAAAGGATACTGGTGTCAGGAGATCGGACAGGTAACCAGGTCCCAACCCATATAGGGCCTTAAAGGTGAGAAGACCCACCTTGAAAAGGACCCTCCACCTGGCTGGCAGCTAGTGCAGAGCACTCAGGACTGGAGTGACATGACTGGACCTCAAAAGGCCCATCAGCAACCATGCCGCTGTGTTCTGTACTAGCTACAGCCTGCAGAGGGTCCCTCCCATGACCCCTAAGTACAGAGTGTTACAGTAGTCGAGCCTAGAAGTCACTAAGGCATGTTCACCCCAACCCAGCCCACCTGCAGCAAACTCTAGCCAACCACGGACATCGGCTGGTCTCCGCCTAGCCTCAATGAACATATGCAGCCTCCTTAAGAAAGTCTTTAACCTTCAGGCATGGGTTGCCCAACACCAGCCAGGTGTCCTAGCACTAGTCAAAACCTGGCTCTCCAAGTCCACTCCAGACTCCTTTATTGCCCTGCCAGGTTACACACTTTTAAGGGAGGACAGAGTGGGGAAGCATGGAGGAGGTTGTGCCATTTATCTCCATGATATGTTGCAAGGAATTGCTGTCCCCCTGCCCAATTGGAACATGGAGCCCAAGCTCTCTCTCCATTAAAATCACCCCTGGACACTCCAGAGCTCCACTAGTCATCATTGCAGCCTATATTCCCCCACAACATCAGAACACAGCACTCCAGTTCAAACACCATGAAGTCTTGCTATATCATGACTATATGCAGTCAGCCACTGCAGCTGAACTGCCCCGGAGAGGAAAGAGTTAACTCCAGAGAATCTGGAGTTCCACAGCGTGAGGGCGCTATACCAAAGCTCTATCTGGCCAGTTTCAAATGAAACTGTCAGATTCTTTACTCCGCTTCACTGAACAGTCGCTCCGGAGATCAGCTCCTTCACATCGGTTCATTTCTCGGTTCAAGCGTAGTATTTTCGGTTCATTTGAACCGCAAAAGTATTTATTTTACCGCATTTCGTTAAAAGCTCTATCTGGTAAACCATAAGTAGAAAATTTAAAGTCTGTGTGGAAATTCAATTATCGGTTCGGTTTTGAACCGATCGGTTTGCTTAATTTAACATTTTAAAGTGTGGTTGGGCTTTTAGAGTGCGGTTCCCGGTTCTTATCGGTTCTAAAAAAACCTTGCTTTTAAAATAGGTTTTTTCAAATACCCGTGACACGGTTAGGAACCGATAAGGGTGTCTTGCCTGGCACTGCCATCAAAAGGGCAAGTTTTTGGTTAGGCTGGCATTATGTCTGAGAAACCCAAAAGAAAAACCGGGCCCACTGGGTTTCAACACTGTGATGTCTGTGGGGAAGCCTTTGCCAAGGCTGACCCACACACCACTTGTGTTTATTGTCTGGGGGCTGACCACCTCCTGTCAGACTGCCAGGTGTGTAAAAATTTCCTACAGCCACCCTGGAAAGAGATTGGGCCGGCTCAGGGAACGAGACGCCAAGAAGTCCGCTGACCCGATGGTCAGTTCCCGGTCCAGTACCCACTGGACCAGAGGGAGTGCCTCGACCAGGGCGAGACTCGGCAAAAGGAAGGCTGGTTGAGGGGAACCAGTCTCAGTGAAAAAGACAAAGAAATCAGTAGGTTTGGAGTCCAAAATTGTCTCTCCAACTGCTGCAGAAATAGCTAAAGCCAGACAGATTGTCCAGTCACTGTCTCAGGGTCCTGCCGAACCACCTAAAGTTGGTAAAAGGTTGGTTCGTTCAGTGTCAGTGGTTCAGGAGTATGATGTTGAGGAATTTTATGAACCACAGGAGAGGGAGGACGAATTTGATCATTACATGTGTGGCTGGGAGGGTCTGGACGTGCCCATTGAACGGACATTTCTCCAGACAGACCTTAGAATCTCCTCCTATTCTGTCTGAGTCCCCTTCATTTTATGTTTTACAAAAGGTTGCAGAACCTCCAGCTTCCTTTAGAGGAAGCTGTGGATGAGCAAGAGGAGCCTGATTATGTAGAAATGATGGATATACCAGAGTCTAGGAGGTTGTCTATTCCTTGCATAAGTCATTTAGGAAGCAAACAACAAAGATTTTTAAAATCCTCATTCTGTCCCTCCTGTAGATAAAAATGGACAGAAGATATACCTTGTCAGGCTCTGATACAGACTTCCTCACTGAGCAGTGTAGTCATGTAGGTGTGGTACAAGCTGCAGCCTGTGACAGGCTAATATTCCTCTGGCCTCACATCCTCCTGATAAGGATTCCAGGAAGATTGATGCCATGGCTAAAAAAACAGTATATGGCAGCTTCTTTGGGACTCAGGCAGGCAAATTATATGGCTTATGTGGCTAGATATCAGAAATCTAGGTGGGACACAGACTGTAGTTAGCCAAGCAGGCCCATGGCCAGCTGGCTAGTGAGTTGAACAGGTGGCTGCTGATGGCATTGAAGCTCTAAAGTTCAATTTCATACTGCTGTTGATGTTAATGATGTTTCTCTAGGTCATGGCCACTTCTGTAGCTTTCCTAGGTTGGCATGGCTCAGATGCACTAATCTGTCCCAAGATACTCAGTCAAAGGCTATGGATTTTCCGGTTGTGGGTAATTCTCTGTTTGGGGAACAAACAGAAAACTATATGAAAAAGATGGATGAATACAGAGCTACCTACAAAAGTGCCCAGGCTAAGGAGAGGCATGCCACTCCACAGAGGCACGCTCCCAGAGGTATGGGCAGGCCTTTTCACAGGCCTTTTTACCAATTTCAGGCCTCCTCTGCATTTGCACAGAGGGGTTTCTTTAGAGGCAGAGGTAGACGGGGCACAAGTAAACCATCCCCTCCCTCAGCCTAAGGTCTGCCAAGCAGGCACCCTGATGGGGTGCCCAGGCCGATTCTCCTGTACCAGTGGGGGCAGGTTGGTTTATTTCAGCCAGAACTGGGTGTCCCTAACTTCAGACAGGTGGGTTCTGGAGGTAATAGGCCAGGGTCTGGTTCTCAGCTTCAAACAGTTTCCAAAAATGAGAGCCAGACATTTCCACCTGCAAATCCTTCAGAAGCCCTTGCTTTGAAGCAGAGGTTTCTTCTCTTTGACTGCAAAGCAGTAGAAAGGGTCCCTCTGCCATCAGGGCAAGGGGCTGTACTCAAGATACTTTCTTACCCCAAAAAAGACAGGAGAATGGTGGCCCATTTTAGATTTAAGGTACCTGAACAAGCATCTTTTGAAACCAAAGTTCAAAATGTTAACTCTGACAATGATTTTGCCCTCCCTGAGGCCAGGGGACTGGTTAGCTTCCCTGGACCTCAAGGATGCCTATTTTCATGTTCTGATCAGGCCTTCTCACCGAAAGTACCTCAGGTTCGAACTACCCTCAGGCCACTACCAGTTCAGGGCAGTGCCCTTCGGCCTTACCTCTGCGCCAAGGGTATTCACGAAATGTCTAGCTGTGGTAGTGGCTCATTTAAGAAGGCAAGGGATTGCTGTGTTTCCCTACCTGGACGACTGGCTCATAGTGGGTCAGTCCCAGATCAGGTAAAATCCCACTTGCAAGTCACCCAGCAGCTTCTCACTTCCCTGGGATTCCTGCTGAATTTACCAAAGTCAGTTCTCGAACCAGTTCAGGTACTAACTTTCATAGGTGCAGAATTGAACACAAAGTTAGCCAGGGCATTTCTCCCCTCGGAAAGGGTAGACAGACTCATTGCCCTGGCATCCTCCTTTACCCTGCGGGTCTCTCGACCAGCAAGGCATTTTCTGCAACTCCTAGGGCACATGGCTGCTTCCACAGCTGTAGTGCAAGGAGCAAGATTCCAGATGAGGGACATTCAGTTCCATTTGAGGGCCTATTGTCTCAAAGGAGGGACCCTTCCAAATTGGTTCCAGTGACTCAAACCCTGATCCTGGCCTTACACTGGTGGCAGGATCAAAGCAATCTAAAACAAGGGTCCTTTCATTCCTGTTTCCCACCCCTCACCCTCACCACGGATGCTTCCCTGTTAGGGTGGGAGCTCACTGGGCGACCTGTCCACTCAGGGGTGTGGTCTCCCCAGGAAACTCTGCTCCACATCAATCTTTGGAACTCAGAGCTGTCCTTTAGCTCTTCAGGCATTTTCAGCTTCTGTCCAGAACAAAGTAGTTCAAGTCAGGACAGACAACACCACAACAATGTGGTACATCAACAAGCAAGGGGGCACTCGGTCATCAGCCTTGTGCAATCAAGCAATGAAGTTGTGGTCTCTGGCTTACTCCCTGAACACCTCCCTGATAGCAGTTCACCTTCCAGGGAGGACAATGTCTGCGGATGCCCTCAGCAGGATTTCTCAGGGCCATCACGAATGGGCTCTGAATCTTCAGTTGCTGGGGTCATCTTTGCCAGATGGGGCACCCTCAGATAGATCTTTCGCAGCCCCAGACAACCACCAACTTCCTCTGTTTTGTTGCAGGCCTCCAGTGCTGGGATCAGTCCTCTGGACGCTTTTCAGTTGGATTGGAAAGGAAGTTCCTGTATGCCTCTTCCCCTTTCCCTTCTTTTCAGGGTACTAGTAAAAATCAGATCTCAGCCCTGCAAGGTGATTCTGATTGCTCCAGATTGGGCCAGACAGCCCTGGTACCCACTGCTTCTGTCCTTGACAGTCCACCCTGCCCTGAGCTTGCCCAGAGTCCACGACTTACTGGCCTGTGTACAGGGGAGTGTGGTATCCGGACCTCAATCCCTCCATCTCAAGCATGGCTCTTGAGGAGTTAGAATTTGTTGACTTACACCTTTCTCAAGGTGTTTTGATATTTTAAAGGCTTCAAGGAAGCTTCCACTAGGGTCACTTACAATTCTAAGTGGAAAAGGTTTTCCATCTGGTGCTCTGAGAAGCAGATTATCCCAGAATCTGCTGATCTGCCCATTTTACTGGACTATTTGGTCCATTTAAATTCCTTAGGCCTTAGGCCAGCTACCTTAAAGGTTCATCTGGCAGCTGTCTCTGCTTTTCTGTCAGCAGGGAAGCCTGCTTCCTTTTCTTCTCACCCTGTGCTTTCCAAGTTTTTAAAGGGTTGCTTCCACCAACCCTCCTTTCGAGAACCAGCTCCCGCTTGGGACCTGAATGTTTGCATTGCTCAGTTAATGCAACCCCTTGAGCCTCTGTCCTCAGCAGAGCTCAAGCTTCTGACTTGGAAAACTGTTTTCCTAGTGGCTATCACTCTGCCAGACGATAAGTGAACTACAGGCCCCTGGCTAGTGGAAGAAGATTTTATCTCTTTCCACAGAGATAAGGTAGTCCTCAGGACTAACAGAAAGTTTTTGCTCTAAAGTGGTTTCAGATTTCCACCTGAACCAATCCATCTCTCTTCCAGTATTTTTCACTGAGCATTCTTCCTCAGGTGAGAGGAGTCTGCACAGCTTGGACGTCAAAAGAGCCTTAACTACTATTTGGAACGCACCAAGGGTCACAGGTTCGAATCCCTCCAACTCTTCCTTACCTATGGCGAGGTTGGCAAAGGGAAACCTGCCACTAAGAGGACAATTGCAAGGTGGATTGTCTCTTGTATCCAATTTTGTTATCAAAAACTAGGTAGAGAACCCCCCTCAGGACTGAGGGCACACTCCACCAGGGGTACAGCTGCATCTCTAGCGGTTGCTAGAGATATTCCCATTCTGGAAATCTGTCAAGCTGCTACTTGGAAAACAGTTCACACTTTTACTAAGCATTATTCCCTGGATATTCAGTCCAGGAGAGATGCTCGCTTTGGCACAACTGTGCTTCAGAGCCTATTTCCTAAGTAGGTTCTGACCCTCCTCCATGGAGGTACTGCTGTGTAATCTGCATATATAGTCATAATATAGCAAGACTTCATGGTGTTTGAAGAAAAATTACTCACCTTAGTAATTGCTTTTCTTCTCATGGAGTCTTGCTAATTATGACCACCCTCCCTCCTGCCCTCTCAGAACTTCTACTTGGGTAGGGCAAATTAGTGCAAGCACTGTGTCATGCTATTTTAGTTCTTCCTTCACCCCTTTATTTAGGTTAGGAATTCAGGTATTTCTGTTTTAAGTAATATGTTGGCCCCTTCCTGGACTTGAGTCTTGGGGGAAAGGGGTCTAATAGTGCTTGTTAGGGAGAAACTAATAATACTATTATTCATTGTTATTATTATTTTTGCTGTTTATATTGTTGTTTACATTGTTGTTATTCCTACTAGTAGGTAGCCACTTGGCTAGTGTAGAGCTTTCCACACAGACTTGTTGCTTAGTGTTAGCTTCGTAAAGATCTGACAGTTTCATTTGAAACTGGCCAGATAGAGCTTAGGCATAGCGCCCTCGCGCTGTGGAACTCCAGACTCTCTGGAGTTAACTCTTTCCTCTCCGGGGCAGTTCAGCTGCAGTGGCTGACTGCATATAGTCATAATATAGCAAGACTCCATGAGAAGAAAAGCAATTACTAAGGTGAGTAATTTTTTCTTACTACTGCATCACCTCGCCAACTTTTCCAACAGATTGGAACAGATCACTATGGGAGACCTAAATATCAACTGGCTAGCCAGCTCTGCCTCCCATGCTAAAGATGCCAAAGCTGCCCGTGACCTCATCCCACTCATCACTTCCCCCACAGGCTCCACCCTACCAGTGGCACTGCCACACTACTGGACCTTGTCCTTGCGAACTGACCCCACAAATTCGCTGGCATCACAGTGCTGCCCCATGCCCTAAGTGACCACTCCCCCATCATCTTCACCTGGTCCTGTAAAACAGAGAGACCAATTAATAAAGTCACCTGCGACCTGGCAAACTGGCCAAACTCAGAGAACACCTTGTCAACTGGGACTGGTCCCCGATTAAGTTAGCACCAAACACAAATAAACATATGTTGTTGAAGCAAATTACAGGTGTTGAAAATGCCCAAGAGTTGCTGTGCAAATGGTTGTAATGCCTTTCTTAAAAAGGGATCAGGAAGAAGTTTTCTCAGGTCATATTCAAACAGTCAAAGAAAGTCAAAATTATACATATAGAATAATGGATATGTGTGTGTTATGGATTTTGTTTTCACGTACTCGAGGTGTGTGAAAAAAAAAACCCTGTTCATTTTTTTTAATCCCATTTATCGAGGCCCTTAGCAGTTTGATTTTTTTTGTGGAGGTTCTTGCTGAGGCTGAGTGGTGGCTGGCTGCTTTTCCCATGGGTACCCTGGCCGATTTATCATGGCAAAAAGGTGTCAGCCAACCAATCTAGTTGCAGGGATATTGCTCTTGGATTTAGCCCACTGTATAATAAAACAATAATAATAATAACTTTAGCGCAATTCTAGAAAAATCAAAGCGCTGTACATACTTTAGATATCCTAAAACAAACAGTTCTATTAAAATCTTTACAAAATAATATAAATACTTCAGTTAAAATATCCAGCTTCATATAAAATCTAAGTGCCTGAGTCTCTGTATTTATTATGCACAAATGTAAATAAGTTTGTGAGTATGTGGAGATGAGTTTTGGTACTACATAAGTGCATAGCACTATATAAAAAAAAAGTATCATTCAACAGTCCCAGTGACGATGATGGTTGAGGTGATGGGTGCCATGTCACCAATCCTATGTACGAGAGGTGAGGGTGTTTCTTCATTTTATGTACCGAAGATGGATATACATCTGCGGTATGGAAAATGAAGAAAATACTGGTGCTCTCAAACATAGTAGTGGTACCAGAGATAGCGCTGTCTATTTCGACTGATTTAGTTGTGACTGTTAGGTGAATTTATTAATGTGTGCCACTGTACCTGTGGTTGACTGTATAAATTTATATTACTACAAGTAAGACTGATTGGGGGGGTTGGCTGGCTGTAAAGTTACCCGCAAGGCAAGAGATAAAGGCAACACATCAAATTTGAACATTCTGATATCTTGATTTTAGAGATTGGGTAAGTTGGGTATGGCACTTTTTTGGACCTGGGCTCTGTTGTCTGATAAATATGAACATACATACAAAGAAGCCAGCAGAAGGCCATTTGGTCTATCAAGTCTGCTCGTATTGCAGGGTTCACAGTTTGAACTACTGTCCCTACCCTCCCTCCAGGAGAGAGAAAGTAGGCAGAGGGACCAGGGGGAAGGTAAGTAGAAGGGGTCAGGGCAGTCAGGGCTTTGGAAATCTAACTTACTGGAGCAAGTGAAGAAGGTGGGGGGGCACAAGCATGGTGAAAGTAGTGCTAAACTAAGGTGTGGTGGGGAGAGAAGGAAATGGGGAGTAGAGGGAACAAAGAAAAAAGGGGGTTGGGAGTATGGGTGGAGGAGAGCACAGGGAAAGTGCGGAAAGGGTAGCAGCTAGGTGAGGATAGGGCAGTAGTACATAAAAGAAGATGGAGAGTAGATACAATATATCAATTATACACAGTTAATTATGTGATGAACACAGTTAAAAAGATTACATAAACTTCATGTCTTATCAACTAAATTATGTGCAATGAAAACATTTACCTATATGTAATTAATCACTTTTTGATGTATGATGATTCAATGTTGAATTTAATCACTTTCTCTTTCCTTAAGCTGAAGAATGCATTAAACTTTTAAATCATCACACTGTGACATCATCATTCAAATAACTTATTTTTTCTGTGGAAAAAAAGAAATGGTTTTAAGAATACAAAAAGAATCAAATGTTCTCTAACAATAGTTTCAATATTAATGAGAAATTAAACATGATACTTATCTAATAAGCAATCAGCAAACTTCTGTTACGACCTGCAGACAATAAGCTATATTTCATTAAGCTGTAGATATATGCCTGCAGTAATAACGTCATGCTACTTTTTATTTATTTATTTACTGTGCTTTTTGTCTGCTTGCCAGCATCGGTAATTTCGGCCCGGTCACTGTCCCTGCCGTCCTCCACTCCCATATGAGCTGCTATTCCTCACTGCAGCCTTGGCTTGCCCCCCAAGGCAGGGCCGCGGCACTGGCCAAAGGACCGCAGACTTTGGTCAGGTCGGGGAGTCAACGACCTGGAAGTGCATGAAGGAGCGGCAAGGGGGCATCATGAGGATGTTGGCAGCAGTGTTTTTTCCCCATTTTTTCTTGGGGGCAGGGATGTGCAATGACGTCCCACGTCCACCTCACCCCCTAGGACGTCCAGACGCTGGCTGCTCGTGGTACCCCCAGCCTCCACCAGGGGTCCCTCGAACACTGGACATTCTCCCAACCCTCCCCCCAGAGAAGGAGAGCCATCCGAGGATGCTCCATACCTCTCCTCCCAGCCGGCCCTCTGAAGACCCAGGTCCAATCCCGAACCCAGGTCACCGACGTCACAAGCGGAAATGCAACCACTGCGTCGACAGGCCAGCTGCATACAATTTTTTTTAATCATTGATTTATTCTTCATAAATACCTTAGGCCAAGTCAATTTTCGATTTGTTTATAGTCAGATTTAACAGCTGGCAAAAAGTATAAGGGGGCTGCTTGAATACTACACATTTTTATACTATAGTGGGATTTAAGGATGCATATTTGCTGCCTTATTTCCAAGACATGTCGCATTCAGTGATACCACATTCCAACCATGCTCTTTTCCCTCCCTGCAACTGTACATGCCCACCCATTTGCTCATTGTACAGCTTCCTCACTACTTTCATACTTGCCTAGGCGGGGTGAGCATCCTAAGATGGTTCTCAGGGTTGGGGGGTTGCTGGCTCAGGTTGGCACCGTGATCCATCTTCCATCTGGTGGTATTTAACTTGGGGAGGCTGGTCTTGACTTCCAGGGTAGCCCAGATGAGGTAGCATGATTGGCTGGTGGGTTGGTGCTGTTGGTGCCTTTTTTTTTGTTTCTATGTAGATTTTTGGCTCCCCGAGCCCAGCAGACGGCTCCAGTCCCACCCTCAAAGGAACTCAGTCTCCGGTCGCACTGTCCCCTGACCCGGCACCCTCCTAAATCCCCCATGAGTACCCCCCTCTTGGCAGGACCAGGGTAAAGGGGCACTGGCATTACCCCCACCTCAGGAACAAAATCTAGACATTGGGGGCCGGCTGGGGCACTTGTGCGGACATCATGGAGCCTGCCGGCTCATTTTTCCACCAGTGCATGCCTTCCCATCTCATCCCATACTGCCCTTCAGCCACCGCCAGATGGCAGTTAGTGAGTGGGTTGACAAACCTCCCTCCCCTGATATAAGAGAGCAGATCTTCTCTCGCCCCTGTCAGAAGACAGCTTTCACGAGGACTTTCTGAATACATCCATGTTGCCCCATCTGAATGTCCCTCTCTGGGCCGAGATGGTTGGAATTCAGGGGACCTCCAACCTCCATCCTTTGGCCACCTGGTCTGCATCTGCTAAATCCAAGGTTCCCAGTAGACATGGATGGACTTTGGTGGGCTCATGGAGGGTAAGGAAGGCAGGTCAGGGGCATATCCCCCCCATCTGATGCAACTGAAGAACAGGAAAGTACAATAATGTATGACACCCGAAGTTGTGACCAGGGACAGTGAGCTGGACCTCCATAATGGATCCCCCAGGGTTGCTGGCATAGGACCACAGGGAATGACTGAACTAATGTGGAGATGAAGGTTCTGCTGCAAAGTGGAGTTATTGTGGTTCCATATAAATTCAGTTACTGTCTGTTATCCTCTTGTGCTGGTGTGATTACATAAAATAGTGGTTGTGCTGCACTTGTTACATCACTACTGCAGCACAACTTAATGTACTCGCACAAGCACAATGAAGTGGCTGCAGCAGTGAGAGAAGACCAGGAAGTGAGTGACGCTGAAAACAAATACGTCACAGAAAGGTACCTTTAAGTATTGTGGGTACATTTATTGATAATTTATTTATTTTTTTCATATTTTATGCTTTGGTAAGCAAGTAAAGACCACTATGCACAGATGCTTGTTTTAAGGGGCGTACAGGGAAAACTGGGGAGGTTAAGTGACATTTACAATCGTATACCATGTAATGGAAAAAGGGTGATGGTGGTGGTGGTGGTGGTGGAGTGGATTACCAGCGTGTTGTGCCATGTCGGGGACCGGGAGCTTAGAGCAGGCAGCTGCAGCCCCTACTGCCTTTGGGAAGGCACTGCTAAGGGCCAACTAAGCAAAGGTTTTTAACTGTAGTAAACAGCTTTGCTTGTGGATCTGTTTACAGCAAATAAATACTTTATTATACAATGGCAAGAACATTTTCTGGACTCTGATTGGTCGGTGTGTCACTAGCACAGTGAGGTTATCCCAGCACACCCTCATGGGTGTGAGGTTATCCAGTACAACATCATGGGTCTAGTCTCAGAGCACAACCACATTTATTGATTTTTTTCCCTTATATAGCTTTTCTTTCTTCAGAAACAAAGATATACTGCCTCACTAAAAATCTACTAAAAACATTTTTTCTTTTCTTTTGTGTAACAACGAGCCATTGTATAATATTAATTTTTTGGGGTAGTATCCAAGCAACTCAACTAAATGGATCTCACTGGAGGATCTTCTCTAAAAATCTACTAACATTTTTTTTTTATTTTGTATAACAACGAGCCATTGTATAATAGCAGTAATGCACGATGGTGTGTGCCGTGCTGGGATAACATCACTTCTGGGGTTGTTGGACGCACTCAGCTTGTGGCCTCATGAACAACCACCCCGGGTGTGAGGTTACCCCAGCACGACACACACCCTGTCTTGCATTATTGCTTAAATATCCCGCTGCACTGGTATTTAAGAGGAGACACCCTCATTAATATAGGCGCAGTGGTATTGTAGCACCTTGGTCTAGGGCGCTTCCAGTGCCTCTGAATATAGTCCCGCCATGAACTGGACCAGACCTCCTTCTCCAGCTGACTATCCTTCATGCAGCTGGGAACCATTCCAGCCGCAGCCATCACCATGTTGTGCAGCCACCCTGGAGATATACTTCCCCACAGCCCAACTTCTTCCCCAGTCATCCTCCCTGCATATGGACCAGCATCCAGCCATATGTCATGCAACCTCCATGTAGCTGGATTACCTCCCCCCTACCCAGGTCCCTAGACTATCCTCCCCATAGCAGGAGACTGTCTCCTCAACTGCCCCCTGACACACTAACTAGCCCCCCCAGTCAACCTGTGTATCTACATCTGGACCCACACTACGCCCTATACCAGTTCACTAGCACAACCGCCTGCCCTGCATATGGACTTCCCTTCCATCCCTTCCATCCAGTCACAGAAACATAGTACACACAAAACCATGACTGGGACGTAAACATACCAGGATACACTATCTACAGGAGGGACAGGGAGGGTAAAAGAGGAGGAGGAGTAGCTCTTTACATAAGGGAAGGAATCAAAGCAACAGAACAAAAGGGTAAACAGGGAGGAGAAGAAGCACTGTGGGTAAATTTGAAGACAGGCAATGGCACCACAATCTGCACAGGGTTTAGACAGACTCTTCTCAGGGGAGGAAATGGACAAGGAAATGATAGAAAGTATACTTAGAATGGCAGAAAAGGGGAGATATTGCTGATGAGTGATCTGAATATGCCAGATGTTAACTGGAGTGCAGTTGCAGCAGCCACTTCGAAGAGTGGGGTTATTCTAGATGCCCTACAGGGGGCATGCCTTAGACAACTAGTATTGGAGCCCACTCGAGAGGGAGCAATCTAGACCTGGTTCTCTCAAATGGAAATGAAGAGAGGATCACAGATGTAGAAGTAGGTAGTCATCTGGGAACTAGCGACTATCGGACAGTATGGTTCACAATAAACACAGCAATAGAGTCAAGCTTCACAAAGGCAAAAGTACTGGACTTTAGGAGGGCTGACTTTGCTAAAATGGGTGAGTGCCTAGGAATGCACTAGCAAATGGGCAGGAAGGAGGGTGGAGAACAATGGGAATAATAAAACTGCCATCACAGAGGTAACGAGCCTTTGTGTGAAGCAAATAAACAAAGCAAAACGATGTAAGAAACCACTATGGTTCTCAAAGGAAATGGCAGTGAAGGTTCAAGAGAAAAAGAAAGCATTCAGGAAGTACAAGGAATCACAGAAGGTGCAGGACAGAGAACTGTATCAGTTAAAGCAAAAGGAAGCTGGGAAGGCAGTCAGAACAGCAAAGGCCCAAACCGAGGAAAAGATAGCCAACTCAGTTAAGAAGGGGGATAAAACCTTTTATAGGTACATCAGGGAGCGAAGGAAGACCAAGGGAGGGATAGTGAGGCTTAATAAGGGAGGGAGGGTGGGCAGAGGGAGACTGTGAAAAGGCAGAGATACTAAACAAATATTTTTGCTCAGTATTTACAAATGAAGAGGGGGAGGTACCTAAAACAAACAGTAGAAACACTCTGGATACAGAAGTTGATACCAGCCCATTTACAGAAGAAAGGGTTCTGAAAGAACTCTTAAAACTGAAGGTGGACAAAGCAATGGGGCCTGATGGGATTCATCCCAGAATTCTAAAAGAACTAAGGGTAGAACTAGTGACACCACTGACTACCCTCTTTAACAAATCTTGGGAGGATGGGGTGGTACCCGAGGACTGGAGGAGGGCAGATGTGATTCCCCTTCACAAAAGTGGGAGCAAGGCAGAAGCAGGAAACTACAGACCTGTTAGTTTAACCTCAGTGATAGGGAAAATGATGGAATCACTTCTGAAAGAAAGAACTGTCGAGTATCTAGAGGCCAGAGGGGCACAGGACCCAAGGCAGCATGGATTCACAGCGGAAGGTCATGCCAGACGAATCTGATAGATTTCTTTGACTGGGTGACCAAAGTAGTAGATCAGGGAGGGGCTGTGGACATGGCCTACCTAGACTTTAGCAAGGCATTTGACACAGTCCCACACAAAAGATTAATATACAAGTTAGCCAGCCTGGGAGTGGTCCCAAGATGACAGCCTGGGTAAAGAATTGGCTGGAGAATAGACACAGAGAGTAACAGTAAATGGAGTCCACTCTGAAGAAAGGGGGGTTACTAGTGGGGTACTGCAGGGTTCAGTATTAGAACCGGTCCTCTTCAATGTCTTTATAAGTGACATTGCAGAGGGACTGGAAGGAAAAGTATGTCTCTTTGCAGATGACACAAAGGTCTGCAACAGAGTTGATGCACAAGGTGGGGTGGAAAGGATGAGAAGGGACTTGGCAAGGTTAGAGGAATGGTCAAATGTATGGCAGCTTAGATTCAATGCTAAGAAGTGCAAGGTAATGCACCTGGGAAACAAAAACCCAGGGGAAGAGTACACAATGAGGGGTGAGATACTAACAACAACAAAAATGGAAAAGGACCTGGGGGTAGTCATATCAGATGACCTAAAGGTGGGCAAGCAATGTGAGAGGGCGGCAAGGAGGGCTGGGGGGATACTGGGATGCATAGGGAGAGGCATCACCAGTAGAAAACAGGAAGTTATTATCCCTCTATACAGAATGCTGGTGAGACCCCATCTGGAGTACTGCATGCAGTTCTGGAGACCCAGTCTCCGAAAGACATAGACAGGATGGAAGCTGTCCAGAGGAGGGCACTAAAATGGTGCAGGGTCTGCACCGGAAGACATATAGAAGAGAGACTTATGAGCTTAATATGTATAGCCTCGAGGAAAGGAGGAGAGGGGGACATGATAGAAACTTTCTGGCACTTCAAGGAATCAACAAAGTCCAAGAGGGTAGCATCTTTCAAAAAAAGAGGTGTGCAAGAACAAGGGGGCACAATTTGAAGATAGAGGGGGGTGGCTCAGAGGTAATTTAAGGAAGTATTTTTTCACAGAGAGGGTTGTGGATGCATGGAACGGCCTTCCGGAGGAGGTTGTGGAGTCAAAAACAGTGGTGGAATTCAAGCATGCATGGGACAGTCATAAGGCCATTCTAGGGGGTGGAGGTAGGAAGAAGTAGGCTGCTGGTTAACTAGGATCTGCAGCTTATCCAGTAGGTAGGGAAATGGGCAGACTGGGTGGGCCAAGCGGTCCTTATCTGCCATCAAATTCTATGTTTCTATGTTTCCCCCGCAGCTGGTTCACCTTACCATGCACTTCACCAGCACCACCCAGCAGACAACCCTCCCTGCAGCTAGACTTTTCCTAACCGCAGACCAGCCCCCCCCAAAAAAAAAAAACTATGAGCACCTTCACAGGAGCTAGACCCCCCATCCCCAGAGCAGCCTCTCACCCCAGATGACCACCACACCTGGAGCTGGATCAACATAAATAAATAAAATAAACCCCAAACCACCATTTCAGCCTATGGACTGCACCCACCCCCTGCAGCTGGACTGCTCTTCCAGTCTCCAGATCAGCCTCCAATAAAACTCCCTGCACATGGAACACTCCCACACTCCCTGTAACTGGACTTCCTTTCCACAGCCAGGACCAGTCTTCCCAAAACTAAGCACCTTCCCTAGACTACACCAAAGCTCCCACTCTCCTTGTAGTGGGACACCCCAAATACCATTTCCACCCATGGAACATCACCCTCCCCAACACCCAACCAGGCTTATCTTTTTGGTAGCTGGTCATCAGTCCTTATCCCCCCCCCACCCATAACAGCTGCACTTCTGTTTTTACGTCTGAGTTCACAGCACCTTCTAGGCATGGCAGCACTTTTACATGACTAAGCAATTCTGGGGCTTAATGAAGTGAGAGACACTGTAGAGGTATAGAACCACCCCCTGCAGCTGGATGCCCCCAGCCCCCAACAGCTGAAGCAGAGTTAAAGAAAAGACTTCTTGTGCGCTCCCCAGCCACTGTCTGCAGTTTGGGACAGAGAAGGAAAACAGAATATATAGCTGATTTTAACAACACAGAACTGCTGCTTCAGTGGTATGAATGATACCTTGCTCCGAACCACAGTTTATTTTTTTAATTATCTCTTTTTTTTCCTCTCTCTCCAGGCATCCCAATGAACCCAGACTGCTCCATGGAGACCTGGAGGATGCCCCATTCCTGTGTACACCTCTAGAGACTCGGTTAACCCCCTGGGTGGGGTGGAAGAGTCCCTACTACCGTCTCCGAATCCTCAGTGGAACGCGCAGCTGAAGCTCTCTCCAGGATCCTCCATAATTGCAGTGGTGCAGGAGCCCTGTGATTGTGGGTGTTTTTCCATTGTCCTGGTTCCCCCTGTTGATGTCCTCTCTCAAGGAAGACCAATGAGATGGAGGGACGCTGAGAAGTGCCTCCGCTCAGGTCCTTGGCTGATGTTGGCCCTTCCCTGACTCTCAGCTTTCCCCGACCACACCAGCACCACCTGTGGTCACCCATATGGTGGCGGTATAGTGAGAGAGCCAGCATCCCACCTCTCTCCAGAGAGGGAGAGCGGCCGTTGGGCACTCAGTTCTTCTCTCCCCCCCGACTAGCCCCTGGTGACCTGAGTCCTTCACCAAACCAGGGCCGCCGGCATAGCATCCAGCACCTCAACCCTCAGCACCACTGGGCTGGCTCCAAACCACAATTTGAGGGGCACGGGAAAACATAAAAATTATCTACATGCGGTCTCAGGGCAAAACATCATTATAGACTCTAAGACGAAACCTCATACAAACCAGTGCCAACCCCCAGAGTCCATGTGCTTTTAACATTCAAAAGCTGACCATCATCCATGCAGATAGAAACTCTTCCTGCCCCAGCCTTCCCCTAGTTGAGCAACCTCCCTGGAGCTACACCACCCTACAGCCTAGCCTCTTCCCTCAGGCAACCTGCCTCCATGCATTTGGACCAGTATCCAGCCCCATGTCATGCAAACTCCAAGCAGCTGGATTAACACCAAGTCTACAGACCCCCACTGCAGGTGAATGTCTCTACGGCTGCGATCATCAGCACACAAACTAGCACCCACCCCAGTCAACCACTGTTTCTACAGCTGGACCCACCCTATGCACTAGACCAGCTCCCTAGCCCAACCGTCCGCCCTACGTTTGGTCATTTTCACCCCCTGGGACTGCATGCTCCTCACCCACACCCCCCAGCAGACAATACTTCCAGCAGCTAGACATTTCCTGACCACGGACCAGCCCCCTCCTGAGCACCCTCCCAGTAGATGGACCACCACTCCCATCCCCTGACCAGCCTCTCATCCTAGATGATCACCCTCCCTGGAGCTGGACACATCCAATCCACCACTTCTGCCTGTGGACTAGCCACATCACCTGCAGACCCCAAACCAGCCTCCAATAACTCTCCATCCACCTGGAACACCCCCACCATGCCTGTAGCTGGGCCACCTTTCCAGCACCATCCTTCCCCAAGCTTAGCACCCTCCCTAGACCACTATACATCCCCCACTCTCCTTACAGTTGTTGGCCACCCCCCCATTACCATTCCCACCTATGGAATAGCTCCCCCCCTTTCCTGGAGCTGGTCATCTGGTCCAGACCCCCCAGCTGCACAATTCTTTTTACAAGCTACTGCAGCTGCAACCCCCAGTGCACAACTATAGAAAAGTCTATCAGTGTGCTCACCAGCCCCTATTTGTTGTTTGGTGCAGTATGGAGAATGGAATGCCTGCTGGTTAAAGCAGCTGCTGCCGCGGTGGTATGAATGCTCCCTGGCCACGATGGGCTACATGCGGTTTTGGGGCAAAACAGCATTACAAACTGTAAGCTGAAACCGCATGTAAACCAGCAGCAGCCCCCGGAGGCAACACGATTTTGCCATCCAAAAGATGGTGGTGCATTTTACATACTTCAGAATGGGGTGTTGCAATTCTTGTCTTTCTTTTGGAGCAATACTGAGCAAGATGACCGACAAAAACCATATGGTCTTGGATCATTTCCGCTAATTCCCTCGGCAAGATGGTAGATGCACGGTGTCAGGTGATCCAATGAACGCATAGCGTCAGTCCGCCCTCTTGTTATATATAGAACTCAATGATTAGGCCATGAACTTTAGCGGGCAAGAGAGAAGAGAGTCCGACGATGTTATTAGCTTGAGTGTAATTTGTTTCCAGTGTTATTACCATCACCAAACTAAGTCTGCACTGTACATAAATTATTGCGGTGCCCATAAATCTCAAGTTTTTGCCCTATAAGTCAGGAACAAGGTTTAATTAAGCAATAACTTACAAAGGAATGGTCAGCAGTATGGCAGCTTGGATTCAATGCAAAGAAGTGCAAAATAATGTACCTGGGAAACAAAAACCCACGGGAAGATTACACAATGAGGGGGTAGTAACAACAACAAAAATGGAAAGGGACTTGGAGGTAATCATATCAGATGACCTTAAGGTTGGCAAGCAATGTGAGAAGGCAGTAGGGAGGGTTGGGGGGATACTGGGATGTATAGGGAGAGGCATCACCAGCAGAAAACAGGAAGTTGTTATCCTACTGTACAGACAGTTGGTGAGATCTCATCTGGAGTACTGTGTCCAGTTCTGGAGACACCATCTCCGCAAGGACATAGACAGGATGGAGGCAGTTCAGAAGAGGGCAACTGAAATGGTGCACGGTCTGCAAGAGAAGCCATACGAGGAGAGACTAAAGGAGCTTAATATGTATACCCTTGAGGAAAGGAGGGAGAGGGGGACATGATAGAAATATTTAAGTACCTCAGTGGAATCAACAAAGTCCAAGAGGGTAGCATCTTTCAGAAAAAGAGATGTGCAAGAACAAGGGGACACAATTTGAAGATAGAGGGGATGGCTCAGGGGCAATGTGAGGAAGCATTTTTTCACAGAGAGGGTGGTGGATGCATGGAACAGCCTTCCTGTGAAGGTTGTGGGTCTAAAACTGTGGGAGAATTCAAGAATGCATGGGACAGGCATAAGGCAATTTTTGTGGGGGGTAGGAAGAAATAGGCTGTTGGTTAAATAGGATCTGCAGCTTATCCTCTAGGTAGGGAAATGGGCAGACTAGGTGGGCCAAGCGGTCCTTATCTGCCGTCAAAGTCTATGTTTCAGTCAACACCCTGGGTGCATTATGAGGCATGATGCCGCAGGTGGAGTGCCCTCACAGCACCCGTGGTGCTGATTAATCCCCAATAACTGCAAACCCTGTGTGGGTTATTGTTTACTTAACCCCACACCCTGTCATGGGTTATTGCTTACATAACATGAGTTTTAAAATAAGAGCAAAATAACCAGCAAAACTGCTTTTATTGCTGGTTATAACATGGGCTCTGTGCAAGAAGTTTCTAATTGGAAGAGAAGCGTCACGCGGGACATACATTAATCACTGATATACTAACAGCCAGAGTGAGTGGGTTTTAGCCGAAACCCCTACTCACATCTGTCTGTATATGGATCTGGTAGTCTGAACTTGTTCAAATGCAGGGAGTCCCTCACCTGTGTAGCTGAACTCCTGAACTCCATCCCTGGTGTACATGAACTGAGTTGGTGGCTGTTTTCCAAGGCAACATTTGCGGGTTGCTGCATCCTCTGCTGTGGATTACAGTGTGCTGCCACGGTCACTGTGGGGACCAAGTCCCACCCACCCAGATGGATTATGGAAGAGAGAGCGATCACAGAACAGGAGCAGCAACAGGTGCAGATCCAGTGCCCGAAAATTCATTATGAGTACCAAGCGAGTGAGAAGTGGGAGTGGTATGCGTTGTCTTGGAGAGAAAACCCATGTTACTATACAACTTTCTCCCTTGCAGGGTATCCCCACAGAGCATGCTGTCATAAACCTTGCATCTGGAAGGGAGCAGAGTTTTTTTTGGTTGCATCAGCAGTGGGAGAACCAGGGGACAAATGGCAGGATTGGTGGCAGGTCAGGGAAGTGGAGACCTGAGGTGTTTTTCGGCTGCATCGGCAGCGGGAGAGACAGAAGCAGGATTTTGGCAGCAGGCCCAACAGCCAGTCGGGGCCAAGGGTGCAAGGTTCAAAGGAGCCACTGGGCATAAAAGCAGCAGAGCCCAGTCGCAAGTAAACCTTGCATCTGGAAGGGAGCAGAGTTTTTTCGGCCGTATCGGTGGCGGGAGAACCTCATGACAAACGGGAGGATCGGCAGCAGGTCAGGGAAGCAGAGACCTCAGGTGTTTTTTGGCTGCATCGGCGGAGGGAGAGACAGAAGCAGGATTTCAGCAGCAGGCCCAGCATTCAATTGGGGCCAAGGGTGCGAGGTTCAAAGGCGCAACTGGGCATAAAGGCAGCACAGCCCAGTCACAAGCAAACCTCGTGTCTGGAAGGGGGCAGAGTTTTTCGCCCGCTCACACTCCCCAACCACGACTGCTGTTAAAAACCTAAGGGGGGAGGAGCTTACATCAGGGAGGGCCTCACCCATTGGCCAGAAGAATCACCAACTTGGCAAAAGGTTCTACACTGAGATTCTACCCTGTTGGCAGTGTCAGCATTCAAGGACACTATTAAGGACTCTATTGTGGTAACATTATAGGGGTCAAGTTTAAGGACTCTAGCAAAGTTTAAGGATTCTAGCTTAAGGTCACTATTCGTTGTGTATATACTTTATAGGCTATATACTTACATCTGTTACAGGCTATATACTTTTATCTGTATTATAGGGGTCAAAGTTTAAGGACTCTAGCAAAGTTTAAGGACTCTAGCTTAAGATCTCCAGTCATTGTGTATACATTATAGGCTATATACTTGTATCTTAGGGTAACTTGTAGTGGCAACAGTTTTAGGGATGCTAGCTTAAGAACTCTCTCATTGGGTCTACTTTACAGGGTCTATACACTTGTATCTGCAAAAATTTAGGGACTCTACCTTAAGAACTCTATTGTGTATACTTCATAGGCTCCATGTACTGTAGCTGTGGGGCTTCTTGACAGGGAAGGTGTGAGGGGGGGCCTACAGTAGAAACTAAAATTCCTACTTGTCATTTAAATAGAATGGAGATGGGGGTTAAGCAGTGGCCACAAATCACTAGGACAAGCATTTCTGGTGGGGTGGTGGGCTGTATGGGGTGTGGTTCAGCCATGGTTCTGGACTGGGCTTGGAGGATGGGGGGCTGTTTGGTATGTTGCCAGTTAGCACAATTAATGGAGGAGGTAAGGTGGATAAAGTGGAACCTAGGTGGGAAGGGGTGAGGGAGGCTGTCCTGATAGGAGAAGTGGGTACGGGGGCTGGGGGGAAATATGAGGCAGGCTTTATGGGCACAGTAGCTGCCCCAGGGATTGATACAATCCAGATAGGGAGTGTTGGAGATGGAGCATGGGGATGACAGGTGGCTCAGGTAGGGGGAACATATGTGACAAGGGCCACAATGGATGGCAGTATGTAGGGTGTAGAGGGTCGGGGTGGCCCAGACAGGAGCAAGCTGGGGGTGGAAAACAGGGGGAAAAAAGAGTATTGGAGTGGATCTTAATAACAGATTTGAGCCTCTACTTCTGATAAAGGAAGGGGAGGATGTTGTAAATGGAGCAGTGGTTGAAAAGGGAGTCAGCGGTAGGCTGGGCATGGGGGATCGCCAGGACAACAGGAGAAACTGGGGTAGGATGCTGCATAAGCCTGTTCTGGGGGCAGGAGTTGTGGTCAGCCCAGCAGAGGCAGAAAATGGAGTTGGGGGTGAGGAAGGGAAATGGCCTGGTAAACAGGGGAAGCATGGAGGGATTTTTGTACAAGAAAAACGCATGGATCAGGTGGAGCTGATAGTCTGGCTGTTGGGAAATGTAGGGGTGCTGTGGGGCAGAGGGACACAGGGGGGCCTCATAGTAATGGAAGGTGTGAAATTGTAGCAGGTGGTGAAGGGGGAGCGGGGGCCCCAGAACAGAACTCCATAAAAATGTACAGATCGGTGCAGCAAGGGTGAGACCTGTGAGAACTGTGCAAGAACAACCCAGGCAGGGAACTTCGAAAACTGTGGGAACAAACGAGGCAGGGAGAAGTGACACAGGGGACAGGGACTTCTGTAGGAAGGGCTGGGGATGGGAGCATGGACCTGTAATGAAGCTGGGGGTACAGGAAACGAAGGGGAAATCCCCGGGGGGGTGACCAAATGGATCAGGGCACAGGGCAGTTAGCAGCACAGAGGAGCCAGAGAACTAGACAATAACTTGAGAAGAACAACAGGAGGACGAGAATGGGGAGAGGAAGTCTCAAGAAAGTTCAGAGGGGGAAACAGCAGTACAGAGGAGTCAAGGAGCCAGACACTGGCTCAGGGAGATGAACAGGAGGAGGACGATGAGGAGAGGAGATCTCAAGAAATTTCAAGGTGGGAAATAGCAAGGTTAAGGACAGGGATAACTTGGGAAAGGGTAGGAGAAATGCAGTTGCGAGAGGTGCCCAGGAGGAGGAAGGGGCAGTGTTTTCATAGTTGGGGACTCTATTGTAAAAGGTATTACATGGAGGAGAAGGGGAGGCAGAGGGGTTAAAATACGGGTGGAATGCCTGCCAGGAATGATGGCAGCCAAAGTCATACACTGGATCTCCTCAAGGGGGAGTGCACTGGATGAGGAAAAACATCTGATCTTCCACTTGGGGACAAATGACCTTGCAAGGAGTAGTGTGATGGAGGTGCAGGCACGGTTTATGGCACTAGCTAGCTTCTGCAGCAGCTTGAATTTTAAATCCTTGTCTTTCTGTGACATGCTGCCAGTATCAAGGCCAGCATGGAGGTGAAACAGAATATCAAGGAATTCAGCAGTTGGCTGGCAGGATGGTGTGCGCAGAGGGGATATGGAGTGGTAGGAGATTGGGGAACAATGTGGAGCGACAATAGCCTCTATGCCCTGGATAGGCTGCATTTAAATGGGGAAGAGAAAGCAGTGCTCAAATGCAAGCTGGAAGATTATGTTGAAAAATGCTATTATTTAAACTAAACTTGGGGGGATAGGGCAAGTGAAGCTGTACTTGTAGGACACATGGCGGGGGGAGGGGCTGTGAGCCCTACCCCAACAGACAAGAGGCACGTGGGTAGCAAACGAGGAACAGGGAGAAGGGGGTTGGAGGGTCATGTGTGCAAACACCAGAAGTCTGGGTTAGATGATCCCAGATTTAGCAGTGACAGTGGTTGAGGAGGGCCTAGACATTGTGGGGGTAACAGAAACATGGTGCCACCTAGAGCAAGGATGGGACATGGAAATAACAGGGTACACACAGTTCAAGAGGGACAGGGAGGAGAAGGGGGTTGCACTCTATGTAAAGGAGGGTATCAAGGTGTCAGAATTGCAGGGCAAGTGGGGGGAGGTTAAAGAACTCTGGATCTCCTTGGCAGTGGGGAAGGGGGAGGTGGTCCTCATGGGGGTGATTTACAGGCCCCCAGCACAGCAGGAATCGGTGGATAGAAGCATGGCTGATGAATTCGTGAGAATGGTGGCTAAGGGAAGTTGGTGTTGATGGGGGACCTGAACCTACCGGATGTAGACTGGGACACCCTATCAGTAGCATGAGCCAGCAGCAGGGAAATATTGGACTCCCTGAAAATGGCGCTCCTGCGGCAACTGGTCAGGGAGCCAACCAGGGCAGGAGCTATTCTTGGTCTGGTCCTGACAAATGGAGATAGGGTAGGAGAGGTATTGGTGGGTGAACGACTTGGTACAAGTGACCACAACACAGTCTGATTCAGAATAAGGAATACTGTGGAGGTTCACTGGTCTAAGTTGAGAGTGCTGAATTTTAAGACAGCAGATTTCAGGAAAATGGAAGTAGTGGAGAGGACTCTGAAGGGGGTGGGGAGGGAGTGGAGGAGTTGACAGATGTGGAGGAAATGTGGGAGAGGATAAAAGAAGCTATTGTGGAGGCCGCGGGTCCTATGCACCAAGAGATCAAGCAAAAATAAGAGGAGGAGGAAACCCCTGTGGTTCACTAAGGTTGTAGCAGAAAAGGTCAGGGCAAAGAGTAAGGCCTTTAAGAAGATCAAGGTGACACAGGCTGACATGGACTGGGAAAGGTACCAGGTGAGCCAGAGAGAAGCAGGGGTAGAAGTAAGGAGGGTGAAGGCACAGACAGAGGCGCGCATATCTAGAGAGATCAAAAAAAGAGATAATACTTTTTTAGGTATGTCAGTGAAAGGAGGAAGACTAGGCAGGGGAATACTCTGTTTAAAAACAAATGAGGGCGAGCTGATACAAGGGGACAGAGAGAATTACAGGCCTGTGAGTTTGACATCAGTGATGGGCAAGTTCATGGAGAAACTAATGAAAGTCAGGATCACTAATTACCTAGAGGTGAGCGGCGTGATGAATCCAAGGCAACATAGCTTTACTGGGGCAGATCCTGTCAAACAAATTTTTTTGACGCGGTCACCAAGGAACTGGATCGGGGAGGGCAGTAGATGTCGCTTATCTGGATTTCAAGAAGGCATTTGACTCCATGCCACACAGGAGACTGTATAAGCTGTCATGTCTGGGGCTGGTGCAGAAGGTGGTTCAATGGGTGGGAAACTGGCTGGGGAACAGGAGGCAGAGGGTCATTATAAATGGGGTGGCATCCGGAGAGGGCATGGTCACAAGTTGGGTCCCTTAGGGGTCAGTGTTGGGTCCCCTACTGTTCAATCTATTTGTAGGGGACATCATGGAGGGCCTTGAGGGGGGTGTGAGTCTGTTTACAGACAATATTAAAATCTGAAATAAGGTGGACATTCTGGAAGGGGTAGAAAGAATGCGAAGAGATTTGCGGTGGCTAGAGGCATGGTCAGAGAGGTGGCAGCTTTCATTCAACACAAACAAGTGTAAGATCATGCATCTTGGTTACAGGAACCAAAGAGCAAGGTACTGAATGGGGGACAGAGACCTCGAGGTAACAGAACAGGAAAGGGACCTAGGCATTGTGACATGTGGACAGTCATTTCTGAGTACACTATGGTTTTTAAAATATAAAAATGTGTTACTGATTGTCTCTGCTGAGAAATCTGGTGCTCTTGGAATTACCTCACTCACCCCCCCCAGGTCTAGGCAAAAAGATGAAAGGCATGAGATAATTACAGGCTAGATGATAACTAATCAAGGATCTTCTATTTATCTAAGTTAATTATAGCTGTAGTTGCTAAGAGCGAAATCATAAAATGTTATGACATTTAGAGGAGGAAACCAGGTAATGGCACACTGGTGCGAAATCATAAATGCTTTTATGTCTGTGTGAGAGAGGATACTGCTTATAGATGAAAGGAAATTTACAGACTTGATTGGGGAAGTCACATGGGGAAAGTAGTTTCTGCTGATGTAACCTTAATTATCTTACCTTCTAATATGATAAAATATCCTGGGTGTATGATTTTTCATAAACAGAGGAGGAGCCAGGTGACCTCACGCAAAGAGGGTTGGCAAAGACAGTTTTTTAAACAGTATTCTGTTTTCCTTGCACACTTCTATCTACACTCTGAGAAAGACACATCTTTGAGCACTTTAAGCAGGTATTTAGAGAGAGAGACAAGTCTAAGTACTGTAATAGGAATTGCACTGTTAAAACCTTGTTCTTTTAAAAGATTGTATGGTTCTTGTGATATATGGTTCTGTATTTTATGTGTTACATATTTTTATCTATTTTAGTAAAACTCTATTTTTAGAGGTTACTTGGTCTGTCTTTTAATTTCTTTCTTTAAATAGTGAAGTATATATGGTTAAAACTGACACTATGTATAAGCTTGAATGGCGATACAAAACTGGAAAAAGGTAGAGTTTAATCTGAGGTCTTTTATTAGAGTTTTTAATGGTTCATTTTAGTACACCTGGTTAGGTGCCCATAAGCAAAGATCTCTGGTCCCCCGAAGACAGAATTATCTGAGCCTGTGCATTGGGTACACTAGCAAGAGGTTCACAGTTTGAATCCCTCCAGAACTCGAGACCAAAGGTTGATTCGAACCCACAAAACAGACAGGAGGGTTACCCCGTTTCTGTTAACTGTTCACAAGACTGTGCTTGGAGGTTGGCACTTTGGGAGTAGAGGGCTGACCTGCTGAGTGGGTTTGTGATAGATTGGTTGGCAGCAGTGTGAAAAATCTTGGTATTACAAGCTTGTATTGTTCAGTGTGTCAGCTTGAGACCGTCAGCTCACTTGCAAAGAAAGAAAAAGGCAGTGATTTAGTTTTTTTAAAAAAGGAGACAGAATTATTTCACTTGGCGTACAGTCAAGTTCTTACCCATTTAATTTTTTTTTCTAAAGTGCAAGTTAGAGTAGCCATAGTTAGGGAAGAAGATGGCTTCCAACTACAGCAGGCACACTGTAGACTACTTAAAGCAGTTGTGCGGGGGATAGAGGAGTCCCGTTCGAGGTGAAAGCCGACAAGCAGAACCTCGTGGATGCCCTGATGGTAGCAGATACCCAGAGCAGCGAGTCACAGACTGTGACTGAAAAGGACCAAACCTCGAGTGTGGCAGGGCTAGCGGCCAGTGCAGTGTCCAGGTCCGGTGAGGATGACAGCAGGGCCACAGCAGCAGGGGAAGGTCACCAGTATCTTGGATTCAGAAGTATTTGGGCTGCAAATTGAGTTGCTCAGAATGGAGCCGGAGTTCGAGAGAGAAGAGAAGCGTGAACAGTGAACTGCAGAGGAGAAGAGAGAGCAAGAACGCCAAGAGTCAGAGCGAGAATGCCGAGAGGCAGAGCGAGAACAGTGGGAGGCTGACCATGAGGAGCAGGAGTGCTAGAGGCAACACGAACTGGAGAAGCTATGACTCCAACCAGTGGCACCAGAGTAGGTAAGTGGCTTGGGTTTAACTGGGACTGCAGAACTGGGTTACAAATTGAACTCCAAATTGATAGCCAAATTTAAAGAGGGGGAGGATATGGATGCCTTTTTAAATTCTTTGGAAAAAGGTTGTAGTCAGGCTAAAATTCCTAGGGAGTCCTGGAGCTTCCAGCTATCCCCGCTACTTACTGGGAAAGCTCAGGATGCATTGGGTCAAATGGACAATGAGGACAGTGATGATTACAGCAAACTTAAAGCTGCACTGTTAAAGAAATTTGAATTAACTGCTGAATCATACAGAGCTAAATTCTGTAAGCTCAGGAGAAGCCCTGACATGAGCTACAAGGAGCTAGCCATGAAACAACGTCAATTTTTAAAACGTTAGTCGGAAGGAATGGAAGCAAACTCTGTTGATAAAATCAAAAATATGATTTTGTTAAAACAGTTTTTCTGGGCATGCCCAGCAGAGCTGAAAACCTGGCTGGAGGACTGAGATCCCAAAACAGTGCAAGAGGCAGCCGAACTCTCGGACCCCTATGCCAAGAGCAGACCTGCTCTGAGAGCGAATGGGGTGGGCATGGCAGCACAGAAAGGGAAGAGTGCACCTTCAAGGCAGCTAAAACCCTCACTGCCTCCACCAAAACCAGTTAGCCCCAGGTTTCAGAGAAAACATTTCTCTGAGAGAAGAAATGAACATTGGTTGTGTAAAGAAACTGGGCATATTGCCAGACAGTGTCCCAAAAAGGCGAGCAATTTACAACAGGGTGCTAGGAAGGAAGTGGGTTGTTTGTGTGTCCCTGGAAGCATGCCTGTGAACATGAGGGAACACATGCACCCAGTCATGGTAAATGATGTAAAGACGCAAGGGTTAAGGGACACAGGGGCATCCTTAACCTTGGTAAAGGGGGATCTAGTAGAGCCTGGTCAGCTTATACCAAATAAATACGTCACTGTACAGGATTTTACTGGTGAAGAGAAAACATTGCCACTGGCTAGTGTTCTCCTAGACTAGAGTGAAACGGGGAACTGTGCAACAGGTGGCAGTAGTCAAAATGTTAGCAGTGGATGTGATCCTGGGCAACAGTCTCAGACAGGGGATGGTATGTGCAGTTGCCATAGCCAAGCGGCAAGGGAAAATTGTAGTTCCCTGAACCCCACAGTAGCCATTGTGGAAACCACTGAGAGTCTGGTCCCCAGCCTGTGTCTCCGGATGAGGAGACTAATGAAAAAGGGGTAGAAATTTCCCCAGTAGCAAGTAACCACGCAGCTACAGAGGGTTACTCCAGAGAGGGAGGGGTGACCCATTGTAAGAGAGTTGGGATTGACAGTGATCCTGAGTGCCCTGATGCTAGTGCTAGGGACCCTAGTTTAGCGACTGAAGGGGACCTGTCCCATGCCTTGGGAATATGTGAGGGGTTTGCAGCTGCTCAGAGAAGTGACCCTAGTTTAGAGAAGCTGAGGGCTTGGGCAGACTCTGACGGTGCACAGGAAGATGACGGCAAACATAAGGTTTATTGGGAAAATTGACTTGTGTATACTCATGCTGTGCAGACAGAGAGGGATGCTAGGCAGGCAGCTTGTCATTCCCCAGGGATATCGTGAGCAGTTGCTCAAAACTGCACATGATATTCCCTTGTCTGGTCATCTGGCAATCGCGTGCACTACACAGCTGTTAGCCCAGAATTTGTATTGGCCTAACTTCACCCAGCAGGTGAAGGAGTATTGCAGGTCTTGTCACTGGTGCCAAGAAATGGGAAAGGCAGGCAAGAAAACCCAAGCCATCCTGATTCCAGTGCCCATAGTTGAGGAGCCATTCCAGAGGGTGGGAATAGATATTGTGGGGCATTTAAATAACCCCAACTTCTCAGGGAAGAGATTCATCCTGACTGTGGTGGATTATGCCACCCGGTACCCAGGGGCAGTCGCCCTATCCTTACTGAGGACGGACAAAGTGGCAGATGCCTTACTTGGGATTTTCTCTCGTGTTGGGTTTCTGCAGGAGGTTATCACCAATTGAGGGGGTTCCTTCATGTCGGACCTGATGAAATATTTATGGGAGAAGTGTGGGGTGGTGCAGAGATGCACAACACTGTATCACCCACAAGTCAATGGGCTTGTGGAATGATTCAATGGTACCCTGAAGTCAATGCTCCAGGTGTTTGCTGAACAGCATGGGAGGGACTGGGAGAAATACCTTGCCCACCTGTTGTTTGCATACAGGGAGATGCCCCAAGAGTCAACGGGATTTCCCCCTTGGAACGCGTATATGGACGCCGGGTACGTGGGCCCCTAGACTTGATCCGGGAGAACTGGGAAGGCAAGCACACCACCCAGGGAACTCCCATTGTGGATTACATCCTTAGGTTTAGGGAGAGGCTGAAGGAGCTTATGAGGATAGCCCAGAGCAACCTGGCAGCTGCCCAACAGAAACAGAAAGTGTGGTACGACCGCAGAGCCAGAGCTCGCTCATACATGGTGGGTCAGAAAGTCATGGTCCTTATTCCGGTCTGGAAAGAAAAGCTACAGGCTGAGTTGGTAGGACTGTACAGAGTGGTTAGGAAGATAAATGATGTGAACTACATTATAGAGTTACCTGACAGAAGACAGACAGAAAGGATGTACCATGTCAACCTGATGAAGCTATATGCAAATAGGGCTGATATGGTGTTTGCAGTGTGTAATCATGGGGAGAGGATGGATGAAGGAGACCCCCTTCTGGATTCAGTGGAAGAAAATAAGCGGGAGTCCTCTGTGGAGGCAGTAAAATTGTCTCCCCAGCTGACCCAGGACAAGATCCAGGAAGTAAGGGAGGTTTTAGCAGACTTTGCCCCATTGTTTCGTGCCAAGCCTGGACTAACCCCCTTAGCGACTCACGATGTGGAGACAGGGACACAGAAGCCCATGTGGTGGATAGCATATCGGGTGTCAGAGGCTGTCCAAAAGGACATTAGGAGGGAAGTGGAAGAGATGCTGGATTTAGGGGTAATCCAGAGATCCCACAGCCCTTGGGCCTCACCCGTAGTCCTTGTACCTAAGCCAGATGGCTCTACTCATTTCTTTGTGGACTGTTGTGGACTGAATGCAGTCACAAAGTCAGATGCTCACCTGATGCCCTGGACGGACAAACTCCTGGACGAGTTGGGGGGTCAGCCTACCTTACAACTATTGACCTGACTAAGGGGTATTGGCAGGTAGAGTTGACAGACAGAGCTAGGGGAGAGTTCAGCCTTCATCACTCTGATAGGCTTATTTGAGTTTAAAGTAATGCCTTTCGGAATGAAGAACGCCCCTGCCACTTTCCAAAGGTTGGTGAACCTGGTGTTAAATGGTGCTGAGGAGTACGTCATGGCGTACCTGGATGACATTGCCATCTTTAGTGCCAGCTGGGATGAACACCTTTCCCACCTTAGGGAAGTGCTGGGCAGGATACAGAGGGCCGGGCTCACTGTCAAAGCCGAGAAGTGCCTGGTGGCCATGGAGAAGTAGCATACCTCGGACATGTGGTAGGCCGGGGACAGCTCCGTTCTAACCAAATAAAAATAGAGGTAATCCAGGCATGACGCATACCAGAAACACAGAAGCAGGTCAGGAGTTTTCTAGGGACAGCAGGGTACTACAGTAAATTTGTACCCAATTACAGTGCCCTGGCTGCTCCCCCTATTTGACCTGACAAAGAAAAGGATGCCCAAGAAAATGACCTGGGGCCCAGGCTGTGAGGAAGCCTTTTCCAAACTAAAAGAGGCACTGTGTAGTGCTCCTGTTTTGACAAGTCCTGACTATTACAAACTCTTTATAGTTCAGACTGACGCCTCAGACGTGGGTATTGGGGCAGTACTGAGTCAGACATCCAGCCAAGGGAGGGATCACCCAATAGCATTTCTAAGTAGGAAGTTACTTCCCAGGGAGCAGACATACTTCACTGTGGAAAAAGAATGTCTTGCCATAGTGTGGGCCCTAAAGAAGTTGGAGTCATACTTGTATGGGCAGCATTTTGTGTTGCAGACTGACCACAACCCCCTGGTTTGGCTGACGCGGATGGGGAAAAACAATGGTAGATTGCTAAGATGGAATCTTGCTTTGCAAGGGTATGATCTGACAATCGTACACCAAGCTGGAGCCAGAACCAGAACTCAGATGGTCTGTCTCGCGTGTATGAGGAGTAAACTGATTTGGGAAGCTCATCTCATGCCAGGGATAGAGTCCCCAAATTCAGTATAGGTGGGGAGGATTGTGACACATGGGCAGCCATTTCTGAGTACACTATGGTTTTTAAAATATAAAAATGTGTTACTCATTGTCTCTGCTGAGAAATCTGGTGCTCTTGGAATGACCTCACTCACCCCCACTTCCCAGGTCTCAGCAAAAAGATGAAAGCCATGAGATAATTACAGGCTAGAAGATCCTTAATCAAGGATCTCTTATTTATCTAAGTTAATTATAGCTGTAGTTGCTAAGAGGGAAATCATAAAATGTTATGATGTTTAGAGGAGGAAACCAAGTTATGGCACACTGGTGCGAAATCATAAATGCTTTGATGTCTGTGTGAGAGAGGATACTGCTTATAGACGAAAGGAAATTTACAGACTTGCTTGGGGAAGCCACACGGGGAAAGGAGTTTCTGCTGATGTAACCTTAATTGTCTTACCTTCTAAAATGATAAAATATCCTGGGTGTATGATTTTTCATAAACAGAGGAGGAGCCAGGTGACCTCACGCAAAGGGATTGGCAAAGACAGTTTTTTAAACAGTATTCTGTTTTCCTTGACACACTTCTATCTACACTCTGAGAAAAACACATCTTTAGCATTTAAGCAGGTATTTAGAGAGAGAGAGACAAATCTAAGTACTGTAATAGGATTTGCACTGTTAAAATCTTGTTCTTTTAAAAGATTGTATGGTTCTTGTGATATATGGTTCTGTATTTAATGTTTTACATATTTTATTTTACTAAAACTCTATTTTTAGAGCCTACTTGGTCTGTCTTTAATTTCCATCTTTAACAAGTGAAGTATATATGGTTAAAGCTGACACTATGCATAAGCTTGAATGGTGATACCAAACTGGAAAAAGGTAGAGTTTAATCTGAGGTCTTTTAATAGAGTTTTTAAGAGTTCATTGTAGTACACCTGGTTAGGTGCCCGTAGGCAAAGATATCTGGCCCCCTGAAGACAGAATTATCTGAGCCTGTGCATTGGGTACGCTAGCAAGAGGTTCACAGTTTGAATCCCTCCAGAACTTGAGACCAAAGGTTGATTCTAACCCACAAAAGAGACAGGAGGGTTGCCCTGTTTCTATTAACTGTTCACAAGACTGCACTCGGTGGTTGGCACTTTGGAAGTAGAGGGCTGACCTGCTGAGTGGGTTTGTGACAGGTATCACTATATCAAGGGACCTGAAGGTGGAAAGGCACTGCGAGAGAGCAGTGGCTGGGGGCAGCAGAATGCTGGGCTGCATTGGAAGGGGGATTACCAGTAGAAAAGGGAGGTCATAGTACCCTTGTACACCCATCTAGTTAGACCGCATTTGGAGTGTGGAATTCAATTCTGGAGGGCATACCTCAAAAAGGATGTGGGGAGGCTGGAGCGGGTTCAGAGGAGGACAACAAAGATGGTAAAGGGGCTCAGCCACCTGTCCTATGAGGAAAGGTTGAGAGAATTGAACATGTACTCCCTGGAACAGAGGAGGGAGAGGGGGAACATGATTGAGACCTTCATCTACCTTAAGGGTATAAACCAGGTGCCAGTGGAAAGCATCTTCCAGCTGAAGGGGATTCAGAAGACTAGGGGGCATGGGTTACAGGTTGGGGGGGGACAGTTCAGGGGTAACATTAGGAGGTACTATTTCACAGAGAGGGTGGTGGATAAGTGGAATAGACTCCTGGAGGAGTTGGTTGGAGAAGCTATAGTGGAGGGCTTCAAAAAGGCATGGGACAGCCACAGGGGAGTGTTGGGGGGGGCATGTCCTAGCAGATAGCTAGAAAAATGGGCAGACTAGGTGGGCCTGTCGGTCCTTTTCTGCTGTCACACTTCTATGAATCTATAATGTCGCAAGACATTATGCCTCAGCAATATACAGTGCTGCCAATGCAACACGATATATTGCAAGTGGCATATGTCATTCTTACCCCAGGAGTCTTTTAGCATCAGTAACTTTTTTGCACTTAGCTGGCTAGGTGCAACTGCCCCGGAGGTGTCCCTTTAAGAGATATTTAAATGAGTTTAGGGTCAAGCCAATCAAAAGACAGGAGGGGGTGTGAGCTGAGTGAGAGCTGTTAAAGGCTTCAGATTTTTTTCTCCACTGAACCGAACAATGTTGCCTCAGAGATGTCTCCCAACTTTCCTTGTTGACAGCCTCCTAATCAGGGACCCTGGTTTTCCATTTTTACCAGTAACACCGGTAATAATCACAGAATCCTGCTTGGTTTGTGGATTTTGAATTCTTGCACCGGTGCCTCACGGAAATTGCATGTCACTGCACAGAATCTCTAAGATTTCAGTATCTTTTTAACTTTTTTTATTTTCTCATTCTATGTCCCCTTCTCACAGCATCGGTATCCCCTAGCTTCACCCCCAAGTAATGCTCAGGAGCTCCTATGGGCCTGCCCCTATTCTGCCTGGGTTATACCCCCCCCAGGTGGGAAGGAAGGGGACCCTAGGTCACACCTCCACACTCCCTTAGTGTGTGTCGGGCAGCCCAGTGGATCCCTCATAGAGCCTGGTTATGAAGTCTGGGGCACCTGGGTCCCTTCTGCCAGTGGACGATGTGGAGTGATTGTTCCTGGTTTTCTGGTCTCTGTCCCTGAGGGCACCGGCACTAGAGATGCAAGGAGGTAGGTCACATAGAGACCACTGCTCCAGATCCTGGCTAGCGTCCTCCCCTCCTGATCACTCTGCAGCAGCATTGCACCACCACCTGTGGTCACACCGGTGGTGGTAAAGAAGCAGGACCTGTAGCTCACCCTCCCCGGAGGAGGAGAGCAGTCTCCCGGGTGCTCGATCCTACTCCCCTGGCCAGACCACCAGCAACCCGAGTTTGCTTCTGACCGTGGGTCACTGGCATTGCAAGCAATAGTGCTACTGCAGCACCAGTGGGCCAACCCAGATTTCAGCATCTTAAAATGAATGCTGCTGTGCTTTGCTGCGTATAGAAACAGTAAGGAAATCACCCGCACTGCTTTGTTGTAATCAGTCATTCAGTTTAACCACCCATGCCTAGTGGTTAGAGTAACAAATAGTGATTGAACTGGGTACATCCAGCAGACTTGGATTTGAGTCCCACAACCTCCACTTGCATCCAAGCAAGTCACTTAACCTCCCAAGTGCTTCTAGGTCACTCCTTAAAACAGACACTTTTGCCTAGTGGGCCTTACCTGCTTTACAAAGAATATAAAAAAAAAATACCAATATATGTTTACTACATCATAGAATAGTAGTCAGGGTACCATGTAATTTACTTGAGTTTTACTTGGGCTGCAATGATTTTGTATAGGTAAAGATAAATATTCAGATACGTTTATAAAGCTTGTTTTAGATTTTAGTCAGGTTTTTATTATATTCTTTGCATATAAACATTTAGGTTGTAGATTGCTAAATGCAGGATAACTGTTACTAACTAACTATTCAAGTTTATAATCAGTAGGGTCATCCAAAATCCTCAGTTGTTTGAATGAAAACTAGTCTGAATGAAAGTATGTTCACAAAGAAGAAACTGCCTTACTACTTATGAAAAGACTTACAATTAGCACCCCATTTAGGTGAATTGGATCATTTGCACATTTTCTCCCACCTGCTGGTTCTGTCTCTGTGACAACAAAATGTTTTCTGATAGACTGCTTCAACAAAAAGCAAATGTTAAGTATTTAAGAGGTCTTATGTTTGGCCAGTGGATTTTGAAAGCACATTCAATGACATACAGAAGGTAAGATCCCAGGGGCTGTATGATGCTGGTGGGCAGAGTGGTGCTCAATTCACATCTGAACAAAGACATGAAAACTGGGAGACACCCTTTTCATGGACACCAAGTAGAAAAAAAAAGCGTCCAATTGTCTGGGAGATGCATGAATCCATTTCAAGGTCCTCCACTAATCACTTGTGGATTTTTTTAGGTGAAAACACTTTATTTCAAAGAAGCAAATTCAAGCAGTTTTTTTTTTGCTCCTCCTACCCCCTGGCCATCCACTCCTTCAGGCCTGCCAAGGCCCCCTACCACCACTGCTGAGTCCCGACCACTATCAACTGACCCTTACTGCTGAGGGCCCCTATCCCTGTGGGAGGCTGCCAGAGGAGGAGAACTGCCTCAAAGAGCTTCCTGTATCCTGGGCATGTCAGGGATCAGAGCATCACATGCCTGGGGCTTCTGGTGTATGGTGGGACCAGCAGCCATCCTTCAGTTGGTCAGCGGGTGTTTTCCCATTTTCTTGGGAGCGTGACAGGCTACATGATGTCAAGGCACAAGTCGACATCCATCACACTCCTCCCGCAGTGAGGACTGACATGTTGTCTTACCTCTGGCCTCCACCATGGGCCAGCAAATGCTGAGCCGTGAACCCACTCTCCCTCTCAGGAGAAGGGGAGTGGTCGTTGGACACTCAAGCCTTCACCCACCAGCTGGCCCTCCAACACCCAAGTCTGTTTCCTAACCCTGGTCAGTGGTGTCACAGGCAGATATCCAATTCAGGCAGTTAAATTATAGATAGGAAAAGACAAAGGTAGTCCACCTTAGCGGTAATGTTCAGATTAATTCACATCTGAGTTCTAACAAACAAAGAGACCAAGTAATTTGTAACTTGTGCATGTGGGGTGTGAGTGTTGAAAGGGGATTATGGTGCTGTCACTACTACCATCACCCCAGAGGGATGTGTACTGCATTGCTGCTACTGCCATCACACCGAAGGGGTGGGGGCTGTAGTGCTTCTGCCATCACCACTGGTGGATGGGGAATGTAGGCCTGCTGCCATCCCACCTGAGGGATGGGGGCCATAGTGCTGATACTGCCATCACACATGAGGAATGATGACCGTAGTACTGCTGCCATTACACCCAAGGGATGGGGGCCATAGTGCTGCTGCTTCTGTCACACCAGAGGGATGGGGGCCGTAGTGCTGCTTCCATCACACCTTAGGGACGGGGGCTGTAGTGTTGCTGCTGCCATCACATCTTGTACCTAAAATAACTTTAAATTGGTACAAGGATGGAAGGATGGGTAATAGTGGAGGTCAAAATTGCTAAAATGCATGTTAGCAGAGTTAAAAATTGTTAAATAAAGTACACAAAACCAAACACTGGTAAAATCGGATTTTGGCTTAGCAGACACCGGTGGCAATACCGTTTCTTACCATATGCAAAATGGAATATGTCCTTTCTCAATCCCGGTAAACCAGTGTCCCTGCTCCTAATGCTTATCTGGGTAAAGTTTTCCTCATAAATTATTTCCTTTAGTGTGCTGAGTGAAAGTTTTACTCTTTCATTAGTGCCTCGGAAATTTTTTATACTTAGCGGGACGGAGCTATTTTGACTTTATTTTTACTACGACTATTTCGTTTAAAGCCTAATTGTATCGTGGGTGCTTATTTTCATCGATTTTTGGGCAAATTCTTATGGGAACTGTCGAATTAGGGACAGTTGCCTTGTTTTTTACCTCGGACCTTGTGAGGTTTATTGTGAGGCACCTGCAGTGTCTTTAAAATTTAAACAGTGCCTGGGGTTTTCTCTCTAGATTGGAAATTACAAGGAAACCTTTTTTGTTATATTACTGGACCTTGGTATCATCTGTATCAGGACTGTCCGTAAGGGTCCAGCAGTCACCTGTGCACAGCTGAGTATTACTGGGTTTCTATTAAGATTGGCACCGGTATAGAGCCGAGTTCTACAACCAAAAAAAAAAAAGGCACAATTAATAGACAGAGGCCCAGATATTCAAACTGCACCAGACTGTGGCGCCAAGCCTGCAACTTAGCTACGCAGGCGCATTGACTGGGCGATATTCAACGGAGCTGCACCATGGCACAGCATCGTTGAATATCGTACCCTGGTCACCCGCAGTGTGCATGGTGCAGTTGCACTATGCCAGCACAAGTGGCCAGAGTGGAGCATGGGGATGCACTAGAACAAGTTCTGTTGCGCCATGCGCAGCAACCACGATATTCAAATGTGCACATGCAAATGGGGCCATAATGTATGCAAGGTGCAAATGAGGCCATTTGCATGTCATTATGGCCCCATTTGCATGCAGGTGCACCACCGATCCCTGGTGACTTGCACCTGGCACCCTGCCAGGCAGTAGCCGTCGGGGACTGACGCCCCCTGCACAGCGTGGCAATGTGCCCCACAGCCCGATCGCGGGCTTCAGTAAATATAAAATAACATCCTGTATCCCTGGTGGTCCAGTGGACTGCTCTCAGCCCAATCGCGGTCATTTGTATTAAAAAAGTACGTCCACTATCCCTGGTGGTCCAGCAGACCCTGCTCCCCACCCGCCCACTCATCCCCACCGTCCGCTCCCATCCCGGTCAGTGGCGGCAGCACCCGCCTAACGACTGACACCGTAGGTAGGGCTGTACGCCCATTGGTCCACAACGTGAGCCAATGGGCATGCAGCCCGTACCGTACTACACATTCCAGATATGTGAATGGATTCAAACGCAACCCTTTTGAATATCTGGGCCAGAGTTTATAACTGGGGCAGGACTGGCCGGTGGCATTTTCACAGAAACCTGCACTCAGTTCATAGGTCGAAGACTGGTTTGCTTTGCTTAAATTGGCAAACATAGCAGACAAACCTTTGATTATTATGGCTGAGGATAAATCAAAGGCTTCAGACGAGGGGCCATTCAAAAGTACTAATACCAAAAGCAGAACTGCTGATGAACCCTCCAGATTCCAGCCGAAAGATAAAGCTTCCAAAGATGAAGTTCCTCACAAATTGAAAAATAATAAGAGTGACGAAAAAAGGAAGCTCGATCAAGCCTCTGATGAAGTGGCTAAAAAGAAACTGTCAAGACAGATATGCTCCCGTTTCTCCTGGGAAAGCCAATAGCAAGACAACAGGCAGCTTAAAAGGTACAGAAAAAACAAAACACTTACAAACTGCACAGGTTCTTCCAACACTGCAAGATATGGAAAAAGCATGGCAACTGTTTCAAACCCTTCAAAAGATGGGTTCTAGATTTACTGGGGCTGGCAAGCACTCTTCCACAGTTCTCTGTTCTGTAGACTGTGAGGGTGAAACAGATGATGATCAATTTTATGATGCCCCTGACATGGATTTTGAGGGCTTTGAGCCCCAGGAGTTCATGGGCCTTCATCTTGGGGATCCCTTGGGTGACCACGAGGATCCTTCCTCTACATTTATGTTTATACAAAATATGCTGGACACCCTGGACCTCCCTATGCAGGTGCCCAAACAGGATGTCGATGAAGATGCAGATTATAGGGAGATAAAGGGTCTTGCATCCTCAAATACGCTGGTCGTCCCTATCTATAATGCATTTAGAAATAATACCATGAAGGTGCTTCAACACCCCACTTCAGTACTAGGAGTTGATAAGCGACTTGAGAGAAAATATAAATTGTCTAAAAATGGTACACCCTAGCCACAAGAGTATAGTGCAGCAGGCAGCTTGTGAGAAAGCTGGAGTCTCCTTGTCCCCCTCTTCCCCTGACATGGATTCCAAGAAAATTGACTTTTTAATAAAGAAAATGTGTGCCACAGCTTTCCTGCTTCTCAGACTTTCTTCTTGCATGGCATTCACAGCCAAATATCAGAAAGCCCTTTGGAAATCTGTCCAGGCTAACGCCTGCAACGGATCAGATTCTGTGGTGCAGGAGCTGGTGGATATGTCAAAAACTGCCCTGGAAGCTACTATGTACCAATTCCACATGGCAGATGACAACAATGATGCAGTCTCTAAGACGATGGCACATGCCATCTCTCTGAGACGCTCTGCCTGGCTTAGAACAACCAGTCTGACCACAGACACTCAGAACAAGTCCATGGATTTTCTTTGTGATCAAAATATGTTGTTTGATTACAGAACCACTGACTACATGAAAAAAGTTGATGAGTACAAGGCCTCCTGGCAGAGCCACTCATCCAAGCCTAAACCCGCCACCCCTCAGAGATCCCGTCCTTGGGGCAGTAGGGGCAGAAGTTTTGTTCCCAGGCCTTACAATCCCTATCCCCAATCTGACTTCAGCCAGTAGAGGGGGGTCTTTCAGAGGCAGGGGCAGAAGGGGCCAAAGAAGAGCCACCTCTACCCAGCCATCTGCTTTTCAGTCTAAGTCCTGATGTGAGTGTCCAGGTCGCCTCCCTGTTTCTGGTTGGAGGCAGACTCTCCCACTATCTTCAGCACTGTTCCCTCATCACGTCAGACAAGTGGGTGCTGGAGATAGTGGAGAAGGGTCTGTCATTACAGTTCAAGCAGTTGCCAGACCTCAAGCATACCCAGGTGTCAAGACCTCTGTCCACAACACAGATACTGCTGTTGGAAATGGAGGTACAAAACCTGGCTTTACGAGCAGCGGAGAGGGTTCCTGCCCATGAGAAGGGCAAGGTCCTCTACTCCAGGTATTTTCTGACACAAAAGAAAACTGGGGAGTAGTGACCTATCTTAGATCTCAGATATTTAAACAAACATTTGAAAAAAAAACCAAATTCAGAATGGTCACTCTGTTACTGTCATATAGTCCTTACAGCAGGGAGACTGGCTAGCCTCACTAGACTTAATGGAAGCCTACTTTCACATACCCATAAGGAGATCTCACAGAAAGTTTCTCAGGTTCATACTTCCTTCGGGTCACTATTAGTTCACCGCAATGCCCTTCGGTCTGTCCTCAGCCCCAAGGGTCTTTACCAAGTGTCTCGCAGTGGTAGCAGCTCTCTACCCCTATCTGGATGACTGACTCATAGTAGGAAAGTGTCCTTGCCAGGTCAAAGAATCTCTTTCCATCAAAGAACCATAAATCTAAAGAAATCTCACCTGGAATCCACCCAGCTGCTCACCTTCATTGGGGCCCAGCTGGACACTCAGAGGAATATGCATTCCTCCTGCAGGAAAGAATTCAGTTTCCTTTCAGTGGAAGATTTTTCGCCCGGGGACAGTCAAGATCAGCCAGACATTTTCTCAAACTTCTGGGACATATGGCCTGTATGACTGCAGTAGTCCCAGGGGTCAGGTACAGGATGAGACTCCTGCAAGCCTTCCTCAGAGTTTGCTGGTCTCAGAAAAGCAACACATTTTCAAAGTTGATACCTGTGTTGGAGTAGTTGCTCCAAAACTTGCTGTGGTGGAAGAACCCTGCAAATTTACAGGCAGGGGTTCCCTTTCAAGCTCCTTTTCCCACAAAGGTGATCACCATAGATGCCTCCCTTTTGGGCTGGGGAGCTCATTTGGACAGTGCTTCAGTAAGCGGCAGCTGGACTCCTGAAGGGTCACAGTTGCACATAAATCTTTTGGAACTTAGAGCAGTCTTACTAGCTCTCAAAGCTTTCACTCCCAGCATAGAATGGCAGGCAGTTCAAATTCGAACAGACAACACCACTGCAATGTTCTACATAAGCAAGCAGGGTGGTACAGGATCAGGAATACTCTGTTTGGAAGCTCGGAAGCGCTGGTCTGTAGCATTCTCCCTGGGAGTCAGCCTCTCGGCTATTCACCTCCCAGGCAAACTCAATACTGTGGTGATGCTCTAAGCCTAAAGCTACCAACTTTTCGAGGCCTAATACTGGGATGGTCCATCCTGACCATGGCCCCCCGCACCATGTCACTTCCAAGGCACCACCGCAGACAATGCTGCACACAATCAGTTATATTTTCCTACTTGCTCTCACCATGCCGCCCCACAGTAACACCAGTAGCATACATCCAGGTTAAAAAAATCATTCTGCTGCAGCAAGTTCCAAATCATGATGTACAGAAAGTTTGTTAGGAGCAATCCTGCGTTAAATTGTGATCAGACATTCGAGCTGCATGTATTGCTCTTCCTGACAGTCCCATCCAACCTGCTTACATTCACATCATTTGCTGAGCAAACTTCACTTCAGTGACTCCCACCAGCACACCCAATTGTTTTCACACACTTCCCTACTGCTGATCAGGTTCGAGCAACTTAGTTCACTGCAGTCTGTCTTTTCTCTGTCTGGAGTCCCTCTTAGCTGCTGGTAGGTAGATGTCCACATGCGCTTGTTTGCACTACTACCCAGTCTAATCTAACAGGAAGGAACATGCTTTACTGTGCTTCCACTAACATGCTTGCAGTGCAACACAGGGGCTGGGGTTGAAGTTGCAAACTGCTGTCCAGCCCGAGCAGCACCACAGTGGTGCTGAAATAATTGACACTCATAGATCAGCAGTCAGCAAAAAAAAAAAAAAAAAAAGGACAAAACTCGGACAACTAAGCAAAAACCAGGACAGAAGTGACATTTTGCAAAACTTGTGGGGCCACTGGGGCATGCTGCCTAAAATAGGGACTGTTGGTAGCTTTATCTAAGTTGCATCAGTCAAGGCTAGAGCGAGTGGACACTGAACGTGCACGTACTAGTCACAGTGTTCAGGCAGTAGGGCACACCAGACACGGATTTGTTTGCCTCTCCTCTCAATTTTCTGCTTCCTCAGTACTGTTGCAGGCCCCCAGTTCCAGGAACACTTCCTCTGGATGCCATGATCCTGGACTGGTCAGGGAGGTTCCTATACACATTTCCTCTCTTTCCCCGATAGGGTTTTTCTGAAACTCAGACAGCAGCCTGCATCGATGATCCTAGTGACTCTGGACTGGCCCAGGCAAGCTTGGTACCCTCTCTTTCTTGCAATGTCCTGCAACAGGCCCATTCACCTGCCTCCAACTCACTCCCTGTTGACCCTTCCTCAGATGGGAGTGCAGTACCCAGACATACACTCTCTTCACCTCAAGGCCTGGTTCTTGAGGAGTTAGTTTCCATCCTTACAGTACTCTGAACATGCCCTTAAGATACTGAGGATGGCTAAAAAAATGAACACTGAAATGGAAAATGTTTTCCCTGTGGTGCAAGAGCAAAAAGGTCAAACCCCTATCAGCTTCATACTGTGAGCTGCTAGACCACCTGGTACATCTACAGGCATCAGGCTTGAGACCATCTTCACTCAAGCTACACCTGGTGGCAAATTCGGCCTACCTTTTGGTGGGAAAGAAGAAATCATTTTTTTCCGACAGCATTTTTAAACAGTTTTTCAAAGGCCTCTTGCACCTCCAGCCTCCAACCAGGGAGCCCGTTCCTCCCTGGAGCCCGAACCTTTGCATAGATGGGCTCATGAATCCACCCTTCGAACCTATGTCCACGGCCCACATCAAGTTTGTAACTTTGAAGACCATCTTCCTGGTAGCCATTACGTCTGCCAGGAGGATTTCAGAGCTATAAGCCTGTGCACTGAGCCGAATTATCATCCCTCACAGCGATAATGTTGAGCTCAGGACAAACAGGAAATTTCTGACAAAAGTGGTTTCAGAGTTTCACTTGAACCAGTCCATTACTCTGCCTGTCTTCTTTACTGAGCCATCCACTCCTGGCGAGCAAAAGCTCCACGGCTTGGATGTCAAAAAAGACGTCTTTCACTACCTAGAGCATACTAGACAGTCCAGAGGCTCTTCCACTCAGTTGTTCTTCATCTATGGGGATGTAGGTAGAGGAAAACCAGCTACCAAGAGAATTATTTCTCATTGGTTGGTCTCTTGTATTTGATTCTGCTATGAGAAAGCTGATCAACAACCTCCAGTGGGGCTCAGGGCTCATTCCACCAGGGGCACTGCAGCCTATCTTGCAGCAGCAAGGAACATTCTCCTGTTGGATGTCTGGAAAGCAGCTACCTGGAAATCTGTGCACACCCTTGTGAAACACTACAGTTTGGATGTGCAGACCATTCTGATGCCAGATTTGGCAGGGTGGTTCTGCAGAGCTTCATTCCTAAGTAGGTTCTCTGCCCACCTCCCACTTGGTACTGCTTGGTAGTTTGCAAAAAAGTTACTGTTGCTAAAGGACTCTTGGGGTAAGAAGAAAAAAATACTCACTGCAGTAATCTTCTTTTGTCCAAGGGGTCCTTTAGCATCAGTAAGCTTCCACCCTTCCTCCCCAGTTCACCTGTCAGAGAAGGGCTCTTTATGTCACCTTTTACCAAAATTGGAGTTTCTTATTGATGAGTTTTTAGCTCGTGTTACTGTTGTTTCTATTTCCACTTTTGTGGACATTTGCATGTTTTTTTTAATCCTGTTGATTCTTTTTCAGGGCATTTGCCCTCGTTTTTCCTCGAAAAAATTCTGAAGCCTTCAACAGCTCTCACTCAGGTCACACCCCCTCCTGTCTTTTGATTGGCTTGGCCCTAAGCTCATTTAAATATCTCTTAAAGGCACACCTCCGGGGCAGTTGCACCTAGCCAGTTAAGTGCAAAAAAAGTTACTGATGCTAAAGGACCCTTTGGAAGAAAGACGATTACTGTGGTGAGTAATTTTTTCTTCTGCACCCCCCAAACCCCCCCAATTAAAATAAGCAACTCCAGGGGGTTAACACTTTGCACAAAGTGCAAAAAGTAAAACATTCCTTCCATCTGGGACTGGGAATCAAAACCTGGTTCCAAATGCGCCTCCTCCTTGCTACCTGTGGCTCATCCCGGCGACACAGGCTGCTGCCAGCCCACCTCCCAGCACAGGTCTCATCCCCTACCTGGGAAGAGTGAGAGGGTGCACTACCGTGTATACACCCTTTCGCAGTTTTGCACCCTCTTGGTCTATCCTACTGCGCTGTTCCTGTTGCGCGGTTTTAACGTATGCTATTAAGCATATGAGATACTGACCAGTAGGTCCCTGCAGTGGTTCTGTAGTTGCGATGCAGCAATCTGCGTGCATGGAGCAGAGAGAGACACAGGCTGAGAGAAGCTGCTGGCCATCTTTCCGCATTTAGTATATGATACGTGTGTTCTACAGATTAAAAAATCTGACTTTATAAAACATGTATCAGGCTTGATTATTGTAACACAGAACAGTGTATAATCATGTTAAAAGCTACAAAGAAAACACAAAACACACCTTTTGTTACAGAGGGACTACTTTACTTTGTGTCAGGATACCGGAGTGACACGTCATTTTATTGTTTTCCGACTAAATAACGTAGTATTTTCAGACTTTTTGTAGCCCATGTTATAAGCACAATAACCCACTCAAGGGTGTATGGTTACTGGGGATTAATCAACACCCTGGGTGCTCTGAGAACACTCAGGCTTCACCCTTGTTTCTCACAACGCACCCAGGGTATTGATTAATCCCCAGTAACCACACACTCTGTTGTGGGTTATTAAGTGAGGCATGAATGATTATTGCTGTATTGTTTTTGTTGGATTACTTCTGCCATTATTTTTGTGTATTGTATTTTAATTCAATAAAATGTTATTGTTAACAAAAATAACTGTGCCTATGCCTTCTGCTCACTGGAAGGCTCCCCCGAGTTGCAGCTGCTGTGTGCCGCTGTCTGTTCCCTCTGATACAGCTAAAACGTAGCTTGTTTAATATTTGCTCTGCCAAAGTAAGTTAGCTGCTTCAAACCCTTGTTTGGTGCATAAATAAAGGGAATTTTTGTCTCATTGAACTTTGTTTGCCTGGAGTCTTTTTCTCTTTGCTTGCTGTAGCTCTGTTACAGACAACAACCATGATATATTATATAATGCAGATCTTCTTCAAGGGTATTCCCATACAGCCATAATGTATTGGCTTTAAGGCATTCACATCAGGACCTGGCAGGAAGTTTTTGTAAGACGGGGCCACCTACGTTAACATGCCTATATGCACATTGTCCTCGCAATGTCACCTATGTAATGGGGGCAGCACACAACCACTTCAGTTCTTTTTCTCTTGCCATCGAGAGAGTGAACGTTGGACTAGCAGATGTTGTCTTTCTGTCTTCATTTCACCAATGGAATATTTTTTCTCTGGTAGTTACTCCTTCTGGTAATTTAGTTTGCTGTTGTTCATCTCTGTCTCTGCATATAACCCTTAGGCAGCGCTACTCCAAAGGCTACTACCCCTGCCAGTATGTCTGGACACAGGTTGAGGGGCCTGGGTTCACTTATAAGGTGCCTACACCCAGAGTGATGGTAATGGGGATATTTATGTGTTCTGCTATAGCCCTCTGGGAAGCTATACCCTACCCAACCACCAGCCCTTCTAGCGTGGCCCAGTACCTGATGCAGCAGTAAGTTCACAGTCAGTATAAAACAGTATTAATATGCTCACCCCCTTCACTCTTGCCACCAGGGTTGAACTTGCAGCAGCTTCCCTGGAGATCCCCTGCAAAGTAAGGTTAGCAATACAGTTGCACACTTTCAACACTGTAGCCCAACAAATTAATAACATGCACACTAGCCAGGTTAAACATGAAAGGAGACAATCAGGCTTATTTAGGGGCTGTGAACAAGGAAGGAGCGTGAATCTAGGCAAATGATTTGTAATCTGATTTGATTCGGGCTTGGCATGCACTTTTTAGTCCCAAATAACAGTCACGCAACACTGGATACCCAGGATGGAATATTTGGCTAGCATTGCAGCTGAGGTTGGGGCCACTGACAGAAAGAAAACAGCATTCACAGTAACAAGATGATTATTTGTAATCCAAGCTGGTTGGCTCAGTCTCTTGAAAAACCCAGAAAGCTAAAGAAATCATCTGGAACCACAGATGAATTAAATAGTAATTGCAGGGCACTACCCTGATTTGTACTCACTCTACCAGGTTTCTGCTGGAATGCAGGCAAGATGGAGACCTCATGGTGGTTAACGATGGGCATGGGGAAGCAGGGCCAACACGACGCACCTCTTCTTCAAGGCCTTTCCTCCAGGTGGCCACAACCTGTAAGTTGTTATGCAGGGGCTGTATTCCCGAAGCTGGTCTCTCACTGAAACAGTCTCTGGTGCAGGAATTTTGGTCTGTGCTGGATTGGCAAGACCCAGGCAGGATGAGTGGATTAGCAAAGTTCGTAATCTTCTGCTGGTGGAATCTCCAGCTGACATAACAGGTTTGGCAGTGGGCTTGCAGGTCTCAACCCACATAAAACGTTCAGCACATTCAAAATAGGTAGTTATTTCAACGGTTCGGATGCAGTCTGGTTGCAGTTAAGCAGCTTAACTGAGCAAACCTTTCGATCCGAGCATGTCTCGCACACAAGCTGGGGCGATTGCTTTACAGGAGCAAGTCTTTGGCCCATATTCGCAAGTAGCACTGGTAATACTTCTTTTTCTTTTTCTGCCACAGTTCCACTTTAATTGGAAAGTTCTGACCTTTGCTATCAGGTAGTCCCAAGCAGGAGAAAAGTGGCATGGAGGCAAGGTAGGCCTCTTCCTGCCGATTCCCCTAGGCTCCATTCAGGGAGCAGCTGCTCGAAAGCTCGAGCTGTTCACACTTCAACCTCCAACTCTAACTCTAACTGACCCACTCGGTCTGGGCACACTGGGGATTTCCCTTGTCAATCCAGCATGCAGGTTGGCTGAGGAAGCTGTCAGTCACTGTTAGGGCTCCCCCTCCAGATTAATTTGGTGCCAACCTAAAAACTACAAAAACTATAGATTTTCCTTCCCATGGAACACTGGGGTTCAGATCCATTTTAGGTCCCCAGGTTCTATTTGTCCAATCACTGAAAGTCCCGGACCTAACATAGTGACTTCCATTCGGATAAACGAGCTGCAAGGAAAGCAGGTTAAACAAACATCTCCCCTTCAAATATAACAGCACACAAACAGTAACTAAGCACAGTTTCTACACAGGCTCCCTCTGCACAAGTATCGACTACAGAGTGGAGGAAAACAGAGCTGTGCCTGACTGGTTGCAAGCCCTAAATCACTTGGACCCAGCTCAGACCATTTACTTAACACAGATTTACTAGTCTCTTAAAGGGACAGGTGCGAAGGCTCAATATGGCACTGTCATGCAAATTAATTTATTCATTGAATTTTATTGAGCTGGTAAGCCCACTGGGCCTAGAAGTCCCTTTTTCAGGGGTGACTGGGGGGATACGATACAGATGGTAAGCAACTGAAATTGAACCAGATTAAGCTGTTGGTGGTATTTTTAGTGAATGGGAGAAATTTGGCCAGGACACCGGGGGAAATTCTCCTACTCTTTTTCAATAAGTGCCATGGGATCTTTAGCATCCACCTGAACTACCACCAGAACAGGCAGATGGGACCTCGGTTTAACGTCTCATCTGAAAGACGGCACATCAGAAGTACAGCACCCCCCTCATGCTGCACTACAGTGTCAGTATTGGGAACTGAACCCACAGCCCTCTGATCTCCCGGCCTCAGAGGCGAGTGTGCTACCTACTGAGTTACTGACACCGAAATAAACTGAATTACTCTGAGATGGGACACCAGCTTGACAGTGGGCATTTAAGAAACCCAGACAGACATTAAGGTAAACCCCATATTGGGGGGGGGGGGGGTTTACATGCGTAAAGCCAAACCATTTTGAGCCAAGAATTTTGCACTTTGAAGAATTTTTAAGAAACAATAGTGCCAATCCCTCTTCTGTTGTTCGTGGAGTGGTGACAGATGTTCACCAACATCGGGAATGACTTGGGAAACAGTCACAACCTTACAGCATTTTCATGGTACTTTGTCGGTTTATGTTTTCTAAAGTTAACACAAGCATCTTTCCAGTTGCTATACCTCTTAGATATGAAACAGGGATTAAGGCAGGCATTAGAATGAATAAGTTTATCCCGATATGCCTTTACACACGTGAAGCAAAACTCACAGTCTTTGCTTTCATCACAATGAAGCCACTTCCGTCTCTCAAACCAAGAGGCACTGAATGATCTATTTACCACCTGTGTTTTTCCAAATTGTCATTTTGGAAAATCATAAGCCAGTGGCTGATGAGGACTGTCAGAAATATTTGGTATTTCCAGTCCTGCACTGAATTTACTGAAAAACTTTAATAGGGCCATAATTCTCAGGTATTTTAATTGAATTATCCACCTCTGGAGACTGTAAAGGCTGAGCCCACCGTCAGCATTCAGTAGAACCTAGCAACGCTTGAGGTGTGCCACCCTGTGTGAAGCAGAAGAACATGACTAAACAGGGTGGGGAAGTGAAGGTAAAAATGACCTCTGTGCTCAGTCAGATCCACCAGAAATTATGATTGGCTGCATCCCAGGAAGTGACCCTGCAACTAAGACAGCTGATCAAACTGGCAGTCTGACTGTGTCATGTCAGAGCTGTCAAAGACTGACAACGTGGTGGGCAACGCTTGTGAACTTTGAGCCCTCTGACTCATTTTGCCAACAGAACAAAGCAAACAGCTGCAGACTTCCAACCCCCAACAGAAATCATTCAGGAAATCAAGTCGGAGTTGGACACCAGAAAAAGAAATAGAGAAGTGACCAAACGGTAGTAGTAGTAGTACACAGAGCAGCCAAGAACCCAAGTTGAAGATGCCTCTGTCAGCGCCAACAGTACTGAAGTAAAATTTCTTATGATGCACATGTCGCATGACGCGTGACTTTGGCGGCTCGCTGCCCTCTTCTGTCCCCCTCCATGGTTAAACACAGCATGCTGCTTTCCTCCTTACATTTAGTTTCTGCTGCTTCCTTTTGCCATCATTGTCAAAAGTACAGCTGCAGCACACTGCATTTTAACATGAAAAATTAAATACTCACAAATGAAGCTGGTCACCCTGATGGAAACTCTCTCATCATGACTGAACTGAGTCTTCAGCTCGTTGTGCTCACCTGTTCCCTGCTCCACTGTTTCACAGATAAACAGCTATACAGGTAAATCACCTGTGTAGCTGTTTATCTGTGAAGCAGTGGAGCAGGGATGAAACAGCTGAGCACAGCAAGCTGCCAACTCTGTTCAGTTAGATGAGAGAGAGAGAGAGAGAGAGAGCATCCGTTAGTGGTGGCCAGCTTCATTTGTGAGTATTCTACAGTGCTGTGCTTAAAGTGCTGTCCATTAAAAGGAGAGAAGAAGCCACTGCTTGTGGTTTCATTTTAATGTGCCTCCTGCTCTGTAGGAAAAATTGCTGACATGTGATCCTCCTGTCCGTTTCCCCTTTCCGCTTGCCAGACTGCATGTCAGTAACACACATACATATGAGTGTGTGATATAGTGGCACGGTAGTGCCTACAGGTCACGGTAGTGCCACTATAGTTAGGGTTGAGTACCCCATTTAAGGTTAAAGTGTGAAATTTGTCAGGTTAATAACTTTGCCACCTATAACAAATTTGCCTGAAGTTTGGCAGGCATGGAGCGGTACTATAGATCTCTGGATCTTCCATACTTTGTACTGCTCAGATATTCGGTTGTGGAGCTATAAAGTCCGTTCCATGTCACATTTATGCTTTTTTGTGCATTCTTTCCTCGTGCCTACAGGTCACACTGTGTGCATGACCAGTCCAAAAACTTCAGGGAACATGTGTCCAGGGTCCCTGGTGTGTCTTTCAAAGATTTCATGAAAAAATATTAAATGGTTCAAAAGTTATTCAAAAAACAAGTTTCCCATTATAGTCAATGGGAAACGTTAACAAAAAGTTTGACAATGTCACAGATGCAGATTTTAGTGTTGCAAATGACCCCTGTAGTGTCGTGAGTCAGCCATTTTTTTTCAGTTAGTGGTCACAGAAATGCTTGGCATTTAAATTTGGGACCCTCTAGGGACACAATTATTTTTGTATTCACCTAGTCGAGCCCTGAGGATGCTAGCCATGTCTTTTTTTGGGGGGGTTAAACACCCCAGAAAAATGTTTTTTAAATTTTTCTAAACTGTAGTGTCGCAAAGTAGTGTTGCACATTTGACATTTTCGTGATTTTTTTTGCGAAAGTGTCGCAAATCACGGCACTACTTTGCGACACTATGGTCAAAATAACAGGAATTTTTTGCCACCCTGCTGGAAAAGAATGGTTTGGTCTTTGGGGCTGAAATTTGGAGGGAAGAAAGCCAACATCCCACATATTTGCCTTTTGGTGGTTTGGTGACAAAATATTACAGGGATGCAAAGTTGACGATTTTTCCCATAGACTAACATTACAGCATCTGTCGTGCCTTTCGGGGCCCGTATCTTGGAAATGCTTAAAGATACAGACTTTTCATCGGAAAAATGCTTAGCCCCTGCTAAAGGCTTAAGTGCAAAACTAGCCAGGCAAATCATAATTTATATGAAATTTTTAATTTTTTTTCTACGTCGTATGGTTCCTGAGATGAAAGCAATTTAGTATTCCAGGTGCTCATTTTCTGCTCCGAGGCCCATTATTATGCATACATTCTTTGAATTCACTGGGAGGGATATTCAGAAGGGTTGTGCATGCAGCTACACAGTTGCACCATGCGCAACCCACTGATGCACCCTGGCGCGATATTGAAATGGGGATTGAGCCTGGCACAAATCCTGATGCACCGGAGTGCATCAGTAATGTATGCAGCGCAGGTGGGGCGTGCCAATGCATACTCCGCACATCCCAATATTCAGCCCAGGATGTGCTGAGCCCATGCATGCGCAAACCCTACCTGCGCTGCACGCAGGTGAACCCCCGAAATAAGGAGCAACAGCTGGCCACCCACAGGTGAGCTGCCCACATAATGCAGGGAGCAACACGGCAGCTGCCACTAACGATTAGCCACCGACTCTGGCTGCACCGTCGTGGCGGTGCCCTCATGTAATCAGCGGCATACATATAAAAAGGATAGTCCTATATTCCTGGTGGTCCAGTGGACCGCTCGTAGCCCGATCGCGGGCATATGTTGTAGAATATATAGTCATATATTCCTGGTGGTCCAGTGGACCCACGCCCATTGGCTCACGCTGTGGACCAATGGGTGTACAGCCCACTGACGGTGTCAGTCAGCGGGCGGCGGGCTGCAAGGGTGAGCTGCCGCCTGCCTCTGACCGGGAGGCGAGGTGGGGCTTAGTGGGCGGTGAGGGGTACCAATAGACCACCAGGGTTGGATTGATGTGGCATTATGTTTTATTGATGCCCGCAATCAGGCTGCAAGTGGTCCACTGGACCACCAGGGATATAGGACTACATATTCTACAACATATACCTGCGATCGGGCTATGAGCTGTCCACTGGACCACCAGGGATATAGAACTAATATTATTACTACATATGCCTGCGATCGGGCTGCAAGTGGTCCACTGGACCACCAGGGATAGAGATGACTGTACTATATGTACTTATGCCCGCGATCAGGCTGCAAGCGATCCACTGGATCACCAGGGATATTGGACGTGTTTTAACATTTACACATGCCCACGATCGGGCATTGGGGCACTTTGCCACGATGTGCAGGGGACGTCGGTCCCCAACGGCTGCAGCCTGGCAGGGCGCCAGGTGCAAGTCACTGGGGATCGGTGCACCTGCATGCAAATGGGGCCATGATGACATGCAAGTGGCTCCATTTGCACCTTGCATCCGTTATGGCCCCATGTGCACTTTTGAATATCACTGTGGTTGCGCCTGTCGCAACAGCACTTGTGCTTGCGTATCCCCCTGCTCCACTCTGGCCACTTGCACTGGCGCAGTGCCACTGCGCCATGCGCACTGCAGGTGGCCAAGGAGCAATATTCAACGATGCTGTGCATGGTGCAGCTCCATTGAATATCACCCTGTCAACACCCCTGCACATCCAAGTTGCACTGCACCTAGGCTTGCGCCACAGCCTGGTGCAGTCTGAATATCCTGCCCCCTGTGTTTCTCTATGCAGCTGTTGGTGAAAAAAAGGGTGCGTGCTTTCGTTACTGTCACAGTTAGCATTCCCACTTGTGTTTCCATAACTGTTTGCGTTACTGTTCCTGTCTACGCCACCGTGTGCATTACCCTTTGCATTTTCGTTTGCATTACTGTTCCCATTTGCATTTGCATACGTGCTTCCTCTTGCATTTGCATTTCTGTTTCCTTTGGCATAAATGTTGCTGTTACCATTAGCATTTGCATTTCCAATTGCGGTACCATGACCGTGCGCATTACCATTTGCATTTCCGTACTCGCTTGCGTTTGCGTTTCCGTGTGCATTACTGTTCGCTTTGGCATCAACATTGCTGTTATTGTAACTGTTTACATTTCCAATTGTGTTACCATTACTGTTTGTGTCTTCATCACCGTTTGCGTTTCCGTTGCCGTTAGTGTTTGCATTTACCGTTGTGTTTCCGTTGTCGATTGCATTACTGTTTCCTTCTGTGGTGCCATTGCCTTAACTGTTTGCATTTTTTTTACTGTTTGTGTTTCCGTTGGTGTTACTGTTTACGTTACTGTTGTCATTAACGTTTGCGTTTCTGTTGCCATTAGCGTTTGCGTTAACGTTTGTGTTGCCATTTCTGTTTTCATTAATGTTTGTGCTTGCATTTCTCTTATCGTTTGCATTACCATTTACGTTTGCATCACCATGTGCATTACCACTTGTGTTTGCGTTTCCATTACTGTTACCATTACTATGTGACAAAAAATCACATGGTGGGAGGGCCCAGTGCTCCCACCACAACATTCCATTTACTATTTATAGTGCTCATTCTCAAAAAGAAGAGAAATTCATGGCAAAAACTCCATTTAATGCATCAGTTAGGGTTGTTCCACAGTGACAAAAGCGAGGAAATTCGGTGTTAGGGTTGCCACCCCTTGCTCCTCAAGCCCACTCTGTCCCCACCAGCAGGCATCGGGGTGTGCATTGGGGTCGTCGGTCTTAACTCTCACTCCATTCTCCTATACTGCACCACCTTAGCTTGTTTACTGAAAGGATGGGGTGAGAGTTAGACCGATGACCCCAATGCACACCCTGATGCCTGTTTGGTGGATGGTGGGTTTGGTGCAAGGGTGGCAACCCCAATAATCAATTTCTCGCTTGTCGTGCTGTGGGAACAACCCTAACTGATGCATTAAACTTAGTTTTTGCCATATGTGTGTGTGTGTGTGTGTGTGTATATATATATATATATATATAATTTCTGTAGAGCAAACACCAAGGGAGAAATACTGTGAAACCGATAAACTGAACCAGATTACTGGGCCGATTAAATGTATTTGCCATCTTAATGTACTGTGTCAGTCATCACTTCTTTGAAGAAACACTGTATGACCTTAAATAATAAATGATGTCAATGAAAAAATTAAATGCAGTTTTGTCATGTCCTTATGAAGGTCCTTCGTAGTGTACTGTAAAAAGTTAATCTTAATCTTGTTCTAACTTCTCTTTACTGTAGCTCATTATCAGTGTACATACTGTGATATATTCTCCCTGTCATCATTTATTTGTTTATTAATATGGCAATAATATGATTCTTACATCAGTACTTCAATTATTGTATTCAAATTCATTAACTTCAGTTTTCTTATACGCCATTATCTGACTTCTTAGTGATATTGGTCTTGCAAGGTATGCACGAAAATTAGCTAAATCTATTTGCTGAGTCTAACAACATTGTATCCTCTTCAGTTTAACACCATGGGTAGTTTTTTTCATATTTAACAACTTTAAAAAATATATTTTACATCTCACTCTGTTTTAGAATATTTAATATCATAATATATGAAATGTTAATATTGTTTGTTTTCACGATGTATACATTGATTTTAGACATTTTTCACAGGTGTTTTCTGTGTTTGTGGGTTATAACATAATTGTACAGTCACCCAGCGGTAGCTTGCTTATAGAGATGTGCAAAATTGGCGAATTTTATTATGTAAAATATTTTGCGTAATTCGTCTGTTTCGCAAAATTTTTCATGGAAGCAAAATGCCAAATTTTGCCTGTAGAGTGTGAAATTTCACTTGCAGAGCACTACATTTTGCCCACAAAACAGCAAAATTCACCACATGCGGGTGAAATGTTGTCATTTTCAGGTGAAATTTCACATTTCGCGGATGAAATTTCTCAACTTTGCACCCAGCAAAATATTTAGTGGAATGGCTGAATTACGTGAAATATTTCATGCGGCGAAATTGCCGGTTTTGCGGGAATTTCACTGGCAAAATTTAATTTTGCAACATCTCCACTTGCTGATAGCCTTTTTAATTAAAAACTAACTCATTAGACTCGATTCAAGATAGGTTAGGTAGACATGCTGCTAGCTGCTCCATCTGTGAACTTTGAAAAAAAAAAATCCTACTAACTTGTTCCACTGTGCCCCACCATGTATGTGCTTACAATACAAAGACTGGTAAGATGAAATGGCAATTTGAGGTAAAAAAAAGAACCTGCATCAATTTTTGTTATTAAAGTGGAAACACGAACTGGGATGTGGTCAAGCACACAGATGCACAGCCAGCTTCAAATTCAGTATTAGCCCGAAGTACCTACACCACGGCATGATGGTAAGCAGTCTAATGGCACATTCGGTGTGATTAGTTATGCATTATTATCATTTCATTAAAGGAACAGATAATAGTGTATAACTAGTTATATGGAATGTGCCATTAGAGTGCTTACCATCATGCCGTGGTGTAGGTATTTTGGGCTAATACTGAATTTGAACCTGGCTGAGCATGTGTGTGCTTGACCGCGTGCTGATGTGATCAACATTTCAGAATATGTGTTCATTTTGGCTGACTTAATTTTGTGAACTGTGGAATCATCTCCATTTTTCTGCTGTGTTTGCTGTTTGGGATTTGGCTGCTGTGCATTATGGGAAATGTATACATTAAGTGCACAGAAGATTTGAGGTCTGGTAGTTATTACTGCAGTTCCCTTGGCTTACATCTTTTTATCTGTGAATTTTACAGCCAGCATTGCACATCAATAACTTTGCCCCCTTTCAACTGATTTACATGAACTTTAGAAAGTGCAGCCTCTGTGTCAGGAACTCTAGATCCTGTAAATTTCATGCAGATTGGTTCAGCGGAGACAAAGTTACAGAGGTGCAAATAAATGCAAAAGTCTCAGTTTTTGAAAATGTCTAGCCTTTTTTTACCACCCTATAACTAAAACATGCATTTGTCAATGCCGAATGTTGCTTGCTTATATGTTCTGTTTAGGTATTTGGAAGTCAAAGTACCATGCCTAAGAACTGTTATGGGCCCCTCCCCCCCAAAACATTCACTGTGTCTTTCTGTTCAATATTCACAGAAGAGGGGAAGGGGAAAGGGCCACAGCAGTACAGCAGTTGCAAAGGTGTGAAGAGGTGGACAACAGTACATTCACAGCAGAAGAATCCTGCAGGAGGTGACTAAATTGAAGGTGGACAAAGCGATGGGACCAGATGCCATACACCCAAGGATATTAAAAGAACTGTGAAGGGAGATAGCAGTACCCTGGCAGCCATGTTCACTGAGTCATTCAACACAGGGGTTGTAACAGAGAATTGGAGGAGGGCATATGTGGTCCCTCTATACAAATCCAGCAGTAGGGAGGAGGCAGGGAACTATAGGCTGGTCAGCCTCACCTCAGTAGTGGGGAAGATCATGTAGACATTGCTTAAAAAAAGGATAGTGGGGCATCTAGAAGCCAACAGAGCCCAGGACCATAGGCAACATGGATGCACAGTGGGGAGGTCATGTCAGACAAATCTGGTTGATCTCTTTGAGTGGGTGACAAAGGAAGTAAATCAGGGTGAGGCAGTGGACAACGCTAACTTTGAGTTAAGCAAAGCCTTTGACACCGTCCCATAAAGGAGGCTGATAAACTAGCTGAGTAGGCTGGGCATGGGGGAAAGGGTGATAAAGTGGGTTAGAAACTGGCTAACAGGAGGCAGAGAGTGGTGGTAAATGGGGTGCAGTCTGGGTCAGAGGGGCTGACCAGTGGGGTGACGCAGAGTTTGGTCCTGGGGCCAGTCCTGTTCAATGTCTTCATTAGTGACATTGCAAAAGGGCTGAAGGGCAAGGTCTGCCTGTTTACAGATGACACCAAGATCTGTAACACAGTGGATACCCCAGAGGGGGTGTAGAAAATGAGGCGGGACTTGGGAAAGCTTGAAAAATAGTCTGAGGACTGGTAACTGAAGTTTAATTCAAAAAAGTGCAAAATGATGCACCTGGGACACAGAAACCCTTGGGGGGAGTTGCTGACAGTCACAAAGAAGGAAAAGGACCTGAAGGTTCTTATTTCAGATGACCTGAAGTAGTAAGGCAGCTGGGAGGGCCAGTGAAAAATGCTGGGGTGCATAGGCAGGGGGTATTACCAGCATAAGGAGGGAGGTAGTGGTGCCATTATATAAAACCATGGTCAGGCTTCACATGGAGTACTGTGTGCAGTTCTGGAGGTCACGCCTTCATAAGGATATTAACAGGCTGGAGATGGTCAAGAGAAGGGCGAATTAGATGATACAGAGCTTGCAACACAAGACTTATGAGGAGAAATTAAGGGACCTCAATATGTACTCACTGAAAGAGAGGAGAGAAAGAAGGGATATGATGGAAACATTCAAGTACCTCAAGGGTATAAGTATAACTACTGAGAAGCAGGAGACAGCTGCTATAGACGTGTGCCAGCTTCTGTATGATATTCTTTTGTTCTTATACATCTGTAATCTCCAGTATTTCAGTAACCACATGATCACACTGCCTTCTTTAGGCAGTGTTATGCTGGTTGATGACTGGTGTCAGACAGCAGACAGAGGGCTCAACAGATTGTGTTGCCATTTGGAAAACTTCATAGAGTGTTCTTTTACTAGTAAGCATTTTGGAAAGCTAGTGACGGTCTCACAATTTTTATTATGATTTTATCTCCTTATGTCTGTCCCCTTTGGTCCCCCCATCCCCACACCCCAACAGTCATTAGTGGCCACAGCTGCAGCCTTCTTCTTGCCAAGATGGTGGGCGAGCAGCTGCCTTCACAGTCTGTGAAGTCTGACGTCTTTCAGTGCCACTTATTGGTCATCTTCCAACACAGGCAAGGCGCTGCCAGCCCAAAACTAACTCAGGACAAGCAGGTTTCTAAGTGGGGAAGAAATGGAATGAGCAAGAATCAAGAATTCATTCAGATGTGGTATCAATTTTAAGATCAGCATACTGATGTGGACACAGCAAATAGAACCCCAGCTCTTTAGGCAGCCTTATGAAGGGTAAAGGCTTCTCGAAGCACTGGGGTTCCGTTTATTGTACTGTAAGTGGGCTGCATCAAATTCGGTAATTTACTGTACCATACATCTGGATGTACTGTATGGTAGGCCCAACTTTAAATAAGCACTGCACCTGAATGAACACATGGTGCCATAGAAACATAGAATTTGTCAGCAGAAAAGGACCGCCAAGCCCACCCAGTCTGCTCAAGTGTTCTCTACCTGCCTGTATATGTTACTGCATGTCTTATTCTGCCTGCGTCCATCAGGGCCTCCTTGTGAATGAGCTTGCTTAATGGATTTTTCCTGCAATGAACTGGAACCTACTCCACTTCCATAGCACTATTGATCTCCGTTGACCCCCTCCTTCCCCTTTTTCTACTATACCCTTATGATTATCCCATGCATGTTTCATGCACCCTACCATTTTAGCTTCCACCACTTCTCCTGGCAGTCTGTTCAAGGCATCTACAACCCTTTCAGTAAAGAAATATTTCTTCACATCTATCCTGAATGCCCCCCCAGCTTCATTGTGTGTCCCTTGGTTTGAGTGCTCATCCTCATTTGAAGGAAACTCCCCAACTGTACCCTGTTTACCCCTGTGAGGTACTTTGTAGGTCTTGATCATGTCACCTCTCGCCCTCCTCCCTTCCACAGTGCACATGTTGAGATTCTTCAGCCTTTCCTTGTAGGGATTCCTGTGAAAATTCTGAACCATTTTAGTTGCCCTTCTCTGGAAAACCTCCATCTTATGTCCTTTCTGAAGTGTGGACTCTAAAACTGGACACAGTACTCCAGCTGGGGGTATACCAGGGAGTGATACAGTGGCAGCACAAAATCCCTTCTCCTCCTACTGGAGATGCCACTACTTATGCACCCCAGAATCCAATTTGCCGTGCCCATAGCCTTGTCACGCTGTACTGCCACCTTAAGGTCCTCGGATATAATAACCTCAAGGATCCGGTCATGTCTAGTGAATATCAGTACCTCCCTCATCCTATACTCAGCATCAGGGTTCCTATGCTCTAGGTACATGATTTTACATTTGTTGGCATTGAACCCCAAGTAAGTAAGCAAATGGAATTGATTTGAATGAATTGCAGGCTTTTAAGCAGCTTTTCGGGGAGTGTGAATGTGTGTGTTTGGGGGGGTGCTACTATAACTGTTTGCTTATGATTTGGTATAATGTGCAAACAGACTAACCCTGCTCCCCACTCTGTGAGCTGTATCAGAGATAAAGAGCCCAAACAGCACTGGGCCAAGCACTGAGCCCTGCGGCACCCCGCTTGTCACTGCTCTGGGTGCTGAGAGCTACCCCACCACCACCACCCTCTGCACCCTCCTCTGTAATTAGTTATCTATCCATTTAGTCAGACCACCTTCCACCCGTACCCCTCCTTCCTCCTTCTCCTCACTCTTCACCTCCTTGACCTGTGTCCCTCCTCCTGGTAGTCTGCACCCTCTCTCCTCCTTATTCTTACCAGGTGGTGGTGCCTTCTGTATTACACTCAGACAACTCTGCCTACCCCCTTCCAGGGTTACTACGCCTCCGCCTTTACGTATATCTAGGGCGGTGAGCTCTTTAGGCTCACCTGTCCGGACCTTTCTACCAAACTCTGTCTTTTGGCCACCCTCCCCCCCCCCACTGGTTTAAATCCACCTTAGTAGAGATATACTCCTCTAATCCTGCCTTTTTTTTAATACATATTTTCTCCCAGGGCTACGGTCGGTGTGGTCATCCTGACTGATCCCCTAGCCCTTGCCCCGACATCAGGCCGACCTGCTCACCTCCATGGATTACCCCCCCCCATGATGGGGTGGTGAGGAGCTTCCCAGCTCGATCCACTGGAGCAGGATCCAGTTGAGGAGGTGCCATTCGGGGCATGCAGCGGGGGTCAGAAGCTAATGCAGCCTGACTGTAGCCCATTTCCCACTTTTCTCCCCTTTACGGAGTGCGGGCGTGCAATGACGCTTAGGAACAGCGTGCCAACATCCACCACACTCCGCCCCTTTACTACATAGCTCTAGTAGTGCCCCCGGTCATCACCAGGGGCCGCTACAGACCGGTGGATCCCTAGATCCTGCCCCGGGATAGGAGAGCAGTCCTCCAGATGCTCAATCCTATCCCTCCCCTGCCGACCCCTGGTGGCCTGGGCTCGCGTCCGAACCCGGGTCACCAGCATGGTGTGAGGTGTGGCATTTGGCACCTCCACCCTCAGCACCAGTGGGCTGGCAGTAATGCTGCCTTTAATACTCCCCCCCCTTCCTGCTCCAGTGTACCCTGTCCCCCGTGTACAAGTCACTGTCACCCCCCAGACCCTACCCCAGTTAGTCACTAACCCATAATGTTTGGTGTGGCACCAACCCTCAGCCACTCGTTGAACTTCTGAAGCCTAACCTTCCTCCCCATGCTTGCACATGGTACTGGCAGTACCTCCAAGATTGCCACCGAGTCTCCCACCTCCTCACACTGCCTGCCCAACTACTTGAACCTCCCCCACACTACTTCCACAGTGTCACCCACCAAGTTGTTTGTACCCACATGCAACAGTAAATGAGGTTTCTTCCTCCCCCTCGCTATACGCTTGAGCAGTGCCTGCCCTGCCCTTCCTGCAGTCAACCTGGGGACAGCTTCAACCCAAATACAGCTGTGCCTTTCCCCCTTTCCACCCCATCTCACCCATTTCAGTATAGAATCCCTCAGGATGAGTACCCCCATCCCTTACCCCCTTTCCCTTCTAATACCCCTTCCACCACCCAGTATTCATTCTTCCCGCACCTTACCCCCACCAGCTGCACCCTGTGTGACTTCTGTATCTGTACCTCTACTTCTACCTCACCCCTTTTCTCTGCCTTATTCCTCCCATCCCCCTTGAACCCCTTCCTAGCCTGACTGCTTCCTACTGGGCTTCCCATGTTGACCTCCCCTCCTCCCCTGCTGATTTCCAACCCCCTCCTATCCCCGCTATTGTTGATTTAGAGCCCCCATTCCCTTCTACCCCAATAGTGATGCCCCTCCCATCCTTCCCCCTTGCTGTAGCCTTCTCTTCTCTAGTCACCACCCCCTCCTTCCTTACTAGCCCCCTTCTACCCTTTTGTCCTCGCTATCTCTTCCCCTACCTGTTGGCATCCCACTCATGCCTGCTTGTCCTCCCCCCTTCAGTATGTTCCTGCTCCTCCTCTCTCTCCCATGGCAAAGTTTTGAATCTATTCCTAGTCGATACCCCTCCTACATCTCTTCTCCCCATTGGTTCCCCTTTCCTACTTGTTCTCCTCCATGCCACCCCTGCTCCCTCCCTACCCACAGCCATCTGCGCTCTCCCCTGGTACTCCTCGTGGTCTCTTCCTCCCCCATCAGGAGGCCACCCCTTGCCTCGGGCACCTCACTCCCTTCTCCTGTCTTTTCTGTTAGTGCTTCTGATACTGGGGTCGGTTTCACTCCCTAGTTGTTCTTCCTCTATCCCCTTTGCCATCCCCTACCCCCCTCGGATGCCTACCGTACTCATCTGCCCTGCCACTTAGACTCCTCCCTAACCCCCACAGTTCCTCCCTCAAACTAACCAGTCATCTGCAGATCATACACCCCCCCATCCTTCAAGCCCAGTCCAGGGTCATGGTAGACCCACACCCTGTACGCCCCATCACCCTTCCAAAGATGCCCACCCTATTGACATGTGGCATCTGCCCCAGTTTGGCTCCCATCTTATGTTACAGGCTCTTACTCACAGGCTCTGTACCCTACTACAACTGTTAGGCTCTGATTTACTCAAATTCCTGTTCCCCCCAAACACACTAGTCCCCCTACTGACCCCTTGCTGACCAAGTTAATTCAGTCTCAAATCTCATCCATTAGATACTGTATTACTGTAGTAATCCTAAAGCCTCCTTATCTGTTTTTCACCCCTCAGCTACCATACTTTTTGTTCTCAGTCCTCATGTAATTTCACTTAGCCCAGTTAGAAATCCTATTACACTCCAAGTATTACTCGGCTCAGTTAGAGAAATAAACAGAACAAATAAATATCTATTATTACAGCAGTCATAACAGTATAGCTCAGTACTTGGCTCAGTTAGAGAAATAAACAGAACAACTAAATCTGTATTATTACAGCAATCCTAAAAGTATCCAGTCATTGGTTTGTCTCCACTCCAGAGACCCTGCTGTAATATAGGACCACAGAGGACCCTGAGCGGGAGGGTGGGCATCTCTAAAGTCCCGGCAGAGCTCCGTTGAGCTCACTCACTCCCCCTCTCTCACTTGCTCGTTCTATTTCTTCCGACGCTGCAGGCTGCCCTCTTGCACTGGGCTCCTGCTTGCATTGGAGCCTTTTTCTGCCCACAGAGAAATCTGCAGCAGTCCCAACAGAGCTCTGTTAAGCACGCTCACTCCCCCTCTCTCACTCGCTCATTCTGTTTCTCCCGGAGCTGCAGGCTGCCCTTTTGTACTGGGCTTCTGCCTGCATTGCCACCTTTTTCTGCCCACAAAGGAATCCAGCAGCCCCAACACAGCTCCGTTGAGCTCGCTCACTCCCTCCCTTCACTCGCTCGTCCTGTTTCTCCCAGCGCTGCAGGCTGTCCTTTTGTACTGGGCTCCTGCCTGCGTTGGCACCTTTTCTGCCCACAAAGAAGTTCATAGCTGTCCCAGCAGAGCTCCATTGAGCTCGCTCACCCTGTCTCTCACTCGCTCATTCCATTTCTCTTGGTGCTGCAGGCTGCCCTTTTGTACTGGGCTCCAGCCTGCATTGGCACCTTTTTCTGCCCACAGAGAACTCCGGCAGCAGCCCCGACAGAGCGCCGCTGAGCTTGCTCACTCCCCCCTGTCACTCGCTTGTTCTGTTTCTCCCGGCGCTGCAGGCTGTCCTTTTGTACTGGACTCCTGCCTGCATTGGCCTTTTTCTGCCCACAAAGAAATCCGCAGCAGTCCCAATAGAGCTCAGTTGAGCTCGCTCACTCCCCCTCTCTCACTCACTCGTTCTGTTACTCCTGACGCTGCAGGCTGCCCTTTTGTCCTGGGCCCCTGCCTGCATTGACACCTTTTTCTGCCCACAAAGAAATCTGCAGCAGTCCTGACAGAGCTCCGTTGAGCTCACTCACTCTCCCTCCCTCACTCACCACTCGTTCTGTTACTCCTGGCGCTATAGGCTGCCCTTTTGCACTGGGCTTCTGCCTGCATTGGCGCCTTTTTCTGCCCACAAAGAAATCCGCACCAGTCCCGACAGAGCCATGACAGTGGCTGAATTCATAAGGAGGGGTCCTCACTTGCTCGATCTTAATCTGTTCCAAACACTGATATCCCAAAGCAACTGTGCTATTCTGTGCTAAAAGCGTGAAAACACATTTCAGCCAGGATGTGAAAAATCACAGCTGTACTGTTCATAAGGAGGTGTGAAAAAATACCAGTGTTGAAAATCTGGCATGAAAATATTATTAATTTATGAAGTTACAAAGAAGCGTGGAAACTGCGCAACACGCTCGTAACACAGTCATTTTATGGACTTTCATCAAAAAATTTTCAACATAGGCATTTTAGTACCTCTGCTCATGAACAGTGTCACTGTGATTTTCTCAATGTGTCCCGAACACTGATTTCTCACAACGACCGCGCTATTCTGCGCCAGAAGTGCAAAAACACATTTCGACCAGGATGTGAAAAGTGACAGCTGTACTGTTGATAAGGAGGGGCAGAAAAATGGCAGTGTTGAAAATCTGGAGTGAAAATATTGCAAATTCGAGAAGTTACAAGCGTACTAGCAACTGTGCAACGCACACTTGTAAAACAGTCATTTTGGGATTTTTTTCCACCAAATTTACAACAGAGGTTTTTTAAGAGCCCATCTCATGAACACTGGCACTGTCATTTCATTAATTGGTCCTGAAAGATGATTCAATGCAGTGACCATAAAATCACCTTTCGGGACTGAATAATGCCATGACAGTGGCTGAATTCATGAGGAGGGGTCCCAATAACCCCATGTTGAAAATTTGGTGCCAAAATTCCCAAAGATGCCTGAGATATGCACCAAAGTTGAAAAACCCCTATTTATGTCATTATACAGCTTACTAGCATTTCTTTAGTTTGTGGTCGGCTTTGAAAAGTGCAGATGTGTTCCCAGTCCATCAAGATCGCCGCACTAGACTCCAGAGGTAAGTATGGGGTGAGGGGCGGTGGGGAGGCAGGGTGCACAGAGGGTGGTGCGGGTTGAGGCAGCACCACGGACTCAACGAGGGACCGTTTTCTTGTTTACAGGGTTAAAAAAAATTGTGGGAATTTTTTTTTTTTCAGGGACATTATTGCCACCTGAGTGGTTTGGGGGGCTTTAGCTGGCAGGGGATTGGACACCCCCTCGGCAGATACCGAGGGGATGGGAGAGCCGAGAGGGATTGGGCACCCCTCTCGGCAGACAAAACGTTGGGGGGGAAGACATTATTCCGATGGGGAGTGGGCTCCCCTGTCAGCAGCTTAAACAGGGAAGTCCCCCTGACTGAAGCTGATGGGGATTGGGTGCCCCTTCGGCAAAGAAATAGGGGGGCATGATGCAGAGGGGGATTGGGCACCCCCTTGGCATACAGCAGAAATTTGAGGGTGGAGATATTATGCCGATGGGGACTGGTTTCCCCATCAGCAAACTGGGTCAGGACATGCAAGATACCACCCTGCAATGATGGGTCGCTCCCTCCTTGCAGCGGAATGGCTGATGCTGCAATGACGAGGCGGCCCCTTATTGCAGCGACTAAAATGTTTCAAGGTGGTGGCACGTTGGCTGAACTAGTGTCAGCAGCAGCGTGCCACTCCATTGGGGAAAGTGGGGCAAGCCTCAAAAGGCAGTGGGGGCACTGGCAACAACGGTGCCACACCTCCACAACTTGCTTCTGCAGCAAGCTGCTGCAACATGTTTCTTTCGCATGCGTGCAATCAACATAAAAATAGGAGACTTTGAGACTTGAAACTTTCAGGTTTGATAGAGATTGGTCCAAGGTGTGTGTTTTTGTGGTTTTTAGGTCTCACTGTTAAAGAAGTTTTTTTAAACTATTTAATAAAAACATGGAGGCAATCTGGAAAAATCAGGCAATCTGGAAAATCATATGTGGCATACATTACTGTGTAGTTGCTGAAAGGGTATGTGTCTCTGAGCCAATAGACCAAGTAAAAGAAACACACACACACACACACATTACATAGTCCTATAGATAAGCCACTTATGACGGAACTACCAGAAATTTCACTTAAGCATATTTATTCTTGTTTGACAGCCATCTGTTGGCTGGCCATGAATTTCAAGCTAAGACTGTTATAACCGCTATATACTACAGTCTTAGCCTGCAATTTATGGCCAGCCAACAGATGGCTGTCAAACAAGAATGGTACTACTGCATCTGTAAGAGGTTCTTGTGAGAGTGGGAAGACAATGTCAGTGGGGGAATTCAAGAATACATGGGACAGACATAAGGCAATTCTAGTGGGGGGCAGGAGGAAGTAGGCTGTTGGTTAACTAGGATCTGCAGCTTGTCCATTAGGTAGGGAAATGGGCAGACTGGGTGGGCCAAGCGGTCCTTATCTGCCGTCAAATTCTATGTTTCTATGATGGACACAACCATACATTAATTGAGGATTAATGTATGGTCAGCTGATGCAAGTTGACCAATCCTGCACAGCCCTTTATCTTCCCCATGTTACAATACACAATACCGTTACCTAATATTGAACTGTATAGCTAAGAGTAATTGTTTTATGTTATATGTCATGGTACAAACTGTGCATTTTGCATCATATATTATCCATGTTGTCATCTTTCCTGAAATGGAGAAATCTGTTCCCTTTATTGGTATTGTTTTTTTTCATATGTGTATATATAAGCCACAATTTGGTGTCACTGATTGATAGTAGGAGTGGTGCCTGCTAACCATTACCTTTTAATGGCCTTCATTGCTGTCAGTATAAACACATACGGTAGATAAGCAACCGAGGCCTCAGCCTCCTTCTATCCAGCAGAATGGATAGCTGAACCATGGCACAGTGGTGTATAAGTTGGGGGTCCAGGAAGAGAAGTAAAAGTTGTCATTTCAGATTTCCCCTAGGGCTGTACATGACCAGAAACTGTGGGTTTGGTCAGCAGAGCTCTTTCCACACCTTTGCCAGCACTGTCCGTATGCATGTCCCATATACACTATGTGGAATGGATCCTAAGGGTACGAAATTAAAAAATACAGCATTTACAGACAAATACATGCCAAATTATTGATGCTGTGGCTCTTAGTGGGGGGAGAGAGTGCCTAACCCAGACTCCATAAGTGTAGAGGAAGCTCAGTTCCTTATTCCACTTGTCCAACACTCAGCCCACACTGTGTGTCCACATCTCTTGCAGTTCTCTATATAGGTGACCTGTTAAATGCTGTGAGGAGCCTTCTCCTCAGCAAACCCACAAAACTGCTAAGAAGAGGTGGAAGTGGGTCAAGCAGACAGGGAACACCCTGTGGAATATGTGACAGATAAGTGCGGATCTGTAAATACCTAGTGTTCCCTGCCTGTCGAGCTGTAAGTATTTTGGAGATATTGGAAGGGGAATCACCTCTTCTTCATTCAGATACTGAAATATATAATGCAGGCCTACTTGCTGCCATCTTTTAAAAGTAATGTCTAGTTGTAGCTGTGTGAACTCCTCATCCTCTGCTAAAGGTTTACAGTACCATAAGCGGCGACTACAACTGGGCATCTTTAAGAATTTACACCATTGCGTAAGGGTAACAGCTGTGTAGATGGTAAAGTCCCATGTATAACCCCCCCAGAAAAAATCTGGCACTCATCCTCCACCTACTCCATCAGCTCTTCCCTCAATAATTACCTTGTACCTATCTGCTCCTGCCATGTCCCTTCCTAATTCCCTCCTCTAAGCCCTAGACAAACCCTAGCCCCCTACCGTCACCTTCATTTTACCATGTGTACACCCACCCCTTCTCCCCTTCCCCCAATTCCTCCCATCTTAGTGACCTCCCTTGATCTCTCACAAAATGTAGAAGGACCCTGCTTTCCATGAGTCCCTCTCCTGCCCTCCAAGAGGCTTGTATCCCTCATCTACTTTTCTCCCCACCATCTTAAAGGGGTCATCTCTGGGACAGTGTTTTTTTCCCCTTCTCTCTGGTCCCCCCAGTCCCCTTGCAGAGTTCCTCACATCCTGAAGGGGTCTTCAGTGGCACAACTCTTCCCCTTTCCCCACCTCACCCATCCCTCCCCTTTTCCCCCTTTTCTTTCATGTAAGCACTTGTTTACTTATTTACCCAGCACTTATTATTGTCTCCTCTTTCAACATGGTATGAGCAGTTGTTGTAACACAGTTTGTAACACCTGCCTTACAACTGTATGTTAATGTTGATCCTGTAACTTGAATGTATAATCTCATTCCGTTGTATCCCTTCCTTCCCCCCCAGGTCGCACTGGGAGACAAGCGACTTGTTGCTCAGTGTGCTTTCCTGGTGAAACATTTCAATAAACAAATATATTAACTGCCCTGGTGAATATGAGAAAAGACAGTGAAAAATATCAAAAGTTGAAATGGAATTCAGTTTGTTTGCATGGTGAGTTACAAAAGGAAGAAATCCAGTTCCAGCTTATATGGAGCCATGCTGCCTGGGCATAAGTCCGAAAATGTAGTAGGCTTACACCCCCCTTGTTCCCTGGGAAGGTCTAAGCTAGAGAAACATATTCTGGGGTGGTGCCCCCCCTCACCAGATGAAGCAGGAAACCAGTTTATCCAAGCAAGTAAAGAAAGAAATATAAGAGAAAACTGGGAGGCTTTGTAGAAGATACGAAAAAATTACTCACCTTAGTAATTATGTTTCTTCTAATGGAGTCTTGCTGTATTCTGACTATTGCAGTTAGCTACAGCCTTTAAACGGCCCCGGAGAACAAAGGGTTAACTTTCAGTGCAGTGCACAGAATGCTGAGCTCGAGCTCAGTTGAGGTCTCTGTCTGCAACCCTTTGAAACTCAACTGTCAGATTCTTACGAGCAAAAACTCACTAAATATCCTATGTGGAAATTGTAACATTTTTACTAGTCAACTGGCAACAAGGAGTTTTGGATTCCCCAAAAAAGACTCAAGTCAGAAAACCCAAAACCAAAAACCTATCCAAATAAAGGATAACAATAACAACAAAAACACCCAAACAAAAAGGAGAGGCTATGTAAGAGGCACCTCTGGGGTGCAACACTGCACCTGCCCACTCACTTTCCAAAAACAGGTTCTGAGAGGGGAGGCAGGGAGGGTGGTCAGAATACAGCAAGACTCTATTAGAAGAAACATAATTACTAAGGTGAGTAATTTTTTCTTCAAATAACATGAAGTCTTGCTGTATTCTAACGATTGCAGACTACCAAGCAGTACTTCCATGGAGGAGGGACAGAACCTACTTTGGGAATAGACTCTGAAGTACTGCTGTGCCAAACCGAGCATCACTTTTAGCCTGGATATCCAGAGAGTAATCCTTGGTAAAGGTATGGACTGTTTTCCAGGTGGCTGCTTGACAAATTTCTAAGAGAGGGATATCCCTGGCAGCAGCCAGGGAAGCAGCTGTACCTCTTGCAGAGTGAGCCCTCAGGCCTGAGGGTGGAAACTTTTCTAATTTCTCATAGCAGAATTGTATACAAGACACAATCCACCTGGCGATAGTTCTCTTAGTGGAAGGTTTTCCCTTTCCCAATTCCCCATAAGTGAGGAATAACTGGAGGGAATCAAACCTGTGACTCTTGGTACACTCTGTGTAGTAGCTAAGGGCTCTTTTAACATCCAGACTGTGTAGCCTCCTATCTCCTGAGGAAGAATGATCAGTGAAGAAGACAGGGAGAGGCATGGACTGATTCAAGTGGAAGTCTGAAACCACTTTGGGCAAGACCCTCCTACTGGTTCTAAGGACCACTTTCTCTCTATGAAAAGAGGTGAAATCAGGTTCCACTAACAGGGCTTGCAGTTCACTGATACATCTGGCAGAGGTAATGGCTACCAAAAACACCGTTTTCCAAGTCGAGTACTTAAGCTCTGCTGAGGATATGGGCTCAAAAGGAGGTTGCATAAGTTGAGCAATGCAAATATTTAAGTCCCAGGCAGGGGCAGGATCCCTAAAGGGAAGATTGGTATGAAGCAATCCCTTGAAAAATTTACAGAACACAGGATGAGATGATAGTGAGGAAGACTTTCCCACTGACAAAAAAGCAGACACAGATGACAAGTGTACATTGAGAGTAACTGGTCTGAGGCCTAGGCCATTAAGATGGACCATATAATCCAGAACTGTAGACAATTCAGCAGTGTCTGGAGGAATATGCTTTTTGGAACACCAAATGCTGAATCTTTTCCATTTGGAATTATAAGTCTTTCTGGTGGAAGGCTTTTGAGAAACTTTGAGAATATCCAGAAACCCCCTCAGACAGATGCAACTCTTCAATAACCATGCCTTGAGATTGAGAGACCGAAGATTGGGGTACCAAATCCTCCCCTGAGAAGAGGTTAACAGGTTGTAATTTCTGGGAAGAGACAGGGGAAGATGGACTGTTGGAGACAGCAACAGGGGGTACCAAGGCTGTCTGGCCCAGTCTGGAGAAATAATCACTTTGCGAGGTTGTGACCTTATCTTGACTAGGACTTTGAACAGTAGAAGAAAGGGAGGGAAGGCATATGAACAGTAGAAGAAAGGGAGGGAAGGCATACAGAAATTTCCCTTCCCAGTTCAAAATCAGAGCATCCAGAGGGACTGAACCCAAGACTTGGGGTCTGCAACAAAACAGAGGAAGTTGGTGATTGTCTGGGGCTGCAAAGAGATCTATCTCTGGAGTGCCCCACCTTGAAAAAATCACTTTCAAAACCAGAGGGTCCAGGGACCATTTGTGGTGACCCTGGGAGATCCTGCTCAGTGAATCTGCCAGCACATTGTCCTTTTCTGGAAGGTGGACTGCTATCAGAGAGGTCTGTAGGGAATAAGCCAGGGACCACAATTTCATGGCTTCCGTGCACAAGGCTGTAGACCGAGTGCCTCCCTGCTTGTTGATGTACCACATGGTGGTGGTGGTATTGTCTGTTCTGACCTGAATCACCTTGTTCTGTACCAACTGAGAGAAAGCTTGCAGGGCCAGAAAAACTGCCCTGAGTTCTGGGAGATTGTTATGAAGGAGGGACTCTTGAGGGAACCACAGTCCTTGGGCTGTGAGATTCCCCAGATGAGCGCCCTACCCCAAAAGAGAAGCATCCGTGGTAAGGACCACCGAATGAGACTGAGTGACAAAAGGGACCCCTTGCCTTAAATTGTCCTGATCCTGCCACCATTGAAGAGCTTGGATCAGTGTCCGAGTCACTGGAATCAGTTTGGTAAGAGGGTCCTTCCTTTGGGATCAAAAGGCCCTCAGATGGAACTGAATGTCTCTCATCTGAAATTTTGCCCCTTGGAACACTGCTGTAGAAGCTGCCATGTGGCCCAAGAGTTGAAGGAAGTGCCTTGCTGGTCGGGACACCTGAAAGCTGAAGAACGAAGCCAGTTCTATAAGAACTCTTGCCCTTTCCAGGGGAAGAAAGGCTCTTGCTTTGACAGTATCCAGCTCTGCCCCTATAATGGTAAGGAGCTGAACGGGTTCGAGAACTGATTTGGGGAGATTGAGAAGAAAACTCAGAGAAGTGGGCACTTGCAGGTCTGACTTGACTTGGTCTAGAGACTGACCTACTATGAGCCCATTGTCCAGGTATGGAAAAATGGAAATCTTTTGCCTTCTTAGAAAGGCAACTACTAGTGCCAGGCACTTTGTGAAGACCCTTGGAGCTGATGTTAGGCCAAAGAGCATTACTTTGAACTGATAATGACCTGAGGGCAACTTGAACCTGAGGTACTTTCTGTGGGAGCACCTGATGGGAATATGAAAGTAGGCATCTTTGAGGTCCAGGGAGACTAGCCAGTCCCCTGGCCTTAGAGAGGGTAGAATTATTCCCAGTGTCACCATCTTGAACTTTGGTTTTAAAAGATGTTTGTTCAGGTATCTTAGATCTGGGATGGGTCGCCACTCCCATGTCTTTTTTGGGGTAAGGAAGTATCTGGAGTACAGACCTTTGCCCCAGTGTAGGGTAGGAACTCTCTCTGTGGCTCTTAAAGCCAGAAGAGATGAAACCTCTGCCTTCAGAGCAAGGGTCTCGGAGAGACCTGCAGGTGGAAAAGATCTGGTTCTCAACTTTGGAAATTTTTTGAAGCTGAGAACCAGTCCCTAGCTTACTATTTTCAGGACCCACTTGTCTGATGTAATAGACATCCAGTCCTGGACATAGTAAGCTAGCCTGCCCCCTACAGGGATAGGAGAGTCAACCCGGGCAGACCCATCAGGGTGTCTGTTTAGCAGGGGCCTTAGGCTGAGGAGTGGATGCAGCCCTGCTCATCCCCCTTCTGCCTCTCCCTCTGAAGAACCACCCTCTGTGAAAAGGGAGAAGAGGCCTGTGCTTGGTGAAAAGGCCTGCCCCTGCCCCTAGATTGCTGCCTTTGATGAGTTGCTTGCCTCTTCTTGGCATGAGCACTCCTATAAGTGGTCCTGTACTCTCCATTTTCTTCATGTAATTATCTGTCTGCTTCCCAAACAGAGAATTACCCACCACAGGAAAATCCATGGCCTTAGCCTGGGTGTCCTGTGAGAGGCTAGTACACCTGGGCCAAGCCATCCTCCGAAGAGCCACAGATGTAGCCATGACCCTTGATGACACATCATTGGAGTCCACAGCAACATGAAATTGTGCCTTCGATGCCTCAGTCCCATCATCAGTCACCTCCTCCAGCTCCTTGGCCAGCTGGGGAGAGGTCTGTTTAGCCAGTGCCAGTACAGTGTCCCACCTGGACTTCTGGTACCTGGCTGTATAGGCCATATAGTTTGCCTGCCTGAGTCCCAAGGAAGATGCCATGAACTGCTTCTTTGCCATAGCATCCATCTTCCTGGAGTCTTTGTCTGGGGGGGGGGATGTGAAGCCAAGGGAATGTTTGCCTTGTAACAGGCAGCAGCCTGCACTACCCCAACATGGCTGCATTGTTGGTATGAAAACTCCATATCTGAGCCTGATAGTGTACACCTCTTGTCCATGCTTCTGTCAACAGGAGGTACAGAATTGGGAGACTTCAGGATTTTTTGAGTCTGCTTCCCAAAGGATTTGTGAAGAGGAATAGACAGTCTCCTGGACTCTGGGATGTCCATCATTTCCACATAATCAGACTCCTCTTGATCCTCAGTTGCCTCCTCTATAGGAAGCTGGAGTGTTTTTTCTGTAAAACAGATAGTGGGAAGGGGACTCAGAAAGCCTAGGAGGGGAAACACCAGAAGGTCTGTCTGGGGAGATGTCCGGTTCCACAGGCACATCCAGACTTTCACTATCATCACCATCATCTTCAAACTCCCCCTCCTTCTCAAACTCCAGCTCATAAAAGTCTTCAGGGATATAATTTTGAACCGGGGGAACTGACTGAACCGAATCCCTGCCAAAAGGTGCCGGATCGGTCGGAAACGGGTGAAGCAATTCCACAATCCAAATCGCTCTGGCTGTTTCCTCGGCAGTCGGAACATTAACCTCTGGATCTGAACTGGTCAATTTTTCTTTGCGTTTCTTTTTTGTAGGAACCGACCCCTCAGGATCGACTCTCCTCTTGCCCGAAAAAGTATCGCCTTGTTCAGAGGGCACTTCTTCTTATTCAGTCGGAACCAAACTGGGCTGACCATCTGGGTCAGCGGACTTCTCGGCCTCCTTTCCCTAAGTCTACCTAATCTCTTTTCAAGGGTAGATTTAGGAACATTTTTTACAAATTTGGCAGTCTATATCGAGGTGTTCAAACCCCAGACAGTAAACATAGGTGGTGTGGGGATTGGCTTTAGCAAAGACCTTCCCACAGTCACTGCAGTGTTGAAACCCAGTGGTCCTGTTTTTTTTCTTGCGTTTCTCAGGCATGGCCAACCTAACCAAACTACCCTTTTTATGACAACCGCCAGGCAAGACTCCCTTATTGATTCCTAACCGTGTCATGGGTATTGTAAAAAAACGTTCAAAACACGTTTTTTTAGAACCACACACTAAAGTAAAACACAAGAATTCACTACAAGTGATAGGTTCAGCCAAACCGATCTAACACTTTACAGTTTCCACACAAAAAATCAGGCAAAACCTATCTAGTACTCACTGTACCGCAGACAGAGACTGAACCGACTATGCGGAATAAATTCGGTTTAAAACTGACAGCTTAACCGACTTTCGAACCGAGCTGAAGGAGAAATCTCTGGAGCGACTGTTCAGTGAGGCGGAGTAAAGAATCTGATGGTTGAGTTTCAAAGGGATGCAGACAGAAACCTCAACTGAGCTCGAGCTCAGCATTCTATGCACTGCATAGAAAGTTAACCTTTTGTTCTCCGGGGCAGTTTAAAGGCTGGAGCTAACTGCAATAGTCAGAATACAGCAAGACTTCATGTTGTTTGAAAGCACCGTGGGTAGTGCTGTCATATGGATGGACTCTATTATGTGGTAAAAACATGAGGGAAAGCGATTATCATTTGGTTAAGTCCTATGTAATTTGCTGTGCAACTGGCTCATAGTTTGAAAGTTCTTTTTTCATTAGGGTTTTGTGAATATAAATCTCCAAATATTCAATTATGGTCCTATTCCATGTAAAGGGAAAATGATTCTTCAGTTCTCTAGAGGGGGGAAAAATTTACTTGGAGGCCAGTTTTCTGTAAATTCAGGTGGAAGCCAGACACCTTTCTGTACAGTTATAGCTCCTGCCATGCCTTCAATATCGAAATCTCGGGGGACAATAGGGTGAGGAGCACATAATCTGCATAAAGATTAATTTTAAAACTGTCAGCCCCTAGGTATACCCTCTCTATCCCCACATTCTGTTGGATTGCAGCAGCCAGAGGTACAATGTATATTGATAGGGGAGAGAGGGGCACCCCTGTCTAGTGCCTCTTTGCAAATTAATTGGAGGACTGCAGGAACTGTTCACCCTTATGTATGCTTTAGGGAGAGTATACAGGTTTGAGAGCTAGTCAAGAAAGGGTGGGGGAACTATTTAACTTGAATACCAGCTCACGGTCATCTGGTCATAAGTGGAAGCTAATTGGGGGAGGTTCAGAAGGATGTGAGGAAATACTGTTTTACAGAAAGGGTGGTGCAGCCATGATGCTGCCAGCTGAGGTGGTGGGTGTAAAAGCCATTAGTGGTTTTAAAGATGGCTGGGACAGAGTGAAGGGTACAGTGGTTGCTTGGGGCATCAGAATCGGGAAGGAGAATGGGGGGGGAGGGTTAGGACCTTGGAGGAATAATAGATCCCAGGGCTAAATAGGGAGCTCAGGCACACAGTATGGACCTGTGATCTTCTGCTGCTGTCATTGTCTATGTTTTTATGAAAGCCAGAAGTCACTAGGGTCTTCCATAAAAAGGGCCAGGAGACCCAACTGAATGCCTTCTCAGCATCAAAGTTGAGAAGGGCTATGGGAATTGAGCATCTCTGCAAATAATCAAAGTAGATGAAATGTTCTCCAAATATTATCCATGGTCTGCCTTTTATGTATGAGCCCTGACTGGTCAGCGTGTATCAGGGAGGGAAGCAAAGAGTCGAGTCTGCAGGGCAGGCCTAGACATCTATGTTTATATTATAATCCATATTAAGAATGGATATGAGATGATAAGAGGTAGGGTAACTAGGGTCTGAAATCTCCAGTTACACAAATCTCTGGACAGAACCGGTCTTCCAAGCCCAGCACGGGGTCTGCTCACACTCTGATTTCATCCCATAGTTTACAACACTCCCAGAGGATATGTAGCAATGACTCCCTCCCTTCACCACACTTCATACATGTATCAACAAGTAGTCTTCCCATTTTGTCCAGCTTGATTGGGGCAAAATAAAGTTTGATTCAAATATTGAACTGTGTCAGTCTGAGTTTCTTATTTTTGCAATATTTATAAATGTCCTTCCAAATCTGACTCCATTTAAATTGTTTTCATGGAAATGCTGAGTCCCATGAGAGACACTGTCCATCTGATCAGAGGTGGGACTTATCAAAGATGGTGTTATACAGCAAGGAGATTGAGTGTCGCTGTGATGCTGTGTGGATGAAAGGTTAGAGTGTTCCACTGTGGTTTATATCCCAAGTGGTGGGACTCAGATGTTGTGCTATTGTGTAAATAAGCTGTAGAAGTTTAAATGCCTGCCTGTTTGGTAGATTGTGGGCAGTTTTGAAAGCTTTATAGGGAACAGGACTGCCCTCCAGGACCAAGTGAGACAGGGCAAGGAGACTGACACCAGGCCAGAAGGATTCACTGATGTGATGATGATCAATCTTGAATATTTGATTGTTGTAGAGAGGTTGGGATAGTTTTTTTATTTAGGGAGATCTTGAGTAATTGTGTTAGTTCAGCTTTTACTCATAAGTGAAGTAACCAAGACCAAGTTCTTAAGAACTTTCGGAAGCTTGTTCGAAGTGGAACAGGAGGGCTGCAGTGGAGATAGCTTTGGTATCACAGATCCGAGCAGAGCCTTCCATTTGACTCCACCTGAGAAATGTACTCACGTGAGCTGTTAAATAATAGATCCCAAAGTGGGGTAACGAGTCCCCATCTGCGTGGGAGTGGCCAACTTGTGATACGTGCTATGTGCCCTCTTCCCCCTGCATATAAATTTAGCAATAAAGGAATAGTAGTTTGGCAAACCAGGACATTGGGAGGAACACATTAGGTATACTGAGGGGTTATAGCTTCTGGGGTAATAGTCATTTTGATTATATTGATGCGTCCTCAAAAAGTTGGTGGTAGCGGGGCTCAGCACTCCAGGTCTTGCTTAATAATTGTCAAGAGATCATCTGAGTTCATCTTTCTCAGTTGGGCTGCCTTGGTGGATAGTTGTATGCCGAGATAGTGCAGGTGTCTGTGAGACCATACCATACCCAAGTTTGTTATTTCTTGTTTGTTTGTTGCCACATTTAGTGGCATGACCTGTGTTTTGTTAATATTTAGTTGTAGTCAGATAGCACTCCATATTTATGAATGACTTCTAGGGCCACAGGGATGGACTGACTGGGATTGGATACATGTAGGAGAATATAATTGGCATACACTGTTATAAAATAGTGTTCCTGCCCTAATGTTTTGCCCTCTATTGCTTGTGTTTTTCAGTGTAAGGAGTAGGGGTTCTAGGTAGAGGTTACAAAGTAAAGGGAGGGGGCATCCCTGCCTAGTACCTTGTTGGAGTTCTATAGTGTCTGAAAATACTCCCTTGCAGTATATACAGACTTTAGGCTGTATGCATAATACTTGGATCCATTTAGTGAAGTCCTCTGGGAACACAAATCTGGTAAAAACAGCAAAGAGAAAATTCCAGGATACCCAATCAAAGGCTTTCTCTGTATCCAGGGAAACCAGGGTCACTGGTGTCCCCGGCTCCCAGGACATGGAAGAATATAGGCCAGTTTGCAGAGGCGATCCAAGGAATTGCAATAGGGCATAAAGCCCTCCTGTTCCATAGTAATGAGGTAGCCCCGACTCCTTGTTGCCAGAACTTTGGCTTGGATTTTCATGTCTTGGTTGGTAAGGGAGACAGGCTGACAGTTAACTGCTCTCCTCATATGCCTGCCAGGTTTTGGGAGTAATGTAATTATGACTTTTGTAAGGGATAAATTTGAGATTCCTCTGGTCTGCAAAAGAAAGGGGTGATTTCTTGGGGAAGGTTTTATAGAAACAGAAAAGTTTTCCAAGAATCAATCTTCTTTATTCATTCTCACGTATGGGTCTGTGGGCATTAGGACTCCACGGGAACAAAGTCTTTTGCAGCCTAAAACTTAGGGGACTGATATCAGTGCCAGCACCTCCCATGAGTCAAACGTAATGATGTGGCACTTGTGGGCTGACCAGCAACCAGTGATGGCACCCTACCTTCCTCAGTTCTTTTTCTACTGCTGTCGAGTGCACACTGTGGGAGCACTAGTCAGTTATGCTTTGCTACATCACAACTCCTTCCTTAGTTTATTGTGTCCATTCAATTCCATACCCCTTGGTACAATCCTCTCTTGGTGCCATTATTATTTTACTTTTTAGCACAGTGTCTAACCTTTTTTGGGCTGTTTTTTGTTTCTTTCTCCTCATGGCACCATGTCCGCTTCTGAGGAGTGTAGAAAGAAGCCCTCCAAGCAAAGTAAGAAGTGGAAGGATGGTTCCCCCAATGTGTCAGTGCCAGCACCTCCCATGAGTCAAACGTAACGATGTGGTGCTTGTGGGCTGACCAGCAACCAGCGATGGCACCCTACCTGCCTCAGTTCTTTTTCTCCTGCTGTCCAGTGTACACTGTGGGAGCACTAGTCAGTTATGCTTTGCTGCATCACAACTCCTTCCTTAGTTTATTGTGTCCATTCAGTGCCATACCCCTTGGTACAATCCTCTCTTGGTACCGTTATTTTACTTATAAGTGCAGTGCCTAACCTTTTCTTCGCTGTTTTTGGTTTCTTTCTCCTCGTGGCACCATGTCCACTTCTGAGGAGTGTAGAAAGAAGCTCTCCAAGCAAAATAAGAAGTGGAAGGATGGTACCCCCAATGTGTTGGTGCTCCTTCAGGGATACGTCACCATCCGGGTCCAGCATGATGCATGTTGGACTTACCTCAGCACTGACCAAGACAAGGATAGGTGTGATGCCTGCTTTTCCATGGACTGTTGCACTCTAGCAATCTGTCACTAAAGTGAGGTTTCAAGCCCCTCCCCCACACTTTTATAGGCAGGCATTACACCAGTATGTCAAAAAAAGGTCTGTCAGCTGTTCCCCTGAGCTCCTTCTCAGTACTATATGTACTTAGGAAGACCAGGCCTCTTCACATGCTCGCCCTGCTGAGATGTCAGAGAGCCTGGGGAGGGGTTTGGTGGACAGTCGGTTTCTTCTGGGGGACCGGTTGAGCACTCCTTCCAGTACATCTACTCCTTGGCCAGCCCACAAGTGCCACGTCATTACATTCACTAGACCATGCTGATTTAGTACAGTTAAATAGAAAGTGAATATAATCCTAAACAAAAAGACAGTTATTTATTAAGTGTTGATGTTTGTAGTTCAGATTTACTTTTCAGAATGTAAGATGTATGAGAAGAAAGACTGAAGTTTTAGTTTTACAGCTGTGCTGAGTGGGATGCTAGTTCTCGGGATGGAAGCTAATCCGGCACTGTTTGAACCACTAGAGGGAGCTAGAAGCTATAAAATGGATTCATAATCCCTGATCTCTGTCTCTCATCCTCATACACTTTAAATTAGCCGCTGTGACATGCATCTGTTATTTATGTATGCATGTATGTATTTATTTATTTAGTTGATAACTGGGCTGGTACACTGGTCCCAGGGGCCGTTTTCAGGCACAACCCGGCCAATCAAGATGGCACATAAACACACAATGCATGTTTGTAGAGCATAGCAGAAGAAAGCATAATACATGGCAAGTAATTACAGACTGAAACAATGCAGATGGAATGATACAGTATGGTCACCCTGTCAGGGGTACATACTTAGCAGAAAATAAACTACAGAAATATCACCTCAAAAACATTATGAGCATAAAGACAACAGGTGACAACCATGTACATGATATATGTTACGGTTTTTGTGTACTGCTGCCTATTCTGGCCTCTTCATTCTCTAAGCTGAAACAGCTGGACAACCAGGTCCCAGTCCTCCCGAGGCACAGCACCATTCTCCGAATTTTAGAACTGGGGAAACCATTTCAGCAAAGCATGACAGAATTACTTAACATTTAGAAAATGGGTAGTGACAATTCTTGTTTCTTACTAGCTACTGCCACCAACTAGCCAGTCTGGTATCAATTTTTAAGTTAAAATAGCTGCCTTTTTTTACCTCGGTTAGCAAGAGATACTGCATCCCCCAGCATTTTATTTCTCCTGTAGTGAGCAAGACTACTGCCACAACTTGTGTCATGGCCACATTTAGTTTTCTACTTTCAGAGCGCCTTAGAAAAAAAAACTTTTTTTTTTTATCATAAGTGGTAGCCCTAGCAGAGGTGCCTACCTCTCAAAGGCTAGCAGAGTCACCTGCCAAATCGTCAGCTCCAATCTCAGCAGTTTCCTTGTCCTGATCCCGGGTCCCCATCATGGTACAGTGGCTGGCTGCATTGCCATTCTGAGTGCTACACCATGTTCCGGTTGCATTATGGCGAAAATATAACAAGCATTTCTTAATGCTGAATGTTTGCTTCCTGGCATTAGCAGTGGAAGTGCAGGAGTTAGACGCAGTATAGGAATGGCAGTGAAGTATTGAACTGACGCCAACTCTACCCCCGCCCTGCAGAGATGGACAGGCATTGGGGTGTGCCTTTGGGTCATAAACCATAATGGTCACGACATTTCACTTCACCCTACCCTGCAGACACTGACAAGTGTCGAGGTGTGCCTTGGGGTGTTCGGGCTTTACACTCACTTCATTCCATAAGGAAATATGCTGAAATGAGTGCAGTATAGGAGAATGGGGAGAACTCTGGGGCCAAAGACTCCAAGGCACATCTCGGTACCTGCCACTGGCTGCAAAGTGGGGTTGGCGGTGAGGGTGGAATGGCATGAGCATTACTGTCGACAATCCCAAGTCATACCCCTGATGCCTGTCAGTCTCTACAGGGTAGGGCGTTATGGTCGGAAACCCTAATGCCCTGGATGTTTCTTGGTATTTTTACTCCCAAGTTTTCAATATGGCCTTTTTGTGACCACACCGCATGAACAGTGACACTATCAGTTCGTTAGCTGAAAGGTGATTTTGCACAGCAACTGCGCCATCTGGCGCCACAGGTGCGAAAACACATTTCGAACAGGATGTGAAAAATGACAGCTGTACTGTTCATGAGGAGGTGTAAAAAAATGGTAATGTTGAAAATCTGGAGAAAAATATAAAAAAACTGGTGAAGTCACGAGCGTGAGTAGAAACTGCGCAATGAACATTCATAATGTAATTATTTTGGGGATTTTATTAGACCAGATTTTCAACATAGGCATTTTGTGACCTCTGCTCAAGAACAGTGTCACTGTGATTTTCCTGTTCTGTCCTGAACACTGATTTCCCACAGCAACCGCGCTATTCTGCGCTGGAAGTACAAAAACACATTTTGGCCAGGATGGGAAAAATGATAGCTATACTGTTCATTAAGGAGGTGTGGAACAATGCCAATGTTGAAAATCTGGAGTGAAAATATTACAAATTCTTGAAGTTACAAGCATGTGAATGGGAATTTTTTCACCAAATTTTCAACATAGGGTTTTTCGGTGCCTACCTCATGAACTGTGACACTGCCATTTCATTAATCGGTCCCGAAAGGTGGTTCCATGCAGTGACTGCAAAATCACCTTTCTGGAGTGAGTAACAAAATGACAGTGACTGAGTTCATGAGGTGGGGTCCCAAGAACCCCATGTTGAAAATTTGTTGAAAATAATTCCCCATAATGGCCGAGATATCTACCCAAGTTTAAAAAAAACTATTTATGCCATTATACAACTTACCGGCATTTCTTCAGTTTGTGGTTGGCTTTGAAGAGTGCAGACGAGTTACCGGTCCACCGAAGATCATTGCCCCGGGGGGGGGGGAGGTGGGGCTCACAGAGGGTGGGTGCAGGTTGGAGGAGGAGGGGGCACGAGAGACCATTTTCTGTTTCTACAGGGTTAAAAACAAAATACAGCTATGTGGGATGCTTTTTTGCATGCTGGGGTGGGCTCCTAGCGTGAACAGGAGTGGACTTGAGGTTGATGATTCAGGAGACCCAGGTAACTTATAAATATGTTCTGGAGGAGGTGGGACCATATCTGAAAAAGAAGTCATTGTACAAAGGATCTAGAGAAGCAGCTGTAACATATGAGAATGGGCTGCTGTACATTCAGTCACTGGTGTGTGTATTAGGGCGCTGGGCTTGTCTGAAGCAGGGTTCCTGGATTACTGGAACAATTAAAAACTGTCCTCCCAGCATGCACAAAGCACCCCCCCATGCACACACAAATTCTTTATTTCTTGGGGCAATTGTCACAAGTAAAAAACAAAATCTTTTGTAGCAACTTCACAGCCAGAGAGCTGCATCGTGCACTCATTGCAGGAAATACAACCCGGGGAAATTTGGTGCTTCTGACTTTTCTTGCCATGTTTGCTGAAGATCACGGTTCCTCACTGCATGGAGAGAGCCCTGCTGCTGCTGAGAAAAAAGAAAACTGTGAGGCAGGGTTCTTCTCCGGAAATGTGATCAGGGCTCTCGAATTTAAAGTCTCTTCCCCCCTCTGTGATATGGCTGAGAAAGCAAACAAAGAACCAGACAATGCAGCTGTAATAGGATGCTGCAGTCAGGGACTGCCCCGCAGCAAAAACAGCTGATTGTGTAGTGACGGGAACTGCCTGATTGCAGCGGCCAGTTTCTTTGAGCATAGTGGCATGCTCATTAACTGCCGTCATCGACAGCATGCTCCTCTATTCGCTATTCGCTGCTGCAGAGACCAGCCCCAGAACAGACTGCTGCCATTTGGCACAGTACTGCCACTCTTCCACAACCTACTTGTGAAGGAAGCTGGCAAAATGTGTTTCTTGCACATGCGTGCAGGCAAACACAAGAAAGAAGCTACTCCACTCTGGGAGAGGGGACAGACTATTAGCAATGAAACTCGCTGCTCTGCACCCCCCAGTACTTCTGGGTTGTGCAGTCAGCATCGTGAACTCAGGAGTCTGTGAAACCAACATTACTCCCAATTTAACCTAAGCTCTGCTGTCTGTCCCAATGCCAGTCACAGTACCTTACCTTCTGATCGTAAAGTGCTTAACTGCCATACTTGTTGAAAAAATAAATAAACAAAGGGAATTTAAATTGGACAGGTGATGGGGAAGAGAAGAGAGAAAATCAGACTAACCATCAACTAGTTACAGATGTGCCACAGCACCCTTTACTGCTAGTTGCAGCAGTGGAGTGACTACTTCACAGAAATGTTTTATTTTTTTTAAAGTTTTTGTTGTATTTCTTTTTATATTTTTTTATATTGTTGTAAATAGTTAATGTAAAAATGTGCTGAAAAACATTTTCTAAGCGCAATAATACCTTCCAGGGTGGGTGGTGTGGGTTATACCGGACCTTCTAGGGGCTGTAAGGCCCTTTGCCTGCGATGTTGGTCCTCATTATGCCACTGGACAGTCCAGTATAGCCCAATACTGCCCACTCTGTCAGGTCTTAGTGCTTACTTACTCACATTCTAAGACCTGTGGCTTTCTAAATCTCCCCACTAATTTGGGTCGGGGGAGTTGAGTGGGTGCTTCTGGGTGAATAATTTACATATTGATTTACTGATGTGTCCATAAATCATGTCATATGTATGCAGATGATCAAGTGTACTGGTTTGCCCGTAAAGTGGATGAGACTGTGGAAAACATAAACGGTCCAAAATGATGAAATAGTGGAAATGCACTTGCTGAAAATGGGGGATACATAATGGCCTGACTCAGAATAAGCAGTTTGTCTTCATGAGTTAGCAGGCAGGCCCACAACACATGTGTGGCACAGCAAACAGTGGATTAGGAAAGTCATGCCCTCTCACAAGTTGAGATAAATTGTGTATTTTCAGTGAGGTCAGTTTATACAACACAAGTGGAAGTCAGACCATACAAATAAATGATTTATTTTAGCCACTGAAACATTCTAAATGAATATAAATTATCTTCATTTTAGTCATTTATCTTAAATTTTGACAAGTCAAAAGGAGCAATGGCTGATGACATCAAAATGGTCTTTGCTGCACTCATAACAGAGCAGTAAAATCAAAACAGAAACAGTCAAATCTTCAGAATAAGAACTATTTTAAAAGCTTTATAATTTGAAATACATTTTGCAAATGGGATATACAGTGACCTGGCTCAAAATATGCCATGTATTGTCACTTCTGAAGGAGCAGGACTTGCAGAACTTGTGAAAATAAATGTCATCAGAATGAGACGATTGTCTATCCCCTATTTATTAATTTAAATTTGTAACTAGCAGTATTGTAGAAAAACAGGTAACAACAATCCAGAAAGATTTGGGCTGTCAGCACAATGATAGCGTTGTCACTCACAACACCTAAACCTTTGGTCTGCATTTGGAAACGTGCAGGCTGTTGAACAGCTGGGGAAGGAAGGACAGAGCATTCCAGAGACTGCTGTCCTTCTCAGGAGGGGAGATCACTGCCGTTGGTGCTGGCCTACCCCCCATTGGAGACCTGGTGGCAGCACAGATGGGGGTACAGAACAGGAAGGGGTTGCTGCCAGGCGCCTTGCATGCATGTGTGGCATTGCACTTATGTGAGAATGCAGCATTGCATGCCGACACTCCAGGGAGAAAACCAAGAGGACAGAGGAAAATGCTTAGTCTGGCCATGCGCGCCCCCCCCCCACAGGCTCTTGCACAACCAACAGTGTGAGCCATCCCTCCCCCACACAAGATGGTCCTGGGTAAGTGGTAGAAAACCGATAAGTCCATGAAAAGGTCAGGGATGTGGCGGGTTGCTGTTTGCAGAACCAGGGACCAGAAAATGTGTGATGGAAAAAAAAAAATCCCAGAATCCCATGTTTTAATAAACTATTTTTTAGACTTTTTCTGTCACTGTAAATCTGTGCCCCTGAAAATAATAGAGGCCATGTTTCCATGGAAAGAAATTTGGCTTATACAGCACATTTCTACACATTGTTTCCTGAAATGCTTAAACTATGAGCAGTAGAAGCAGCCAATATGGTGTGCATAACGAGGCACAAGTGAAAATAAAGAGGGTGACCACAAGACAGTGCAGCCTAGTGATTTGTGCACAGAACTATCAATTGGAAGTTCGCAGGTTTGAATTCCACCATTGTCAACAGAAGCACTTAATCTCTTTGACCTTGAGCAAGCCACTTCAGCCCCTGTGTTTCATTTTACCCAGATATACAATTGTGTAGAAGCAGAACTCTACTTAAAATACGATACTGCTTGTTGGGTTGGTTGACTTTGGGAAATAAGTTGTAAAATAAAAGAGGAATGATCATGGAGGCGAAGAAGCTGCAAATTTCTGGGTTTTTTTTTTTGGTTTTGGTTCTCTTACAGAACAGTCGCATTATGAGTGGGACATCATATGAATTTTGTTATGTTGATTTCTTTCTCCTCCTGACTGGAGCAGACTACCATCTGTCACAACCCTCACTCAGCTCTATCACCTGACTTTCCAGGGGCTTACTTTGCAGTCCCCTTCTTCCTCCATAGCTTCTTCCTCATGGCAGGGTCGGCAGCCCCCGCTGCTTGCCATCAGTGGATTCAGTTTCTGGGAGAGGGCCCTGAATTCAGTGCAGAGCGTGTAAGTGGTTGTTCTGCCATCTTGCTCTGCCACTGATTGATTTTCACCCCCAGAAGAAGCGGACATACAGTGCTGTCCATAAGACCCCACACATGCTCCCCGCATAGGACATAAGGAGCTGCTGCTGCTCTTCCACTCCCCAACATGCTGTCCTTGACTGCCTTGCCCCTAGCCCCTGCTAGTGGCCTGGCTAATGTCAAGCATCGCAGCCCTCCCTCCCCAGAGGAGTAGAACATTCCTCTGGACACTCACTCCTCCTATCCCCAGTCAACCTTCGAATGCCCCGAGTTTGTTCCCCAACCTGCGTCATCGGCGCCACAAGCAGTAATGCTTCTGCTGCACCAGAAGGCCGTGTCATGTGAATTTCTTTTTATTATTTTATTTATCCACCTCCTCGGCAGAGCGAGCCCCACGATCTCTGGCCACTGTGCCTGCACCACCCAGGCCCAGTTATGTGCGTAGGCCACATGAACCCACGGAACACAGGGATGGGCCAGCATCATGCCGCACCCTGGACAGGTGCCTCTCTTGGGTCTGGGGTTGCAGGGTGTGTCCATCAGCCGCAGAGATTGTCCCCCATATTTTTCCTCCATGTTTTTTGACCCCTGGAGTGTGGCATGCACTGACCTCCGGGCACTGACGTGCCAACATCTTGCTGCACTCCACCCCCTTACATTGCCACCAGTCTGGTAGTGCTTCTGGTCATTACTGGGGCTGCTACAGAGCGGTGGTTCCTTGGATCCCTCCCAGGGATAGAAGAGCAGTCCTCCAGATGCTCGATCCTATCCCTCCCCTGCTGATCCGTGATGGTCCGGGCTTGCATCTGAACCCAGGTCACCAGCGTGATGCGAGGTGTGGTGTCCAGTGCCTCAACCCTCAGTGCCAATGGGCCGGCTGTGTCATGTGAATTTTAATGGATGAATTAGAAGATCGGTACCAAAAATTCAGAAAGTATGATTGGCTGAGGAGCTTGGAACCCTGTGCTGATATTTCAGCACAAAAGTACTGGAATAAGGTCTGTGACTACTTCACACACTGAATTACCCACAGAATCAGTACACTGAGTACTTACCAGGCAGTGCCTCCATCAAACATGGCTGTTCTGGCATCAGTTCAAATACTGTTTAAAAGACAACAGAAAGCTGCAAAATTCCAAAACTTCTTTCCTCCCTCTATCTCACTCCCTCCCCGTAGAAAATTTCTCCAGATCTGTCTTTCTCATTTAAGCTGCCTGCTCCAACCAAAGACACATAGAATCTTCTCCATAGCTGCTGCAACATTCATGCGCCACATGTAAACAGTCAGACAGGCTGAAAGTGTATACTGCCATTCTACTAAACCAAGCCATTAAAAAAAAAAAACCTTCCTTGTCAGTCACCTGTCTCTGGTCCACACAGCCATCAACTGCCATTGCCATCGGCTATCATGCCGCCCATCAGGCAGACTCTGTGACTGCAATCCCCACTCCCAATGCTCCACAAGCTGCCCCTTCCCACCACTCTTTTTTTGTAATTCATATTTTATTGCTGGGAGCCTGTGGGAGGCTGGAATTCATTCTGCTGTGGTTGAGGTTTTCCATTCTTTCAGGTTTGCATGGTCTCAGGATGCTGGTAGAGAGGGTGCGTGTGTGGAGCAGCCAGCATTGCTCACCTTCCCTCAAAGATACTCCATCTGCATTGCCACCTGTGGTCACCCAGGTGTAGTATTGCTGCAGAGCCAGCTGCCCTGTTCCCTCCCTGGAGAACAATTTCTGGGACACTCGATCCTCCTCTCCCTTGTCTTAGTGTCACTTGTAAAAACAAAACCTTCCCTCAATGTTTTTTTTCCCTGCAAAACAAGAAAAAGGTCCCTTGTTGTCTGCAGCACCCCACCAACCCACACCCACCCTCTGTGCACTTTACCTCCCCCCCACCCCCCACCCCATACTTACCTCCAGAGGTTGACGCAGTGATCTTCAGTGGAGTGGGAACAGATCTGCACTCTTCAAAGCCGACCGTGAATGGAAGAAATGCTGGTAAGTTGTATAATGGCATAAATGGGGGGGGGGGGGTTCAACTTAGGTGGAAATCTTGGCCATTTTCTTGACTTTTGGCTCCACATTTTCAATATGGGGATCCTGAGACCCCACCTCATGAAATCAGTCGCTGTTGCTTTGTTATTCGGTCCTGAAAGGTGATTTTGCAGTCACTGTGCAGAATCACCTTTCAGAACCAGTCAATTAAATTAAAGTGCCACTGTTCAATGAGGTGGGCGCCCAAAAAGCCCATGTTACAAATTTGCTGAAAAAAATTCTCAAAAATTACTGTTACAAGTGTGTGTTGCGCAGTTTCCATGCACTCTCGTAACTTCGAGAATTTTTAATAATGTCACTCCAGATTTTCAACATTGCCATTTTTCCACACCTCCATATGAACAGTACAGCTGTCATTTTTCACATCCTCCACAAAATGTGTTTTCGCACATGTGGTGCACAATGGCGCGATCACTGTGGGAAATCAACATTCTGGACAGATTAAGAAAATCATAGTGAGACTGTTCATGAGCAGAGAACCCAAAATGCCTATGTTGAAAATCTGGTGAAAAAATTCCAAGAAATGACTATGTCATGAGCGTGCGTTGCGCAGTTTCAGCGCACGCTCGTAACTTCGAGAATTTTTTATATTTTCACTCCAGATTTTCAACATTGCCATTTTTTCACACCTCCTTATGAACAGTACAGCTTTCATTTTTCACATCCTACCAAAACGTGTTTTCGCACCTGTGGCGCACAATGGTGCTGTCTCTATGCGAAATCAACTTTTGAGACAGAGTAACAAAATCACAGTGCCACTGTTCATGAGGAGAGGTCCCAAAATGCCCATGATGAAACTTTGGTAAAAAAAAAAAATCCTCAAAATGACTGCATTATGGGCGTGCATTGCGCAGTATCTATGCACGCTCTTAAGGTTGCAAATTATTCGTATTTTCTCTCCACATTTACAACATTGCCATTTTTTTACACCTTTTCATGAACAGTACAGCTGTCATTTTTTGCATCCCGCCCGGAATGCGTTTCCGCACCTGTGGCTCCCAGTGGTGCGGTTGCTGTGTGAAATCACCTTTCAGGATTGAGTAACAAAATTTTAGCATCACTGTTCATCAGAAAGCCGCTGTTGAAAATTTGGAGTGCAACTACCAACAAACACCCAGGGCATTAATGTTTCCAACCATACACCCACCCTGTAGACTGACAGATGTCGGGGATGTAACTTGGGTTTGGCCATAATGTTCGCAGAATTTACCCCCACCCTACAGCCACTGACAGGCATTGAGGTGTGCCTTGGGTTCCGTCACCCTAACGTTCACCCCATTCTTCTATATTGCACCCATCTCAGCTTATTTCCTTATGGAATGGGGTGAGCATAAAGGCTGAAGACCCCAATGCACACCCCGACACCTGTCACTCTCTGCAGGGTGGGGTGAGGTGGAATGGCGTCAGCATTATGGCCGACCCAAAGCCACACTCCCAATGCCTTTCAGTCAGTTTATTCAAGTTTATTGCATATTTAGGCACTGTTACATATCTCATATTACTTTACAGTTAATACATTCATTATTTGTTACAGGAAAGGAGTCATGTGCCTTATACATTAGTACATTAGTATTAGGTCTGGTCCAACAATTCATTATCTAACTCAATCCGGCCCCTTGTATCATTTGAGTCCATTGTATTGGTACTTTATGCATTCTTTATGTTTTATTCGTCTCTTAAGTCCCTTCCCTCTTATTACCCTCCACCTCCCTTTTCAGCCCTGTCAACATCTTTCTTCTTTTCTTATTACTTCTGAGACTCCATTTCCCTGTGACAGGACCCAGGGTGTCCATCTACTGACAAACCTCGGTATTCTGAGGTTTATTTTATGTGTCCGCTCCTCCATTCCCTGAATCTCCTGCACAATCTCCACCCATTGCTGGATGGTAGGGGGATCTGGATTGAGCCACTTCCTCGTGATTGCCTTGTGGGCAGATGTCAAGAATATGTTCCATAAGTAGATCGTAGCCTCTCCTCGTATTTCTCTAGGTAGGACCCCAAGTATCAGCTGCTTTGGGCCTATGCATTCTGCAGTTGAGAACAGGGCAGTCAACTTTCATTTTGTGTCTCCCCAGTATTGTGTCAGTCTTGGGCATGACCAAAACACATGTAGTTGGTCCGCCCTCAAATCTTGGCAGCCTCTCCAGCTTGTTGGTGGGCAATTCCTGTCCCATTTACTCTTAATATGTGGGGTTATGAAAAATCTAATTCGAATCTTCCATTCTAATTCCCTACACATTAGGGGATATGTGGTTTTATAAGTTTGAGCATAGCTATTTTCCCATTCCTTATCAGTTTATTTTGCATTTCTAACTCCTGCACTACCAATGCCAGTGCCAGCAAGACAACATTCGGCATTAACAAATGTTTTTTTTTTTTTTTACTTTTCCGTGCTGTTTATCTACAAAATATTGTAGATAATGCAACAGTTATTTGACAGAGTCTTTCAAAATGTATCTGCCCCCCCCCCCGCTAACCACACAATTGGCTGTCTGTGACATCACAGTCTGTTGCTGTAGTGAGCACTGTTATATCATAAACAAAGGCACTGTGAGGTTAACAGGGGAGAGCCAAATGTTTTCATATTTTTTCTACACAGATATTTTAGATAGACTGCCAAGATTTGCTGTAAATCTTGGAAAGGAATGTTGAAAACAAAAAAAGGGTATTCTTTAATAAATTATAACAGCTGAAACATCTTTCTTATGGAGGCAGGTGCTGAAGTGCTGAGTTGCTGTTTAAGGGGCAGTTGAAGTTTCTCACATTCCAAACTCTTTTTCCATTCCTATGAAGACTCTGTCTAAGTTGGCCTTTTTCCTGTTCTAGATAGTAAATCTTTGTACATCTGACTTTAATTTCTGACTTGCTGTTTTTGTACATTTAAATGTTTTCTGATTAAATCATATGATTAACTAGACTGTGTGTACTTTGCATTTTGTAAGTTAAGGGGTACTGTTAGGCACTTTTTCTCCCAGAGGGATGGTGAACCTATGGCACAGTCTACCAATGGTGAAAAAGTATAGGAAGACAGTACCTACCCAGAGGTGCTCAAATCAAAACTTATATTACTGTACTTGTCCAACCATGACTTGAGCTGAATTTGCACTTCACCTTCATTCTTTGCAATTCAATCAGTTATCTTTTTGTACTTAGAAGCTGAAACTTGGAAACACAGAATTTTTCAGCAGAAAAGGACCGATAGGCCCAACAAGACTGCCTTGTTTTATGTACCTTTTTCTACACCCTGGACCCTATTTGATCACAGTTGTCTCTCTTTCCCCCCTCTTTCCTCTCCCTTTAATGCCCATGTGCTTATCCCATGCATGCTTGAAGCTCCCCATGTCCTTGCCCTCACTACCTCTTGTGGCAGAACATTCCTGGTGTCCATCACCTGTTCTGTGAGGAAATATTTTCTCACATCTCTCTTAAACATCCCCCCCCCCCAAAGCTTCACTGCATCCTTCTGTGTTCTGGTGCCCCTCCTCCATTGATAGTCTTTTCTCCTGCACTTTGTTCAGCCCAGTGAGGTATTTATAGGTCTCAATCATATCCCCTCTCACTGTGAGGTACTTATAGGTCTCAATCATGCCCCATCTTGCTCTTTCCTCCTCTAGGGAGTGCACAGATACATAGATAGTGATAAAAGATAAGGTCCTTCGGCCCACCTGGTCTGCCCATTTGTGCACTTAACTTTGCTTCTTCAAGCTTTTCCTGATATGGTTTCTCCTGCAACTCCCTTACCATTTTGGTAGCTGTCTTCTGGACTGCTTCCACTCTATCAGTGTCTTTGCAGAGGTGCAGCCTCCAGAATTGGACACAGTACTCTATGTGGGGTCTCACTAGTGATCAATATCATGGCAACGCCACCTCCCTTCTCCTGCTACAAATCCCCTATCCTGTGCAACCCAGCATCTGGCTAGCCTTGTCACTGCCTTGTTGCACTGCTCTGCCACCTTGAGATCACCAGAGATGATTTCTCTGAGGTCCCTGAGTTGCTTGGTGACTGTAAGTATCTCTCCCATCTTTTATACAACCCCCAGGTTTCCCCTCCCGAGGTGCATGCCTTTGCACTTTTTGGCACTGAAACCCAGTTACCACACCCTAGATCACTCCTAAGTTTCCTCAGATCCCTTTTCATTTTCTTCACCCCTTTGTGGGTGTCCACCCTGTTGAAGATTTTTGTGTCATCTACAAAGAGACACACATTCCCCTCCAGTTCCTCAGTAATGTCAGTTATGAAAACATTGAAGATAGTAAGGATTAGGAAGGAGGGGGGTTGGGTGGAAGCAGGGTACGATAAGGCGGTAGCACTAAATGAGTACTTCTGCTCAGTATTTACTAAAGAGAAGAGGGGTGTGACACCCAAGTGGGAGAAATGGCAGAAGCAGGGGGGGAAGTGGTGACAGATGGGGAAATCATGGAGAGCAGAGTTCAAGAGGGTTTGAAGGCACTGAGGGTGGACAAGGCGCCAGGCCCAGATGGCATCCAATTCTAGGGTACTGAAGGAGTTGGCAGAGGTCCTTGCAGGACCTTTGGCAGACCTATTTAATGCCTCACTACATTCGGGGTGTGTACCTCAGGACTGGAGAATGACTCATGTGGTGCCCCTCCACAAGAGTGGCCCCAGGGATGAACCAGGAAACTACAGACCAGTGAGCCTCACATCCATCGTGGGTAAGCTAATGGAGACTGTCCTGAAGGAGAGGCTGGTGGCCCTCCTAGAGGCCAAACGACTACAGGACAGCAGACAGCATGGCTTCATATGTGGCAGATCCTGCCAAACCAACCTGGTCGAGTTCTATGACTGGGTAACTAGGCAACTGGACAGGGGCCATGCAGTGGATGTCCTGTATCTGGACTTCAGTAAGGCATTTGACTCAGTGCCACATGGAAGACTGGGAAGGAAGTTAGTAGGCACAGGGGCGGGTGCAAAGTTGGTGAGATGGGTAGGAAACTGGCTGCAGGGAAGGCAACAGAGGGTGGTGGTGGTGGGGAGCTCTCACACCCAAGGGCAGTGGACGAAATGTGTACCACAGGGCTCAGTGTTGGGACCAGTGTTGTTTGGGATATTCATTGCAGACATATCATGGGACATTAAGAGCAAGATCAGTCTGTTTGCTGATGATACCAAGGTAGGCGCGTGGTGGATGACCTAGGGGATGGCAGGGTTGCAGAATGATCTGGCAAAGCTTGAACCTGGTCAGACACCTGGCAACTGGGCTTTAATGCCAAAAGTGCAAGGTGCTGTATTTTGGGATGAAGAACCCAAGGAGGAGTTACCAGCTAGGGGAGTGCAGCTAGCCCAGATAGAGGAGGAGAAGGATCTTGGTGTGCTCATTACAGGTCAATGAACAACTGCACAATGTAGGAAGGCAGCTGCAAAGGCCAACAAAATGCTGGGTTGTATTGCAAGGGTATATCCTCGAGGAGGAGGAGGTGATTCTGCCACTGTATAGGTCATTAGTTAGACACACCTGGAGTACTGCGTGCAGTACTGGCGTCCGTATCTGAAGAGGGACATTAAGTTACTGGAGGGGTGAAGCAGAGCTACAAAGATGATCAAGGGGCTGGGGACTTATCATACGAGAGGAGGTTGAAGGAGTTGAACATGTACTCACTGGAGGAGAGGAGAGACAGGGATGACATGATTGAAACCTTTAAATACATGAAAGGAATAAACAAGACGGTACAGAGGGGCTGTTCAAAGTAGGGAGCGGAGGGCACCAGGGGCCATGATATGAGACTGGAGCGAGGAAGGTTCAGGAGGAGATGAGGAGACATTTTACAGAGAGGGTGGTGGCTGGGTGGAATACGTTACCTGCTGAAGTGGTATGCAGTAGAACAGTGGACTGCTTCAAACGAGGATGGGACAGGACAAGGGGGAGGGTTAATGAAGGGGAAGGGTGGAAGGGAGGGGCAGCTGCAGAATAAGGGGTGCTAGCTGCACGTTCGAGCAGACTTGATAGACCTCTAGGCCTTTATCTGCTGGCAAATTTCATATGTTCGTATGTCTTTCCCTGCCCTTACCTTACCCCATTTCCTATTCCATCCTTCACCCTTCCATTGTCCGTTACTGTCATCCCTTTTTTCATTTTCCCTCTGCCTACCCTCCTTAATTCTTCCTTTGCCCTTAGAAACACCTCCTGATCCTCTTGTTCCCTCCTCCCCACTTTTCCCTACAGCACTCTGCCCTTGGGGAATTTATTTCCCCTGGACTTTTCCTCTCTGTTGTTTCATTTTCTGGTGGTGGGAGCATTCTCTGCCTCCCTTGATCTTATCTGTGTCAGTCTTCACCATTCATCACTGTTGGGTATCTGCCAGAGGTCAGGACCCCTCGGGAGCCTTTTTTTTTTTTTTAATTGTAGGTGGAGCCCATGCACCATCGGCACTGCCCTCGAAGACGATGCACTGCCTGGCGCTTGTGGGTTGGCCGTTAGGCTGTGTCGACTCCACCTGCCTGCCAGTTCTTTGTCTCCCACCATAGAGGTCACCTCTTGGGATGTTGAGAGAAGATTGAGGCCTGCTTCATAGTTTTCTCGACTCCGTTACTATATTTCTTCAGTGCCGAAGTCCGTCGGTTCCTCCTGATGGTTCTGTATTGCCATACTCGACGTCGCCTGGTAAGATCTTTCAATTATTATATTTTTCTCTGATGTCGAGTCTGTTTTTGGTGTTTTTTTCCCCCGTAGGTCATGTCTCGGTCGGAGGGCAAGAAAACTTCTGGGACGGGTCGACCCCCCCCCATGTGACGGTGCCCATGCAGCCGAAAGTATTCCGTCACTGACCAGCACAACCGGTGTCTTTCGTGCCTTGGCCCGCTTCACAACATGGATTTGTGCGATGCTTGTTTCTCCATGGACCACCAGGTCATCGAACAACACACGTGGAAAGTGGGGCAAGCTCCGCCGACTTTCGGGGGTCAGGCGCGCATTCGGGCAAAGCCACGCTCTCTCGGCCTTTCCTCCAGGTCCCTTCCCGGTTTTACATGGACTGAGGAAGAGGGAGCCTTGGCTACTAGTAGCCTAACCATTGCCGAGGCTCCTTCCACGGTGCAGGAGGCCCATCCCGCTCCTTCCAGGGGGGCGGGCGGGAGGCACTGCTATGGCAATCACCCCTTTGGGGGTGAAGGCTCCCACGGTGTTGGACCTGCAGTTCGCAAGGTCCAGGTCGGTGCCATCCTCGACACCATGGGCCCTGACAGAGCCGTCGTTGGTGCCAACTTGTCGTATGAGAGCTGCTACGGCGCCATCTTCATCAGTATCTCGCCTTGGCGCCGTCTGTGGTGCCGAGGTTGAGCACTGCACCATGTCCTCAGGGCTCGGCGCCGTGGGGCTGTCGGATTCTGCCATTGGCACCGTTGTTGGTGCCGCCTCTGCCTTTGGCGCCATTCACGGAGCCGTGGTGCCAGGCGGCGCCATTCTTGGTGCCGATGGAGCTGTCTGGGCCGTCGTCGGTGCCACCTCTGCCTTCGGCTCCATTCGCGGCACCGTCCTCTGTGCCAATAGAGCCGTCGGGGCACTCTGGAGCTCCTATTTGGGCTGGAACCTTGCCCCCTGTGGATCCCACTCAGTGCTGCAGGGGGCACTGGTAGCGGCTCGGGGACGGCATTGGTTCCTGTGCCCTTTGGCAAAGATGGAAGTGGGTGCCCTCCTACGATTTGGCACAGGGCGTCGGTCTCTACCTCCTCGGAGGCGGAGTCAAGCTCTGAGTCAGACAGTCAGTCTGACCCTTTGGGGTTGGCTGTTGGAAGTGGGCAACCCAGTAGTCTCCTCGACAAGCTGGAGTCAGCCCCCCTTCTGAGGTGGGGTTGGTTGCTACCAAGACTGGGATCAGGGGTGCTGACCAGCAGGCAGTGGTGCAATCAGTAGTGGTACCCCCACCTGTGGTGTGCCTAGATCGCCCAACTTTGGGGCCGATCAGAGCACCTACAGGAGGGGAGGGTACTGTGCCCTGGATAGCTCCTTTGGGTGATGCCAAGAGATGTCAGTTACCTAGGCCGGCCCTCTCGAGAAGGAGGGCTCTTTCGGACTCCGAGGGGTTGAGGGGCATGGGGTTGGCACGGCAGCCTGTTTTGGGGGTCCACCCGGGCTCTGGGAGAAGCCGTAGTGCGGATCTCCGCTCTTCCTCTTCGGTCTCTTTGAGAGAGCCCCATTCTTTTGAGGTAGGGGATCGTCCTTCTGAACCCATACGGCCCAAGTCGCCTCACAGGGGGGATTCTTCTGGGTGCAGCCAAGGCAGTCCCAAAATGGTTATTCAGCTGTCGGCTGTGGGATCTTCCGGGGAACCTTCTTCTGTGGGTGCTCCCGGTCTGCTCCTTAGCCCAGGCGGATGTCAGCTGACATCTCTTCTCGGCTCTGTCCCCATCCCTCTGCCACATTCTCCTGCACTCCCAGGCATCTTTGGTCCTAGCGGGCCTGTCTCCTGGGAGCAGTTCAGAGCAGTGGCTGCTTGGTTCCCTGCTTACGTTAGGGTGATGGACAGACAGGTTTTTCAACCTCCCCCCGTGCAGCCGCCCACGGAACAGCCGGTGCCCTCCAGCTCCTCATCCCTCTCTTCTGGGGGAGAGGAACCTTCTGTCCACATCCCTCTAGCTGCTGATCTCGCTGAGTATCAGCGCTTCCTCGTGAGGATGTTGGAGGACTTGCACCTCACTCCTACCATTATCAGCAATCCTGAGCACTTGGCGCATGCCTTTCTAGGTGATTTTGGTGTGGCCACCCTTGTGGTGCCACCCTGGCCTGCTCCCTTTCGGGAAGTGTGGTTGCGTTCCTGGCAGAGGCCCTTCTCTGGAGTTCCTGCCCAAGGGATCTCAGACAGAGGTATTGCGAACCTCCGGGGTCTCCAGGTTCCATGCCTTATCCACAGTCTGGATTGATGCAGTTGGGTACTCCTGATGGGCTTTGCGCCCTTCACCGTGACCGGCCCCCAGATCAAGACTCCTTGGATTTTGACTTCTGGGGTAGGAGGACTTTCTACTCGGCATGGTTATTGCTTTCCATTTCTGCACATCAGGTCCACTATGCAGCCTATGACAGGTTCTTGTGGTCCAGGCTGGGTCAGCTCCTTGCCTCATTGCCTGATACGGAGCAAACCAGACAAGCCATTGCACTCTCTGCGCGTGGCCTGGAGCTAGCAAGGCTCCAGCAAGGGCATCCTATGATGTCAACGAGGTAGCTACCAGGGTCATAGGGACAGCGATTTGCACTAGGTGGACAGCATGGCTGCGTCTTTCCCAGTTGTCACCCCTGGCCCGGCGTAGGGTGATTAACTCTGCTCAAAAGAAAACCTATCTCTTCTCCCTAGATCGAGACGTCGCTTGTCGGGGCAACTTTCTTCCCCTCCAGGGGAACCCCGTCTCACTTTCCCCACTCTCAGCCCTCTCCAGGCCCTGAAGGTTCTCTCTCTTAGTGTGTCACCCACTGAGAGCTATAAGACTTTGTCCCTTAGGGTGTAAACCCCCCCCTTTGGGGGGGCTCGGTACTCACTCAACAGTGATGAATGCTGAAGATTGACACAGATAAGATATGAAAATGACGTACCTACCGTATTTATGATCTTTCTCTGTATCTTCACCATTCATCACGATCCCACCCTCCATCCCCCTGGGGCCTCAGTCTCTGGGTCCTCCTCCCTCTCTGTGCCCATCCTCCCCCTCTCCTTTCTTAGGAATGGTGTAAAACAGGGGCACACAGGGGGATAATGTTCCGGGGAGAGTGGACAGCGGGTGGGAGGCACTCCTTCTCCAGTGTTTTGGCTCCACCTCGTGTGGTGGGAGTTGACAGTTGCCTTCCATGTCTCCTCCTCCCTGTTCCAGTCCAACCTATTTCTCCTTGTTTACAAAAAAAGTTTTTCCCTTTTTTCACCAATAATCTTTCCTTGAGAGGGTGTTTATTCTCTATACCCTGTCCTTCTTCCAGAATAGCCGACTCTGCTTGCTTATCTGGAGTGTTTGCCAGCTATTCTGTGCCTTAAATTCTAGCAGAAAGCCTTTGGCTACTCCTTGCAGTTCCTATACAATCTGGAGATGGACCAGGGTCTGCGATGCTAACCTTATCCCCTCTCTTCCTCAATTCTTTACCCACCCTACCTCCGTCTTCCTTTCCAGAGATTGGGGCCCCTCCCAATCCCTTTAGTTTCCAACTCTCTCCCTTTCTGTGCTCTGAGTTGTTATTTCTCCTTTTGGTTCATATATCTTTTCCTTTTTCTGTCCCATGGACTTCCTTGTCCCACCCTCCACTCCCTTTCTCTTACCTCTCCCGCGACTCAGAACTGGCAGGCAGGCAGTGTCGACACAGCCTAATGGCCAGCCCGTGAGCACCACACAGTGCATCAGCCTAGAGGGCGGCTCTGATGGTGCGTTGGCTCCATCTACCTTAAAAAAAAAATGAAAGGCTCCCGTGGGGTCCTGACCTCCGGCAGATACTCAACAGTGATGAATGGTGAAGATACACAGAAAGATCATAATTACGGTAGGTACGTAATTTTCATTTCTTTCTGCCTCCCCCCTGCTCATTTAAATACTTGTCAAAACAGCACTTAAACTTTCTACTCAGGACTTCTTTTCCCCTCCTGGATGGATGGAGGCCATTTCCTTTGCACAGGCCTATATCTCACCAGGTAGGACCCCATTTCCCAATGTAGCCAAACTCCTCCTTCCTGCACCATGCCTTCAACCAGTTGTTGAAGACACTGGTGCAGTATTCCTTAATCCCCCTTGGCTGTGTACATGTAGCACCTCAGTGAATGCCACCATGTGAGCTGCCTGCTTCAGGCTCCGCCTCCTCAGTTTTCTAAACCTATCCTGTACCACCCATGCTGTGTTCCTGGCCAGGTCATTAGTCCCCAGATGGACAATGACATCCAGCTCCCCCTCCTGCCCCACCTCTATAGCAATCCTGATGATCTGCTCACCATCCCTCTGTGCCGAGGCATCAGATACGCATCTCACCTCTCTCTTTCCCTCACTTTCTGTTCCCAAACCTACGCCTCTAATGATTGAGTCCCCCACCAGAAGTTGCTTACTCTTCCACTGTGGTCCTCTGACTCCCACCTTGGTGCCTCCAGTCTGGAGAACCCTCACATCCTCCTCGGCCAAGACCATGGGAGCCTTCTCTTGGTGGTCCCATCCCGCCAGAGCAACAAAGGAGTTGTGTAATGGCACTGGCTGAGGAATGTATTCCTTACCCACCACCTCACCCTCCCTGAGCTCACTGCAGTTCATCTGGTCCTTCTTCTTGGCTCCCTCTGGGGCAGTGGCGTGAATTTGGTGGCTCCTGGTTGGGGGAAGAGGTTTCCCGAATTCTAGCCGACCTGGCCCAGAGTCTAATGACATCCACCCTCAGTCCAGAGAGGTGAATGCAGATATGGTAGCACCTGTCTCCAGATAGTCTCTCTGAAGACTGCTGTTCCATAGCCACTGCAGCGCACCATTTCCAACATTCCTGTTCCTGTACTCGCTGTGCTTCTCATATGGTGTTTATAATTTTCTCTTATATGTCCTGCTTAACCCCTATGTTACTCAAACCGAGAACCTAGATAGGGTGTATAAAGATCCGCCCTTCTTTACTTAAATCCTTATTACCTTTTCTGCTATTACTTATACTTCTGGACTATGTTTTATAACCTTCCCTCTGATAGGAAGCGACCTTCTATCCATTCTCATAATATTTTTTCTTTAAAAGGTTACCCCTTCCCCTTGTCTATACCATCTTATCTACTTTTCTGCTTTACTGTTTGGCTTCTGCCAGCTACCCCTCTGCTCAATGTGGATGGATCCTAATTTATTTAGAAAGCCTGTTTATTTTTATGTTGACTGCGTGCATGCACAAGAAACATATTGCGGCAGCTTTCTCCAGAAGCAGGTTGTGGAGGTGTGGCACTGTTGTGGCGAATGCCCCCACAGCCTTTAAAGGCTTGGCCCACTTCCCCCAATGCCATGGCACACTGCTGCTGACACTAGTTCAGCCAGCGTGCCACAACCTTGTAAAAATGTAACCGCTGCAATCAGGGGCCGTCTCGTCATTGCAGCATCAGCCATTTGCTGCAATGAGGGAGCGACCCATCATTGCAAGGCAGAACCTTGAAACACTGATATTGTTTGTGAACATGGTGGCATCTTGCTGCTGTGTTTACAAACAGTATTAAACCCCTCCCCACTGAGGGGGTGCCCACTGCCCCTCGGCAGCGTGTGTCCCCCCCCACCGTGTTTGTTTGCTGACAGGGGCCCCAATCCCCGTCGGCTTCAGTAGCCCAAGGTTTATGTTGTTGACAGGGGAGCCCACTCCCCGTCAGCATTGTGTAACCCCCCACACCACTTTTATTGTCTGCCAACAGGGTGTCCAATCCCCATCGGCATAATGTCACCCCCCCTTTTGTTGTGTGCCGACGGGTGCCCAATCCCCATTCGCATAATGTCACCCCCTTTTGTTGTGTGCTGACAGGGGTGCCCAATCCCCACTGGCATAATGTAACCTCTCCCATGTTGTGTGCCAATGGGGGTGCCCAATCCCCTGTCGGCTACAGCTGCCCCCCCCAAAAAAGACTCCGTTGGCATACTGGGAGCCCACCCCAGTGAGCCACATGCCCCTGTAAAATCAAAAACAGTCCCGCAATGTCTTTTTTTTTTTTTTTTACCTGTAAAAAAGGAAATGGTCTCTCGGCGGTCTCCCTGCCCCTCTTCCACAACCCGCGCCCACCCACTGCACACCCTGCCTCCCCCCACCCCATACTTACCTCCAGATTCCAGTGCAATGATCTTTGGTGTACCGGGAACACGTCTGCACTCTTCAAAGCTGACCGCGAAATGAGAAAATGCCGGTAAGCTGTATAATGGAATAAATCTTTTTTTTTCAACTTTGATTCATATCTCAGGCATTTTTTGGAATTTTGGCACCACATTTTCAACATGGGGTTTTTGGGACCCCTCCTCATGAATTCTGGCACTGTCATGTTGTTATTTGGCCCTAAAAGGTGATTTTGCGGTCACTGCATAGAATCCCCTTTCGGGACCGATGAACGAAACGACAGTGCCAGTGTTCATGAAGTGGGGATGTCAAACAGCCTATTCTGCAAATTTGGTGGGAAAAATTCCCAAAATGACTTTTACGAGTGTGCGTTGCGCAGTTGCTACGCACGCTCGTAACTTCGAGAATTTGCAATATTTTCACGACAGATTTTCAACATTGCCATTTTTTCAGACCTCCTTGTGAACAGTACAGCTGTCATTTTCCACATCCTGGCCAAAATGTGTTTTCACACTTCCGGCGCAGAATAGTACGGTCGGTGTGGGAAATCAGTGTTCAGGACAGATTAAGAAAATGACAATGGCACTGTTCATGAGCAGAGGTCCTAAAATGCCTATGTTGAAAATTTGGTGATGATACCCCATAAAATGACTGTGTTAAGAGTGTGCGTTGCGCACTTTGCACGCACGCTCATAGCTTCACAAATTAATAATATTTTCTCTCCAGATTTTCAACATTGCCATTCTTCTGCACTTCCTTGTGAACAGTACAGCTGTCATTTTTCACATCCTGGCTGAAATGTGTTTTCGCAGTTCCGTCTCAGAATAGTGTGGTCGGTGTGGGAAATCTGTGTTCGGGATACATTATGAAAATGACAGTGACACTGTTCATTAGCAGAGATCCTAAAATGCCTATGTTGAAAATTTGGTGACGAAAGTTCATAAAATGAGTGTGTTACGAATGTGCATTGTGCAGTTTTGCACGCACGCTCATATCTTCGCAACTTTGCAATATTTTTCACTCCAGATTTTCAGCATTGCCATTTTGCCACACCTCCTTATGAACAGCGCAGCTGTCATTTTTCACATCCTGGCTGAAATGTGTTTTCGCTCTTCCGGCACACAATAGCGCGGTTGCTGTGGGAAATCAGTGTTTAGGACATATAAAGAAAATCACACTGACACTGTTCAAAAGCAGAAATCCTAAAATGCCTATGTTGAAAATTGTGTGATGAAACTCCATAAAATGACTGTCTTACGAGCGTGTGCTATGCAGGTTCCATGCACCCTTGTAAGTTTGTAAATTAGTAATATTTTCACGCCAGATTTTCAACACTGGCATTTGTACACAGCTCCTTATGAAGAGTACAGCTGTAATTTTTCACCTCCTGGCCAAAATGTGTATCCACGCTTCTGGTGCAGAATACCGCAGTTGCTGTCAGAAATCAGTGTTTGGGACAGATTAAGATCAAGCGACTGGGGGGGGGGCAGTGACCGAGCTCAACTGAGCTCTGTCGGGACAGCTGTGGATTTCTTTGTGGGCAGGAAAAAGGACAACGTAGGCAAGAGCCCAGTACAAAAGGGCAGCCTGCAGTGCCGAGAGACACAAAATGAGTGAGTGAGGGAAGGGGAGTGAGTGAGCTCAACGGAGCTCTGTTGGGACTGCTGCGGATTTCTTTGTGGGCAGAAAAAGGCAGCAGTGCATGCAGGGGCTGAGTACAAAAGGGCAGCCTGCAGCTGTGGGAGAAATAGAACGAGCGAGTGAGAGAGAGTGAGTGAGCGAGCTCAATGGAGCTCTGTCTTGACTGCTGCAGATTTCTTTGTGGGCAGAAAAGGGCGGCAACGCAGGCAGGAGCCCAGTACAAAAGGCCAGCCTGCAGCGCTGGCAGAAGCAGAATGAATGAGTGTGACGGGGGAGTCAGTGAGGCCAACGGAGCTCTGTCAGAACTGCTGCAAATTTCTTTGTGGACAGAAAAAAATGCCAACAGAGGCAGAAGCCCAGTACAAAAGGGCAGCCTGCAGTGCCAGGAGAAACAGAATGAGCGAGTGAGAGAGGGGGGGTTGAGCGACCTCAATGGAGCTCTGACAGGATAGCTGCAGATTTCTTTGTGGGCAGGAAAAGGTGCCAACGCAGGCAGGAGCCCAGTACAAAAGGGCAGCTTGCAGTGCTGGGAGAAACAGAACTAGTGAGTGAGAGAGGGGGAGTGAGCAAGCTCAACGGAGGTCTAGCGTGACTACTGCAGATTTCTTTGTGGGCAGGAAAAGGCTGCAATGCAGGCAGACGCCCAGTACAAGAGGCCAGCCTGCAGCCCTGGTAGAAATGGAACATGAGAGGGGGAATGAGTGACCTCAACAGAGCTGTGTTGGGACTGCTGCACATGTCTTTGTGGGCAGACAAAGCCGGCAATGCAGGCAGGAACCCAGTGCAAAAGGGCAGCCTGCAGCAGCGGGAGACACAGAACGAGCGAGTGAGGGAGGGGGAGTGAGTGAGCTCAACCGATCTCTTTTGGGACAGCTACGGATTTCTTTGTGGGCAGAAAAAGGCAGCAATGCATGCAGGCGCCCCGTACAGAAGGGCAGCCTGCAGCATTGGGAGAAACGGAATGAACGAGTGAGAGAGTGGGAGTGAGTGAGTGAGTTCAATGGAGCTGTATCGTGACTGCTGATTTCTCTGTGGCCTGAAGAAGACTGCAACGCAATCAGGAGCCCAGTACAAAAGGGTAGCCTGCAGTGCTGACAGAAATAGAACGAGTGAGTTAGAGAGGGGGAAGTGAGCAGCTCAACGGAGCTTTGTCGGGACTGCTGCAGATTTCTTTGTGGGCAGAAAAAAGCTCCAACAGAGGCAGGAGATGACTACAAAACGGCAGCCTGCAGCGCAAGGAGAAACAGAATGAGTGAGTGAGACAGGCGGAGTGAGAAACCTCATCAGAGCTCTGTCGAGACAGCTGCGGATTTCTTTGTGGCAGAAAAAAGTGCCAACGCAGGCAGAAGCCCAGTACAAAAGGGCAGCCTGCAGCACCAGGAGAAACAACAAGCGAGTGAGAGGGGGAGCGAGCGAGCTCAACAGACCTCTAACATGACTGCTGCGGATTGCTTTGTGGGCAGAAAATGGCGGCTACACTTGCAGGAGCCCAGTACAAAAGGCCAGCCTGCAGCACCGGCAGAAAAGCAACGAGCGAGAGAGGGGGAGTGAGCTAGCTCAACGGACCTGTGTCAGAACTGCTGCAGATTTCTTTGTGGGCAGATAGAGCCGCCAACAGAGGTGGCAGCCCAGTACAAAAGGGCAGCCTGCAGTGCCAGCAGAAACAGGATGAGCGAGTGAAACAGGGGGAGTGACCCACCTCAACAGAGCTCTGTCAGGACAGCTGGACTTTTCTTTGTGGACAGAAAAATGTGCCAACACAGGCAGGATCCCAGTACAAAAGAGCAGTCTGCAGCACCAGGAGAAACAGAATGAGTGAGTGACACAAGGACAGTTAGCAAGCTCAACGGACCAACGCAATCAACATTCGGCATTGACAAATGCTTGTTTAGAGATGGTGCAAGACAGTGTGCCTAAAACTTATTCTTTACTGAAACGAATGCAAACTGCATCAAGTTATATCAGCCATTTGCCCTTCGAGGAAATGCGCTTGTCCCAGAGACACGGCAGTAGGGTTTGCAAACCCCTATATACACCTTTAAGGTACACGTGGACGCATTTCTGTTAACTAAGTGCATCACTGGATATCCCGGGTAGTAGAGAGTGGGTAAGGAATACCTATAAATTGGTATGTGTTTGCATAGCATACTTATTTAATCCCCATATGTGACGCAGGGGCATGGGACCAGTCATGATGGACCTAGAGTCCCTTCCGACCTTAAATTACTATGTTACTATGCTTGCATCTTCAGCTGTCTGGTTTCCTGAACATTTGGTCATTTCATTTTATACTGTAATACCATGTCAACTAATTAGCCTGGAACAGTGGAGTATGCCATTACTGAGTAAGCAGGGAACCCTGGAGCTCAAATGTTGTAACGAGTGATGCACGAACAGTTAATAAAAAATAAATTTATGAATCGAATTGGATCCAAAATAAGTCGGAACAGACCAGGATATTTGTTGGTTGAAAATAACAACATGTGTTAAATATCATGCTGGAAAGTCGCACATAAATGTTTCAAGAGGTCTTTCTACAACTTTTTAAAAAAAGAACACTGAACTTGCATCAGTATGAACTGGGCAGTCTGTAAAATAGTGAGACATTGTCAGGGCCCAAAGTTAAAACCTGGTGTTCCATGAAAGGAAGATACCGCGCAAGGGGGTGTTTAGAGAGACATATATAAAAATGTTTCCTATCACAGTTAAACATTTTTCTGTGTTGATAAGTGGGTGAGCTGGGGTAGTACTCTTCATGCACTCAGTCAATATGTGCACTGCACAGTATGCCACTGCTTTGGTCTGGTTCTACTTGTCCCTTCCTTGAGTTACCCATACAGCATTATCTGAATACGCCAGCTCTCGTTTCCACACTGTCTTTCTTTTTCACGCCAGACAGAAGCTATACTACATACTGCGTCCCCAGCTTGGAGGAGCGTCAGGTATAGGCTATCAGTCCCTTGCAGGCTCCAACAAAACCTCAGCCCAATAAAATGGTGCCTGTGTCGCAGTTATCCTACATCAGCATTCAACCTCTGCGGTGTATTAGATGTTTCTGAGTGACAGATCAACAAGGCTTCTCTGACCTTTTGACCACAGCAGTATGCAACACCTTCAGCTGCAAACTGAGACATTTTGAAGGCGCTTGCATAGTTCCAGTCTATTCCTCTGCTGTAGAACAGAACGGGTGCTGGGACTGCTGGCAGTCAGCCATGAGCTTCAAAAACTGCATTGAAGAATACCAGCAAAACAAGCTTGTGATGATCATTTTCAGTTATAAAAGACACATACAGCCCCCATCCACTTTAATTTTTGACCCATTTTCCATCTCTTGTGTTCTTCCTTTTGTTCTGTGTCTTGGTCAGGTCTGCTACCTCCACAATCAAAATCAGTACATAAGCATGGCTGTCAGGAGGGACCTCAGTGTTGCCCACAAACAATGGATCCTTATCAGACTTGCAAGTTTCTATACACAGTACAGAATAAAATGCATCCCAGTAATTTTTTCCTTTGTAAATTATAAGGCAATAATGCACTGCATATACTTGTATGTGTGTCTAATTTTTGGTGCTAAAAATTAGGACCCGAGAAGAGGGACTCAGTTTATATGTGAGGTTAACCTACAGTATCTGCAAGGTTAAAAATGGTTTACCATTTTTTGCAACTGTGTAACCTGTTTTTTTTTTGCTCTTTTCTGATTATAAAACAGATTCTGTGTCCAGTGTTGGTCAAAAAAACAGATTTTTGCTTCCAGCTTGGACAGCAGAACTGTATGTAGTTTCCTAAAAGTTGGAAGGCAAAGGTGGGGTTGATATATACATGAAGTCGATTTACAGACAACTATATGCTATGTAGTTTCACTGTAGTGTACAGTAGTTTTTTATTCTTTAAGCTTTTTTCTTTATTTTCTGCTTCATTGTGCTTATCTTTCATAAATCTATTTTTTTGTGTTAGTGACAGTGAATGTAGTGCTTCTAGACAATTAATGGTCTCAATTTGCATGTGCGCTATACAGCTGTCTAAATCTTTCATTTCATTGTGCGTCCAGCATTCATCTGTTTTGGATCCCTTTGTAAAACATTAAACTTAGATTAGTACATACAATCTGTCATTTTCAATTACTCGAGGAAAATCTTAAGCTGAATTGCATACTTTGCATAAATGTATTCCTCCCCCGACTGTCCTTAATCAGTAATGATTTTTTGGATTGTTTGTTCGTCATGTGTTTCATGTACTTTTGCACAAGACTACTGTTGAAAATAGGACAGAACAGTTCCACAGAGGCAGCTGTAGAGACCTGGGGCCCAGTACTGGAATATGGGCAAAAGCAGGGTGCAGAGGTGTCTGCTGCGCTTGCCAACGACCTTAAGGATGCCATAGTCAGTCATATAGGGCACCAGCACGATCCGACTGAATGTAGGGCTACGTCAAAGCAGTGCAAAGTCAATAGAGCTGCCCCAAGAGGGATCTGGGATGTACGAAGTGTAAGCACCCCCTTAAAAGAGAGGCTTATATTCCCATTTAGGCATCCCTTTCCTCCCTCTCCCCTGATAGAGGGAAAGGGTTAGTGCTCTGGGGGATATTTGACTGCTGGGCGCCTCAAGGTGGCAGCAGAGAGTAGGTTTAGGGAGTATATATGGAGATCCAGGGCTGGAGGGGGGAAGCTGGAAGCGTAGAGTTAGGAGCAGATTAGATGAGCAAGTAAGGGTGCTCAGCAGTCCAGAAGGGCCAATGGGGAACCCCCCCCAAGAAAAGCACAGTCAAAACTGCTTTTTCATGCATCGTGGTCGACGAGGAGTGGGGGGGAATTGAGCTCCATGGGGGAAGTATGTAGCCAGGTCCTGCATCATTGGGGCAGGGATAGTAGGTGGCTTTGTGGGCCAGGAAAGTGTAGGAGCCCTTAGAGACCCCTTACAGGTGTCCCCCAGGTCGCCAGGGCTGGGAGGGCAGTGGCAGGGCCCTCCCAGGAGGGAAGCTGGTGGCAGTGGCTCCCGTCGTACCCGGTGTGGCAGGGCAGCCTGGGGTTTGTAGAGGGAGCTGAGGTTCCTTTCACCCAGTTGGGCTTGTCTTGGAGGGGCAGGCCTGGGGCACCAGTACATTGAAGGTCAGGCGGGTCGCAGGTCGTTTGGCAGACCTTGGAGGGCAGCCCTTGTGCTGGAGCTTAAGTCAAGCCCAGGTAGTGAAAATGGGGATGTGGACCTGGCAGAGACCCCCGTGAAAGATGACCACTGGACTCTGGAGTGATTGTGGCCACCCATGAGAAGACAGGTGCTAAGGCAGAGGCAAGTGGGGGTGGCAGGTGTCGTATTAACACCGGGTATAGTGCCAACTGTTGGAAGAAGGTCGGGGGGCCTGGGTCATCAGTAAATTTCCTGGAAGCCCTGTGGCCTGGGCCAGTACCCAGGGATCCAGGTGGGGGAGGCAGCTTGCTTTCCCACGCCAGAGTTTGGGGGGATGACCAGCGCCAGTGAGAAGGTGAGTGACCCAAGAGAGAGAGAGAGAGAGGAAGGACACCCAAAGTGTTGGCTTACCAGATCCAAAGAAGCCAGGAGATTGCAGGGATCTGAGTTCAATTAGGTCTTGGGTAAAGCATCCAAGAGAGAGAGAGAGGGAGAGGGAGAAGAAAAATCCTTGCTTGTGACTGCATTGTACTGTATCTATCATTTCTGCTGCCTTAGAATGTCCAGCCAGTGTTTATAAAAAAGTTAATTAGCCCCATGAAGTTGCTTTTTTTATTTAGAATGAAGTATGTGACCCATGTATTGCTGGAAATCATTTGTAGTACAGGTGCAGAATAAAAGCCAATTTGGGGAGGAAATAGTGGTTCAAACAACATGAAGTCTTGCTATATTCTGACATATGCAGTGAGTCCCAACCTTCGAACTGCTCCGGAGGTGAAAGAGTTAACTTTCCATGCCAGGCATGGAACGCTGAGCTTGAGCTCAGTTGAAACTCTGTCTGTTGTTCTTCAAACTCAAACCGTCAGATTCTTTACTCCGCCTCATTGAACAGTCGCTCCGGAGATTTCTCCTTCTGCTCGGTTCATTTTGTCGGTTAAAGTATTATTTTCTCGGTTTTCGACCGAATTTAAACAGCAACCGGTCGGTTCAGACTCTGTGGTATTTGTCAGTACTAGATAGGTTGTACGTTAATTCTCTTCTGTATGGAACTTGTAAACGGTTTATCGGTTCGGTTTGAACCGATCAGGTTGTTTAAAATATCTTAATCTGTGATTTAGAGTGTGGTTACCGATTCTTATCGGTTCTAAAAAAAACAGATTTAATTACGTTTTTCCATGACCCGTGACACGGTTGGGAACCGATAAGAGGGTCTTATCTGGCGGATTGCCACAACGGGTAAGTCGGTTAGGACTGGTACTATGTCTGAGAAACCCAAAAGAAAACTGGCCCACTGGTTTCAACACTGCAGGTGTGTGGGGAAGTCTTTGCCAAGGCTGACCTCACACCACCTGTTTTTATTGTCTGGGGTTTGACCACCTCAATGCAGACTGCCAGATTTGTAAAAGTTTCCTGCAGCTACCCTGGAAAGAGAGTTGGTAGGCTCAGGGAAAGGGAGGCAAAAGTCCATGAACCGGATGGCCAGCCAGTTCGGTTCCAACCGAACCAGAGGGAGTGCCCTCTGACCAGCACGAAACTTCTTTGTGCAAAAGGAGATCTGACTCTGAGGAGTCGGTTCCAGCAAAAGGGACTAGGAAATCAGCTGGTGTGGAGCCAAAACTTTCCTCTCCAACTGCTGAAGAAATAGCCAAAGCGATTAAAATTGTCCAGTCGCTTTCCCCGGTTCCGACCGAACCGGCACCATCAGGTAAGCGCCACAGTGTTACTGAAACATTCCCTGGCATCTAGTGGCACCCCCACCCTCCAGTCACCAGCCGCCGACAGACAGGGATCTGGGCTGTGTGAAGTCCATAGGGAAGTACTGGAAACTGTACCCCAGATCCAATAGTGCCGGAAGCCCCAGGCATGATATTCAGCCAGCACCATGCAGATGAGCCCATTGGGCATGCATGGTGCTAAGGGCCATATGCATGCCCATCATGGGCTAATTTGGATGGGACACAGTGGCAAGTTTGCACCCCTACAGAAGTTGCCCACCTTATCAGGCAGGATGGCAAGTGGCCCCTCCACACCCCAAAATGCGCATCTCCAGACGTAACATATCTTCCCTGGTGTCCAGTGGCACCCTCCACTCTCCGATTATCTGGCCCCCTTAAATACACAAAGTCCTTGGTGTCTGATGGCACCCCCACCATCTGATCGTCTGGCCCCATAATTGTGTAGGTTTCTCTGGTGTTCAGTGGCCCCCTCTCCCCCTCAATCATCTGGTCTCATTAAATACACAAAGTCTCTGGTGTCTAATAGTGCCCCCTACCATCCACTCACCAGCTGCCGTGTTACCGAAGCATTCCCTGGTACCTGGAGGCACCCCCATCCTCCGTTCACTAGCTGCTGTGTTACTGAAGCATCCCCTAGTGTCTAGTGGAGCCCCCCCTCCAGTCACCAGCTGCCATGTTACTGAAGCATTCCCTGGTGTCTAGTGGCACCGCCCACCCTCCAATTGCCACCTGTGGTATTATTGAAGCTTTCCTGATGTCTAGTGGCATTCTGCACCCTCCGATCACTAGTCCTCCTATCAGTGTTTTGGTTTTCCCTGGTGTCCAGTGGTACCTTCCACCCGAGGAGCACCCATTTTGGTATCCCACAGTGCCCTTGTGGCTAGTGGCCCTTCCAACGCCTGCACTGAATGAAGCACCCATGACCCCCCATACCTCTCTGTCTGGTGCCATGGGGACTCCGATCTAGTGACTGACACAGCCCTTCTTCACCACCTCAGCTGATCACTGTATGGAATGACACTGAACACATGTATTGTGTACTGTAGAGGGAGTACACATATTGTCTGTATGCACAATCCCTCTATAGTACACAGTATGCATGCTCCATGTCATTCCATATGGCAGCCGGCTGAGGTGGTGAGAGGATGGCTGTGCAGGTCACCATATTGGAGTCTCTGTGGCAGCACAGTAAGAGGTATGGGGGTGTTTCATGGGTACTGTGTTTGGTGTGGGCAGTGGGGGGGTCCGCTATCCATTGGGGCACTGGGGGCCATGGGGATGGGTGCTTGGCGAGTGGGGGGGTACCACTGGACACCAGGAATAACCAAAACACAGACTGGGATGAGTGATCAGAGGGTGGTGGGTGCCACTTGACACCAGGGAAAGCTTCAGTAACACTGAATCTGGTGATCAGAAGGGTGGTGGGTGTCACTCGACACCAGGGAAAGCTTCAGTAACACCGCATCTGTTGATCAGAGGGTGGGGGTGCCACTAGACACCAGAGAATGCTTCAGAAACACAGCAGCTGAAGATCAGAGGGTGATGGGTGCAACTAGACACTAGAGAATGCTTCAGTAACACAGAAGCCAAAAGATCGGAGGGCAGTGGGTGCCACTTGACACCAAGGAATAATGACACCTTTATGGGGTCATGGAACGGGGGCAGGGGTTGCCACTAGATACCAGGGTATCCACTAGTGTACAGGAGTTGGAGGCGGCCAGCTGCAGTACCTTTGCCTGCCACCAGGGCCTTGCACCCCAGTAAGTCGGGGCTTGCAAAGGTGATAACTAGTGTCCATTTGGGTGGCATTTACTGCCTGTGCAAATCACTCAATATCCCATGCCTGTATACAGGGGATGACCCCACCATTTACATGGGTGCAGCAGCAACTTACTACTCAGGCACTAGCGGGTTTTGTCTGCCCTGTGGGGGTGTCTGAAAATAGACCCCTCCAAATCGGGCACAAAACCCGGTTAGCACAGGCAAACACCCTTAGCGCCCAGGCTGTTTTGAATATCTGGCCTCTGGTGCCCACGTACAGACTACATGCACAAAGCTTCCGACAAGTACATGGCACTCACTGCTCTATGATGTAGTCCACACCCTTTGGTTAATCTGCAAAATTCGTACTGTATTTCCAGCACACTGAATGATTAAAACTGCTGGCTCCAGTGGTGCAGTGATACTGGTTGTTTTAAACATTGAATGTGCTAGAAATAAAGTATGAATTTTGCAAATTAACCAAAAAGTGTGAACTGCATCACTGAGCGATGAGTGCCGTGTACTTTCTGGAAAGTTTTGTCGAATGTAGGACACTGCTGTAACTTTTATTTTCATGGATAAAAATTAAAGTCCGTCTGTCTATCTATCTCTGGTTCTCTGTCTAGCTACTGTTGCTTGTCTGTCTGTCTGTCTGTCTGTCTGTCTGTCTGTCTGTCTGTCTGTCTGTCTATCTATCTATCTATCTATCTATCTATCTATCTATCTTTCCAGACATCTATTGTTGCTTGTCTGTCTGTCTGACTATCTATCTTTCTATCAACCAATCTATCCTTTTTACGTCTTCCTTTAAAAGAAAGGATCCGGTTACCAGCAGAAGCTAATTGCATTTGTAATTGACTGAACTAAAATCATAAAATAGAGTGTACCACACTTTTTTTCCAACATATTTTATCCTCCTTCCAGCCACAGGACCCTTTCTCATCTGGTCCTTCCAGTTCAGTCACCTGCCTTCTCCAGTATTTACTTCTCCGTATGAGTCCCTGCCAAACTACTCCCCCCCCCCCAAAATAGCAGGACCTTTGGGGCTATATTGCCTCTTGGGATACAGTAACTTGTCACTAATGCGCTTCCCTTTCTCACCTTATCGGCACTGTGACAGCAGTATCAGATTTGACATAGATATGTAAGACCCCACGATTTCAAGGGGCTTATTGCTCACCATTAGAGTCCCTGCCCTTCCTCGTGTGCTTAGGGATGTTTAGTGCTCTGGGGAGGTAATTTCTGCTGGCCACCACTTGGGGCAGCAGATGAGTGATATATATATATATATATATATATATAGGGGAGAGAGAGAGAGAGAGAGAGAGAGTGCAAGCTTAGGGAGAGTGGGAGACAGAGATCGGCGGGCACTACAACAGGGCAGTTTGAAGGGGCTTTACCCCCTCTTTCTTAGGCAGTTGGCAGCTTTCAGTGGTGATGCGCCGGGTCCCTGGGTGGGCATCTGAGCAAGATTATCAAGACAGGCAGTTTGTGGTCATTCGGGTTGTAGGCCCCAGGGGACTGGGTGGTGAGAGAATCCAGGGAGCAAGTTGTAGGGTAGGCAGAGTGGGACCCCCTGGGGTGTTTAGGCCCCAGAAGGTAGTGTGGTTTCTGAGCCGTTGGGGCTGCAGAGGGTTGTAGGGCCCTGCAGGACTGGGACTGGTGAGTGGTTCCAGTCCTTCTCCCGTGTGGCAGGGCGTCTTGGGTGTTCAGATGGTGGAATGGGTGCAGCCTTTACTCGTAAATGGGGCCTGCATGAAGGGTCAGGCCCTGAGGATCTGAGAAAATCCCAGGCTGGTGCTCAGGTGGGGAGGTAAGGAGACATCCACCCTGAGGCCTTTTAGGCTGTGGCCCAAGTCATTGCACTAATCAGGTAACACAGAAGAAATTAAAGTAATGGTGCCACTGTGACTGCTGTTGGGAGGTTTAGCTCCAGTGAGTAAGGAAATCGGATGCCAGAATTGAGAGAGGAACCATAGGGACCAGGCTGGTCTAGGACAAGGATTTGGGCAGCGTTTGAGTCAGTTATTGAGGAGCAACAGAGAAACTGGCAGGCTACAAGGATTTACACCCCGTAGTATAGATTAGCTCGGGGATGGTCAAAGGTGCTTATTTCTCTTCTGTTAGAGGTGCTCAGAGAGAAGCAGAATGAAGGAGCACTTAGGGGGAAAGTGATTGAGAAAGCCCAGTTTGTAAAGTGAAACTTAAATTAGGTACTTACCAGTGCCAGTGAGATATTTGGAGCTTCACACTTCTGGTTTCAAGAAAAGTCTTTGGTCCTGAATCAAGTACTGCTGCTGAAGTTTTGTGTTTGTGAAATCTCTCGTGCCTAAGACTGCCCATAAATGCCCCTTCTCTTCCGATTTTGCAGTGTAAAAAGTTTAGCCCCATGGACCTGTGAGATTTTATTTCCTTAAGCAATTGGGACCTCTGAGCCCTGTTAATCATTTATGGGCTCAGGATAATAAACCTGATTCATTTTGGGAGAAAACCAGAGTCCAGTGTAATTAATCTTTTAAAGGATTTAAATGAAATAACCAGTCCTTTAGATTTAGGGGTCTTCCATGGTCTTCTGTGGGGGGTTGTAGCAATCCAGTATGTTCCTGTGCCCTCTCGCTCCGGGTCCGGTGGGTGGACTCTCCTGAAGGCCAAAGATAAATTGCCTGGGTCCGCTGTCCTGGTAAGAATCTGCTGGGTAAAATCGATCCATCCTTTGGGGCACTGGGACAGTTGTTTAAAAGATGTCTCGAGGTAAGAGAAATTTTGTTCCATGATGTTCAATTTAAGAGAAATGTCTGGTGAGATTCTATTTCCTGGGACCCCCTTCCCTGGAACACCTGGCCCCTAGATGTTTGGGAAGGGGGGGCTACAGATACATAGATAATGATGACAGATAAAGGCCCATAGGCCCCACATTCTGCCCACACTACCTAACTACAATGCCCCCTCACATAAAGAACCCCTCTATAATATACATTTGATGGCTCCCATTATTCCCTAAGTAAGCATATTAACACCTTGCTTTAGTGAACACTTAGCTGTACCACTAGTGAAGACCTCAACTGGCTCCAGAGGATATCACTGTAGAGAGGGACTACTGTATTCTGCAGTGGCATTAGTGGCAGTATCCCCCTTTGTTCTGCACCCTTTCCTTCTTTTTTTTAAGTTTTTATTGAAATTTGCACACATATAAGCAAGCAATACATTTGAGGATTCCTGGCCTGGGGCTGTCTGATCCCTCCAGTGCCTAAAGCCAGTATCAGGGCACCAGTCAGCCATATCCCCTGTGCTCCACTATCTGACCCCCCACAAGTGTGTGCTGTTTGAGTCATATCCTAACATGATAAATTGTGTAAGTGTAAGTTTGGGAGAAGTTAGAGTCCTACTGATTTACGGCCAAACATGTTTCTAACTTTGGACATGGCCAGATTATATGTGTGTGAGTTCCTCAGTCCTTCCCACATCTCCAACACTGATCTGTGCTCAGCAAGCCCCATTTGTGAAGGTTTACCAGTGCCCAGTGTCACCTTTGCAGGATCTTTAGCTGTGTGAAACATTTTTTTAAATTCCTGCCTCCTTTGGCCAGTGTCCTCCAACAATTGTTCCAGCTTTGTGGAGTAATAGCACAATTAAGCCCGAGGCTCCATTGCTGTGAAACCTTGTGCGATGGGTCCAGGCTGTGTCTGAGGAGCTCTCTATAGATATGGTCCCCTCTTCTCTGTGATTGTGTACCTAGATGTATTTGTGTGTCGAGTGGAGGGCTTGGGGAGTCTGTGATGCAGTTCAAGTGCTGGAGTTGGAGCGTGCCTTAGTAGCAGATACAATTCGTGCTGTTGTGACAGGGCAAAATGTGCTTGCAGTTGTTGAACAGACTTAGGCCCATCCACAACATCCGTGCACCATCATTATCCCCTTGTCTTGCCCATGATGTCAGTACGCCATTTTACCTCCTATGCAGATGGAACTTGTTTGAGGCCCAGTTAGTAAGTGTGGCAATGTACTGCCATGCAGCATTAGTGTACTTGATTGTGGGTGAGGCTTCAGTTTCTAAGGTGCTGAAGCAGGGGACCTTGGCAGGGGACCCAAGTATTGAAGTGCATGGTGCGCCGCCGCAGCTTTACAGTAAATGGAGACCCCCCAGCGTCAATAATATTCCCGGTTTGCAGACTTTTCAAAATAAAAATAAAGTAAGTAGCAGCGTGAGAAAAATACAATTTCCTAGATAAAAAGTTAGATCGGGGGTAAGCCTTTCAGGGGCGGGGGGCCGTAGATTTACAGAGTTTTACTTTGAGTGAGTTTGGATTATATGACTGGGTATCAGCCGCTCCAGAGCTTGTGCTATATGTCTGAGGCTAAAATTAGGTAAAAAAACACCACCCCGGAGAATTCCTGAGAGAGCTTCTTATGGCTTTACCTCTTAGGTCCTTTCCCCCAAAGGAATGCAGGCATGTCTACGTGGAACATGGAGACGGCAGTTGGAGCAGTGGGAATGGGAATATTAACCAACTCGTAGTAGACTCTTGAGGAAGTCATGATTTTATAAATGTGTGGTTTCCCCCAGTGGGATAAGTGTTGGTGATTCCATCTGGCTATGTCCTTTTCTAATGAGACCCTAAAGGACCCAAACTGATTTTCTTCATGTGGCTCAGGTCCTACGAGAAGTTAGTCCCTGAAAAATTAACTTTATCCTGCGCCTCTGTCATGCTCCCTGGAAAGTCTTGTCATCTGCCTACTGAGGGATGAGAGTGGAGGAGCAAGGATATATATTGGGATTTATACTGAAAGTGTAAGGACAGAAAGCAGACAATTTCCCATTGTGCCTGCCTCCTCCCACATTTGTTGGTTGTAATAATTTCCACAGTTAACCTGGTTCATATGAACATCTAGTAAATTATGATGGTCTCTAACTTGGCACACTCTACCAGAGTAGTGGGCAATGAGTTCCATTATACAATGGCAAGAAATAATCTTAGACTCTGATTGGTCAGTGTATGCCTGAGCCAGTGATGTTATTACACAATAACATCACTGTATGGCTGAGCATACACTTAAGCCATTTTTTTTAAGAAACAAAGATATACTGCCACACTAAAAATCTACTAAAAACATTTTTTTAAATGTTTTTAATTTTCTTTAACAACGAGCCATTGCATAATAGCAATAAGACACTCCAGTGTGTGTGTTATTGTGTAATAACGTCACTCCTGGGGTGGTAGAAGCACTCGGCTTCGCCTCATGCTTCAACCCACCCCAGGAGTGACATTATTGCACAATAACACACACCCTGTCGTGCCTTATTGCTTAATTAATTAATGATTCTCTGTGAGAAACAATATTTCCTATCATTTGTCTTGAAATAAAACAATTAAGAGCCATCACAGATAAAAAAGATAGTGATACTTTGGAATAAATGATGGTCAATCTGAAAATGAGTTAATAGATCATACCTAGCCTATTCCAGATCCACAAATGCCCACTGAGAAGTGCTGGGGTGCTAGATCGTCCTCCTTGACTATAACTTCTCTAGTTCAGGGATGGATCTACTTAATCATAGATCATAAATGCACTCTTATTGAGAACTCTGCCAATCTATTCCACTTGTTAGGGAACAGTGAGTCTGTGTTATCAATATTATCTTGATACACAAAACACAGATTTTACTGCATACCTCTCACCCTCTTATCCTCACCCCAACCCCCTTTCTTAAGCTTTTGAATCGCTGTCTGACCCCATTAAGTTACTTTTCAAGACCTGGGGAAAACTCACCTATATCTTACCAGAAATCTCTGTGAGTCAATATTGTAGTAGCTTCAAAGCTTTTGAGTAACAATACACATAGATCTGCATTTACTTTCCTTTGGGGACTAGTTCATGTTACTTTACAGAATACGTTAATTTGCAAATTTGTGCTCGATTCACATTTTTGTGCTAAGGAGCAATGCTGATTTATTAAGCATTACGGTGTGACCAGGGGTTATGTTAATGTTCTAGTTAATCACCCCCTGGAGGCGTAGTCTGGCATGAGGCAGCGATTTTATTGCAATGCCATTAAATGTGTCAGTAGGGAACAGTGGCATTACAGAAAGCACTCATGTTCATAGATTGCTAAACAACATTAAGATGTTGCACAAGTCTGCCAAAAAGTATATTATTCCCAGTCCACCTGAAATGCCTATGGCACATGTCCACGAGTGGAACGGTGCCGGCTGCAGGTAACCTCGTTCATGAATGAATTGGTGTTTTGGGGTCACATAACAGAAAATCGCTGAAGATCCTATCATGAACACCAGGTACCCCTTCCATGTTATTCCTGTACAGAGACGAGCATTCAATGCTGTTTTATTTTGTTTTTAAAACTTGAAGCCATGCTTCTGGGCATTGCCAAATAGAATTATGTTACTGTCAGGTAACAAAAAGAAACAAAGTTTGGTAACTGTGCTTTTTTTATTCAAAGGCTGAGCAATCATGATCAGGGATTTATAATCAGTTCTACTGGATTGGTAAAACTAAAGGCAAAGGTTCCAAAGAAAGGATACTGGATCTTTTTATTTAAAATCAGTATACATGTGATTAGGCTCTACAAGTATATTAATAATGAGGTTAACATAGGGCTGATGGAATGCCATCAGCCAATCACAAATCACCATTTCCCAGACCCTTTTTAAAAGGTACCCAGTCTAGTGAGTGCTACCAGAATAGCCACACTTTGTGGCTCTGGTCTGGTAAGCTCACCACAGCTAAGTTGGAGTGCTTGCTGTAAGCGCTCCCATTGTCGCTGTCTGTGGTGGTGATCACACACAAGGGCACCAGAATCCTGGATGCTGGCTGAGCTGCTCCCATGGCATGGAGGGCTGGGGCATCGAGTAGTTCGACCAGCAGCAGTGGAAACCAGGGTTCTAATCCTGGTCTCTAACCTTTTAGCATACCTTGGGACGTTGTTGTTTTTTTTTTTACAAGGGCCTGTAGAAACGGTATTGCACAGCCCCAGAAATTTAACTTGATGCTTGATCCATCTCTCCCCCTCCCCCGCCGGAGTGGGAATCCTTGTGGTGGAGCCCCCCGCAAAAGAAAAATTGGCGCTGTTATTGCAGCATGCTCCTTGCCGTTGCTATTCTTGTCGGCTCTGTTTAGACCCGGTGCCTTTTTATAATTATCAGTAGTATTAGTGTTATTATCTTTGGAAATTATTTCCCATGTCAGTTATTGATACATTCAGAAGCAATGATTAGTGTATAGGGGTATAGGGAAAGGAGTGCAGGAGAATACTCAGGGGTCACATAGGGACCCTGGCAGAGGGGGTCCAAAAGGACACTACCAAGGAAGCAGGCAGGTAACTGGGGACCCTCACAAAGGGGGGACGGAGGACAACATTCTCTCAGAGTAGGCAGATGGCCAGGGCTGGACAGAAGGAAGCAAGGCGGGGAGGTGGATCAGACCTTACACTCAGTAACCGCTCAATTCTCTTCTTCTGCTCAAGGATGATGGGGTGATGTAGCCACGACAGAGGTGGTTAGAGACGGAAAGGGAGGGAGTGGGGGGCAGGAGGCAGGGGCCAGATAGCAGGAAGAACAGGGGGACCTGGAATGCAGGAGAATGGGGGCAGTGAATCAGAGCAGGAGGGGCAGGGGAAGAGGGAGGAAAGCAAGGAGAAGGACCAGTTGGGAGAAAGGTAAAGGAGAAGGACCAGAAGTACAAGGAGGATTCAGTAAAGGGAGCTGAGGGTTTAGGCCAGGGGAGCACGACGAGCAAGGAGGAACTAAATGGAGACAGGAAGGAAGGGAGGATGAGCCAGGCTAGTTTAGCAGATGGGGGAGAAGGACCATTGGAGCAGTGAGGGGGAATTAGCAAGGTACAGAAGGATACTCAGGAGGAGGAGAGCTAGATTGGAGGAGGTGGGCCATGGTAAATAAGGAGGGGTGGCATGTGGCACCCAGATAGGGGAGGAACAAGAGCCAGCTGGGTGGAGGGCCTGTAGAAAGGATGAGGGACATGGAAGGGGGATGGAGGAAAGGAGTGGTCAGAGTGCTCCTGCTGGGGATTCTATGATCAGGGGTATCAAATGGGATGGGAGGAGAAGCCTGGCCAGTTAGAACAAGATGCTTCCCTGGACTACTTGAGTGCTGCAGGGCTAAGCACAGGGTATATCAGCTGTGAAAGTTGTGGGGTTCCCCAGACATACTGGTCCACCTGGTACAAATGACATTGAGGAAATAGCGAGCTAGAGATACAGGCAAGATTCAGGAGCTTCTGGGGTCTGTCATGACATAGGATGCACAGTTTCCTTCTCAGAAATCCTGCCAGTGCCAAGGGCTAGTGGGGAACACAAAGGAAAATTAGGGAGATAAACCAGTGGCTCAGGGGTGGTGTGAGGCCAGAGGTATGGGTTGATGATGGGGATTGGGGAGACCTGGGAGGATAAGGAGCTGTATGCTAGAGATAGACTACATCTCAATTTGGAGGAGGAATCTTAAGTTGAAAATAGAGGGTTCATTAGTGAAAAGTGGGGTTTAAACTTGTGAGGGGTGGGATGGGAGAAAAGGCTGTCAGGGGTGCCGATAAAGGAGGGACTCTGTCTCCACCCCTGGGGACCAGGAGGATTGCAGGAAAAGGCCAACTGGCAAAGTGCAGACCAGGGAAACAGAATCCCATGGGAACACGAGCAGGGAAATGGAACTATAGGGAAAGGGTGGAAGGTAGTCCTGCTAAATGCCAGGAGCTTGGGCAATAAAATGCCTGCGCTCCAGGCGATGTTAACTGAGGGAGCAGTGGATGTGACAGCGGTCATTGAGACTTGGGCCACTGCAAGACATGACTGGGACCTGAACCTGGAGGGTTACACTATGTTCAGGAAGGACATGGGGGAGGGAAGGGGAGGAGGGGTAGCAATGATAGTCAAAAACTGCATTGGCATAGGGGGAGTAGAGGAGGCGGAGGGAACCATGGAGGCGATTTGGGTCACCTTGATAACAAGGGGGGCAAGAGAGTAAAAATAGGAGTGGTGTATAGACCCCTGCCCTGGCGGAGGAGCTGGAGGACAGTCTGGTGGCAGATGTTAGGAGACACTGCAGACTGGGCAGAGGAATGGTGGTGGTGTTGGGGACTTAAACATGCCAGGAACAGACTGGAGACTACTGACATCCTCTGTGACCAGGGAACAGAGGTTGTTGGATGTCTTTCAAGACGCGTTCCTAACTCAGCAGGTGAGGGAACCGACCAGGGAGGCACGGGTACTGGATGTGGTCCTGGCAGACAGTGACCAGATTGGGGGCCTGGAGGTAAGGGACCCATTGGCGGGGAGTGACCATGCCACGGTCTGGTTCTGCCTGGACCTAGGAGGGGTAGAAGGCTGCACAAAGACGGTAGTAACTGACTTCAGGGGGGCAGATTTTAAGGAAATGGGAAGGATCCTTAAGGAGCATTTGGATGGGATTGGGTCAGACATGGACGCTGATAGTAGGCGGGAAATCATCAGGAGAGGGGTGCAGGATGCTACAGCACCTGTGCAAGAGTAAGACAAAATGCGTAGGATCCAAAAACCCTGTTGGTGGACCAGGGAGGTCCAGGAGGTGGTGCGGGGAAAGAAAGCAGCCTATAAGCAATTCAAGTGCTCAAGGAGTGAAAGGATCGGGGAGTACGGCTGATGGCTAGAAGGGCCACTAGAGTGGTGAGGGGGCTAAGGCAAGGAAGGAGCAGAACCTGGCCAGGGAAATTAGGAGAGGAAAAGGGTTCTTTAGATACATTGGGGAAAGATGAAGGCTGAAGGGCAGATTAGCAGGATTAAATCAGGAGAGATGGGCACAAGACCGGGGAGCAGGCTGAGGTACTAAATGAATACGTCACCTCAGTTTTCACCAGGGAAAATGGGGGTGCTGCATCATACATGGGAGGAGACAGAGATACTGAGGAGGGGGGACTCTTACCGATCGGCAGGTCTGGGGAGAGGGGGAGGCATCACTGGCAGGTGGGGAGAGGGCTAAGCAGGGAGAAGAGGTACCGGAAGTGGAAATCACAGCAGAGAGAGAGTGAGGGAAGCCCTCAGCTCCCTTAAGACGGAGAAAGCACCGGGGCCGGATAAATTACATCCCAGAGTGCTGAAGGAACTTGCAGATGTCCTAAGCGAAACCCCTGGCAGAGCTTTTCACCATCTCTCTGAGGACAGGGTGGGTGCCCCAAGACTGGAAGGTGGCGCATATAGTGCCTATCCACAAGGGGGGATCAAGGGAGGTGCTAGGGAACTACAGGCCTGTCAGCCTGACATCGGTGGTGGGCAAGGTGATGGAGGGCATTGTCAAGGAGAGGCTGGGGGACCTAGATAAGTCAGGGTGCCTGGACGATAGACAGCATGGATTTATCCCGGGAAATCGTGGTCAGACAAACCTAGTGGAGTTCATGACTGGGTGACAAGTGCCTTGGACCTGGGTAGACCAGTGGATGTCTCTTTCTAGACTTCAGCAAGGCATTTGACTCTGTTCCTCACGTGGGCCTGTTGGATAAGCTGGGAGAAATGGGGGTGGGGAACCAGATGATCAGATGGATAGGCAATTGGCTCCAGGACCGGACCCAGAGCGTCGTAGTTGGTGGGATAGTCTCATCCCCAAGGAGGGTCATTAGTGGGGTCCCACAGGGATCAGTCCTTGGGCCCCTTCTGTTCAACACCTACGTATCTGACATAAGGACAGGAATCAGGAGTGAGATGAGTCTGTTTGCAGATAACTTGAAACTGGGAGCGGTGGTGGATGGGGAGGAGGGGAGGGTGGCCCTGCAGGGGGACCTGAAGGCTCTGGAAAGATGGTCTAGAAAGTGGATGCTGAGGTTCAATGCAGGGAAATGCAAGGTACTCCACCTGGGGGCCAGAAACCCAGGCCAAGTGTACCCCTGGGGAGATGCTACAAGTCTCGATGGCTGAGAGGACCTGGGGTGGTGGTGGATGTCAAGATGAACAACTCTGAGACTTGTAGGAGGCAGCAGCCAAGGCCAACAGGATGCTGGGATGCATCGCTAGAGGATCACCTCCAGAAGGAGGAAGTGATACTCCTCTGTATAACTGACTTGGTGAGGCCGCACCTGGAGTACGCGTGCAGTTTGGAGGCCACACTTAAAGAGGACATTAACCTCCTGGAGGGTCCAGAGGAGGGCAAACCAAATGATTTGGGGCTTGGGGACAGGACCATGAGGAGAGGCTCGAAGAGCTAAACATGTACACATTGGAAGAGAGAAGGGACCGGGGACATGATAGAGGTCTTCAGGTACATGAAGAGGGTAAATAGGGAGGAACAGTCAGGGTGCTTCGAAGGAAGGAGGAAGGGCCACTAGAGGCATGGGTGGAAGCTGGAGGGAAGATTCAGAGGAGAAAGGAGGAGGTGCTACTTCACTGAGAGGGTGGTGGAGCCATGGAATGCACTACCTAGGGGGCTGGTGGAGGCAGAGACAGTGGAGGGGTTCAAGAGGGGGTGGGACAGGTACAGGGGAAGGGTTCTGGAAGCAAAATCCAATGCAGCAAGAATATCCGGAACTGGGAAGGGAGAAGCCAGAGAAGGCGAGGGGGACAGCAAGGTCAGCACCCAGGGTGGGGGCTGACCAAACGAGCAGACACGAAAGACCGTTAGGCCCATTCTGCTGGCATTTTAGTATGTTAGTATGTTAGTTTTATAACTGTTATCATTAATAGATCTGTTCAAAAGACTGTTCTTTAGCTGTGTCCTTATAACACTTTTGTCCCCATCTCCCTCCCCCAAAACTTCTGGAGCCCAATATTGGAAAAGGGCCAAAAGTGGAGCGCAAATGTTTGTGCTGTGCTTTCCCTTGCCCACGACCCCGAGGATGCTACATTCAGTCGGATAGTGTGCCGGTGCTATCCGGCTGAATAAAGGGGCATGTTGGCGAAGTGCTAAGTCAAATAGGGCTGCACTGACATGGATCTTGGAAGTGCAGGGAACAGTACTCCCAGACCCGATAGCACCAGGAGACCCCAGCACGATATTCAGCCGGCACCATGCAGATGTGCCGGTTGGGCATGCAAGGCACTAATGGGTCATATGCATTCCTATTATGGGCTCATTTCCATGGGAAGTGGCAGTAGGTTTGCACCCATGCGACCGGTGTCACACACTCTGATTGCCCATTCCCATACAGGAGTACCCATTCCCTAGTGTCCAGTGGTCCCACTCATCCTCCGATCACCATCCCTGGTAAACTAAACCAATCCCTGGTGTCTCCCTCACTCTCCAGTTGCCATCCCGAGTAAACTAAACCAGTCTCTGGTGTCCAGTGGTTTCCCATACCCTCTGATCCCTGGCCCTGGTAAACTAAACCACTTTGTGGTATCTAGTGGTACCCCCCACCCTTCAATCACTCAGTGCAGCTTCGTACAAGAAGTCCCTGACATGTAGTGCCCTCCTGCACTACCCGCTCTGGGCACACCACCCTGTCACCCTCCCTTACCATAGTCGCTGGCGCCATGGGAGCCAATACGGCTACTGGCACAACCCTACTGTCACCATCTTGGTCAGCTGCTGTATGCAGTGACAAGAAGTGCACGTCCCGCATACTATAAAAAGAGTGCAGCTCCGTTTACAGTAAGCAGGATGTGTGCTCCCTGTCATTGCATGGGCAGTTGGCCAAGGTGGTGAGAGTGGAGTATCAGGTTGTCGCCAGTTCTCATGGTGCTGGTTACTGTGGTAAGGGACGTGGAAGGTGGTGTACTCAGTGAGCATTGTGGGGCCAAGCAGATGCCAGGGACTTTTACCAAAACTGTGGTGAGCAATTGAGGGCAGGGGGTACCACTACACACCAGGGAATGGTATGGTTTACTGGGGACATGATCGGAGGATGGGGGAGCACTAGACACTAAGGAAAGATTTATTTTTAATGGGGCTAGGATTGGAGGAAAGGGGGACCACTGGACACCAAAGCTTATGTGCTTTTAATGGGGATGGGGATCAGTGGGTGGGGGGGGGTAACACTAGACACCAGGGAATATTGCTACATATATGGGGACAGGGATCAGAAGATGGGGGTGTCATTAGACACCAGGGAGCAAGTGTGCACCCCCAATTACCAACTTGGTTGTTGGCTGCGGTGACTCTGCCAGCCATTAGCATTACTTGGAGTAAGTCGTCCTTTTTCCGGTGTAATTGTGCTACACAAAGTGGTCTGCACTATTCCTTTTACACAGCACTAAAGCACTGAATACTGCACTGCATCCATATTCATATCCTTGCCCCTCCTTTTGCACAGTGGTCCATGTGTGTGTACCCATTTAGCATACGCTTCTGCCCCCCTTTGAATATTAAGCAGAGGTGCAAACCCTGGATCAAAGCTCGGCAGACATTTTGCCTACTGGGCAAACTTCTGAATATCGGGCCCCTGGTCTTATATGCCTTTACTTACTGACAGAGTCAGTTTAGAAATTTGTTGTCACACACTGGCAGTATAGCCTAGAAGTTAGATTAATGAGCTGTGAATGAGCTTGGTACATGTAGCAGACTGAGGTTTGATCCCATAACCTCCACTTGCATGCTGTGTGACTCTGAGCAAGTCACTTACCCTCCCTAGTGCTCCCAGGTCGCTCCAGAAAACCGGCACTTGTGCCTAGTGGGCCTTCCGGTTACCAAAGACTTTAAAAAAAATTATTATATAGCATTTGTAGTACTTTAATTGTCACCTTAATAGCCTAAGTATTAATTATAGAATAATATATATATATATATATATTGTGTCTACACAGACTTAGTTGCTAATAACACAAGCACTAGTTTGAGTAATAGGATTTTTGGTTCTGTCTGTTTTGGGGCTGAAATTACACAGTTAACTTGTACAATGGACTCTATTACAATTACCTCCTGGAATGTCAGTGGTCTGGGGATCCCCTATTAAAAGAAAATAAATCCTTAACTATCTGAAGTCTAAGCACACAAATATTGCTCTGCTACAGGAAACTCTCACCTGTTGCCAGAAGAAACTGATAAATGGACAAAAGAGTGGATGGGTGAAGTTTATTATACTGTAACTGCTTTGACCAAAAAGACAGGGAGTAATGATTCTTATCAAAAAAGATTTTTCAAACAACATGAAGTCTTGCTATATTATGACAATTGCAGTTTGTCCCACCATTAGAACTGCTCCGGAGGTGAAAGAGTTAACTCCCATTCTAAGAATGGAACTTGGAGCGCGAGCTCGGTTAGAGAAGCTCTGTCTGGGTTATTTCAAACCCAAACTGTCAGATTCTTTACTCCGCCTCACTGAACAGTCGCCCGGAGATTTCTCCTTCTGCTCGGTTCATTTCTCGGTTTAAACAGTGTTTTCTCGGTTCAAATCAACCGAGAATATTATTATTTTAACCGACAAAACCGATCGGTTCAAGCTCTGTCTGTGGTATCGTAAGTAATTACAGTTTATTTTCTGTGTGGAACTTGTAAATGTTATCGGTTCGGTTTTGAACCGATCAGCTAGTTTTAAAACAGACACCCTGATGGGGTGCCCAGGGCCGATTCTTCTTTACCTGTAGGGGGCAGGTTGGCTTACTTCGTTCAGAACTGGGTGTGTCTAACTTCAGACAAGTGGGTCCTGGAAGTAGTAAGCCAGGGTCTGGTTCTCAGCTTCAAAAAGTTCCCAAAGATGAGAATCAGATCTTTCCCACCTGCAAACTCTTTAGAGACCTTTACTTTAGAAACAGAAGTCTCAACCCTCCTGGCTCTCAGAGCTGTAGAAAGGGTTTCTCCCCTACACCAGGGCAAGGGTCTGTACTCCAGATATTTCCTTACCCCAAAAAAGACAGGAGAATGGCGGCCCATTTTAGACCTGAGATATCTGAACAAACACCTTTTGAAACCAAAGTTCAGAATGGTAACTCTGGCAATGATTTTACCCTCTCTAAGGCCAGGGGACTGGCTAGCCTCCCTGGACCTCAAGGATGCCTATTTTCACGTCCTAATCAGAAGCTCCCACAAGTACCTCAGATTCGAACTGCCCTCAGGTCACTACCAGTTCAGAGCAATGCCCTTCGCCTCACCTCTGCCCCAAGGGTATTCACAAAATGTCTAGCAGTAGCAGTTGCTCATTTAAGAAGGCAAAGGATTGCTGTCTTTCCCTATCTGGACGACTGGCTCATTGTAGGCTAGTCCCAGAACAGAGTAAAATCTCACTGCAAGTTACCCAGCAGCTGCTCACCTCCCTGGGCTTCTTGCTCAATCTTCCAAAGTCAGTTCTGGAACCAGTTCAGGTGCTTACCTTCATAGGTGCAGAATTGGACACAAAGCAGGCCAGAGCCTTCCTACCCTTAGAGAGGGTAAGGGACTTGGTGGCTCTGGCCTCCTCCTTCACTCTGCAGGTCTCTCGACCAGCAAGACACTTTTTGCAGCTCCTGGGGCACATGGCTGCGTCCACAGCTGTAGTGCAAGGAGCAAGATTTCAGATGAGGGACATTCAGTTTCACTTGAGAGCCTTTTGGTCTCAGAGAAGAGACCCCCTTTTCAAGTTGGTCCCAGTGACCAGAACCCTGATCCAGGCCCTCCAGTGGTGGCAGGATCAGAGCAATTTAAGACTGGGGGTCCCCTTCATTCCTCTGTTCTCCTCCTTGACCCTCACTACGGATGCTTCCCTCCTGGGGTGGGAGCCCACATGGGCAACCTCTCCACTCAGGGAGTGTGGTCCCCTCAGGAATCTCTGCTCCACATCAATTTGCTGGAACTCAGAGCTGTCTTTTAGCACTTCAAGTGTTTTCTCGTCTGTTCAGAACAAAAGTGGTACAAGTCAGAACAGACAACACCACAACAATGTGGTACATCAACAAGCAGGGGGCACTCGGTCTTGAGCCTTGTGCACGAGGCAATGAAGTTGTGGTCTCTGGCCTATTCCCTGAACACTTCCTCATAGCAGTTCACCTTCCAGGAAAGGACAATGTCCTAGCAGATGCTCTTAGCAGGATTTCCCAGGGCCATCACGAATGGTCTCTGGATCCTCAAGTACTGGGGATAGTTTTTGCCAGATGGGGCACCCCTCAGATAGATCTTTTTGCGGCCCCAGACAATCACCAACTTCCACTGTTCTGTTGCAGGCCCCAGTGTTGGGCTCAGTCCCCCTGGATGCCTTTCTCCTAGATTGGGAAGGAAGTTTCTTTATGCCTTTCCCCCCTTCCCTCTCCTATTCAAGGTGCTAGTCAAAATCAGATCCCAGCCTTGCATGGTGATTCTGATTGCCCCAGATGAGGCCAGGCAGCCCTGGTACCCTCCTTCTGTCACTAGCAGTCCATCTTCCCTGTGTCTCCCAGGAATCACAACCTGTTAACCTGTGCCCAGGAGAGTTTGGTATCCAGACCTCAAATCCCTCAACCTCAAGGCCTGGCTCTTGAGAGTTAAATTGCTGACCTACACCTTTCTCAGGGTGTTCTTGAAATCCTAAAGGCTTCTAGGAAGCCTTCCACTAAACTACTTATAATTCTAAGTGGAAAAGGTTTTCCATTTGGTGTTCTGGAAACATATTTCCCGGAATCTGCTGATTTGCCCATTGTTTTGGACTATATGGTCCATCTTAATTCCTTGGGCCTGAGACCAGCTACCCTGAAAGTACATTTGGCAGCTGTCTCTGCTTTTGTGTCAGCAGGAAAGCCCTCCTCTCTTTCCGCTCACCCTGTATTTTCCAAGTTTTTTAAAGGATTACTGCATACTAATCCACCTTTTAGGGATCCGGCCCCTGCCTGGGACCTTAATGTTTGCATTGCCCAGTTAATGCAACCCCCTTTTGAACCTCTGTCTTCTGCAGAGCTTAAGTTCTTAACTTGGAAAACTGTTTTCCTAGTGGCTATCACTTCTGCCAGGCGCATAAGTGAGTTGCAAGCCTTGTCAGTAGAAACTGACTTTATTTCTTTCCACAGGGATAAGGTAGTCCTCAGGACTAACAGGAAGTTTTTGCCTAAGGTGGTTTCAGATTTCCATCTTAATCAATCTATCTCCCTTCCAGTGTTTTCACTGAACATTCCTCCTCTGGCAAGAGGAGATTGCACATTTAGATGTTAGAGGGCCTTAAGTTACAATATGGAACGTACCAAGGGTCACAGGTTCGAATCCCTCCAACTTTTTCTCACTTATGGTGAGGTCGGAAAAGGGAGACCTGCCACTAAGAGATCAGTTGCCAGGTGGATTGTCTCTTGTATCCAATTTTGTTATCAGAAACTGGGGAAAGATCCCCCCTCTGGCCTGAGGGCTCATTCTACCAGAGGTACAGCCGCGTCTCTAGCTGCTGCCAGAGACATCCCTATCTTAGAGATATGTCAAGCAGCTACCTGGAAAACGGTACACACTTTCACCAAGCATTACTCCCTGGATGTCCAGGCCAGGAGATGCTCAGTTTAGCACAACTGTGCTTCAGAGCCTATTCCTAAGTAGGTTCTGTCCTCCTCCATGGAAGTACTGCTGTGTAGTCTGCAATTGTCATAATATAGCAAGACTTCATGTTGTTTGAAGAAAAATTACTCACCTTAGTAAGTTGTTTCTTCTAATGGAGTCTTGCTATATTATGACCTCCCAACCTGCCTCTCAGAACTTCTACTTGGGTATAGAATTGGGCAGCCTAGTGTGGGCGCTAGTTATGCCCATTATATATTTCCATCCTTTCTTGGGGTTTTGGGGTGTGGTGTTTTTATTTTATCTTATATTATTGCTTATATTATATTATTACTTCTGGTCCCCTGACTTGAGTCTTTGTGTTGGGACCAGGAATATGTGTTAATAGTCAGGTAGCCAGTTGACTAGTGTAGGTTACAGCTTCCACACAGACCTTAGTGAGTTTTGCTCGTAAAGATCTGACAGTTTGGGTTTGAAATAACCCAGACAGAGCTTCTCTAACCAAGCTCGCGCTCCAAGTTCCATTCTTAGAATGGGAGTTAACTCTTTCACCTACGGAGCAGTTCTAATGGTGGGACAAACTGCAATTGTCATAATATAGCAAGACTCCATTAGAAGAAACAGCATTACTAAGGTGAGTAATTTTTTTCTTCTGGGTGTACTTAATGGCAAGAAAGTAGCACTCTATAACTTATATGCTCCCAACACTGCTCAAATAGAATGTTTCAGTTTAGTTACATCAGAATTAGCTACCTTTAATGAGCATAAATTTGTTTTGTGGGTGATTTTCATGAATCTTATTTTAGATCTGTTTTTCTTTGCTAATCCAAAGAATGACAGAAGATTACTGTTATCAATAGCATTAAACATTTGTATCAGATCACCCCTAGTTTCTATACCGTGGGATATTACTTCTTAATTCAACTTACAAATGATTTTTAATACAGTTTAGGATTGGATTGGATTTTTTAAATACTTTATCTTTCTATTTGTTGCTCTTGAAATCATTTGTTGTTGTAACCACAAGGTCTTGTTCGTCATATGTTTCTCTAATCAGTTGTCCACCCAGACTGTAGCCTTTTTCAAACAACATGAAGTCTTGCTGTATTCTGACAATAGCAGTGAGTCCCAACCTTCGAACTGCCCCGGAGATGAAAGAGTTAACTTTCCATGCCAGGCATGGAACACTGAGCTCGAACTCGGTTGAGACTCTGTCGGTTGCTGTTTGAACTCAAACCGTCAGATTCTTTGCTCCGCCTCACTGAACAGTCGCTCCGGAGATTTCTTCTTTGCTCGGTTCAATTTGCCGGTTAAAGTATCGCTTTTCTCGGTTTTCGACCGAATTTAAACCTCAACCTGTCGGTTCAATCTCTGTCTGTGGTATTCGTGAGTACTAGATAGGTTTATATTGTTTTCTATTCTGTGTGGAACTTGTAAACGGTTCATCGGTTCGGTTTGAACCAATCAAGTTGTTAAAAATTCTTAATTTCTACTTTTAGAGTGTGGTTACCGATTCTTATCGGTTCTAAAAAAACGGATTTTACTACTTTTTTTCTACGACCCGTAACACGGTCAGGAACCGATAAGAGTGTCTTGCCTGGCGGATTGCCATTAAAAGGGTAATTTTTTGTTAGGACTGGTACCATGTCTGAGAACCCCAAAAGAAAAACCAGGCCCACTTGGTTTCAACACTGTAGTGTGTGTGGGGAAGTCTTTGCTAAGGCTGACCCCCACACCACCTGTGTTTATTGTCTGGGGTTTGACCACCTCGATTCAGACTGCCAGATTTGTAAAAATTTTCCTGCAGCTACCCTAGAAAAGAGAGTTGGTAGGCTCAGGGAAAGGGAGGCCAAAAAATCCGCTGACCCGGATGGCCAGCCTGGTTCGGTTCAAACAGACACAGAAAGAATGCCCTTTGACCAGAGTGAAACTTCTTCAGGCAAAGGAGAACCGATTCCAAGGAGTCGGTTCCAGTTAAGAAGAACAAGAAAGGAAAAATCAGCTGGTGTGGATCCAAAAGTTTCTTCTCCAACCGCTGATGAAATAGTCAAAGCGATAAAAATTGTGCAGTCACTTTCTCCGGCACCATCAGGGAGGCGCTCGGTTCGGCCGGTTCCAGATTATGATTTGGAAGAATATTATGAACCAGAGGAGGAGGAGGGGGAAGAGGAGTATGAGGAAAGTGAATGTGGTTTTGAAAGTCTGGATGTGCCCATTGACCTGGACATCTCCCCAGACAGACCTTCAGGAGTGTCTCCTCCTAGGCTTTTAGAGTCCCCCTCCCATTTCATGTTTTACAAGAAAGTGGCCGAAACCCTTCAGCTTCCTATGGAAGAAGCTGTGGATGACCAGGAGGAGCCTGACTATGTGGAAATGATGGATATCCCAGAGTCCAGGAGGCTGTCTATTCCCTTACACAAGTCTTTTGGGAAACAGACATTTACGATTTTAAAGACTCCTAATTCTATACCTCCTGTGGATAAAAGAATGGACAAGAGGTATACTTTGTCAGGCTGAGATACGGAGTTCCTTACCCAGCAATGCAGCCATGTTGGGGTAGTGCAGGCTGCAGCCTGTGATAAAGCTACACACCCCCCAGATAAGGACTCCAGGAGGATTGATGCCATGGCAAAGAAACAGTACATGGCAGCATCTTTGGGACTCAGGCAGGCCAATTATATGGCCTATACAGCTAGATATCAGAAATCTAGATGGGACACTGTCATGGCTTTAGTAAAACAGGTCCCTGGCCAGCTTGCCAAGGAGCTGGAGCAGGTGGCTGCTGATGGTATTGAGGCATCCAAGGTGCAATTCCATGCTGCAGTGGACTCCAATAATGTTTCATCTGGAGTCATGGCTACAATTGTGGCACTTCGTAGAATGGCTTGGCTCAGATGTACTAGCCTGTCACAGGATACCCAGACTAAGGCCATGGATTTTCCTGTTGTGGGTAATTCTCTGCTTGGGGAGCAAACAGAGAATTACATGAAGAAAATGGATGAATACAGGACCACCTATATGAGTGCCCAGGCCAAGGAAAGGCAAGCCACTCCTCAGAGGCAGCATCCCAGGGGCAGGGGCAGGCCTTTTCATAGGCCTTTATACCAAGCCCAGGCCTCCTCTTCTGCCTATGCTCAGAGGGGGTTCTTTAGAGGGAGAGGCAGACGGGGTACAAGCAGGCCTGCTTCCATCCCTCAGCCTAAACCCCCTGCCAAACAGGCACCCTGATGGGTTTGCCAGGGCCGATTCTCCACCACCTGTAGGGGGCAGGCTGGCTTACTTTGTCCAGGACTGGAAGTCTTTAACATCAGACAAATGGGTCCTGGAAGTAGTAATCCAGGGACTGGTTCTCAGCTTCAAAAAATTTCCAAAGATGAGAACCAGATCCTTTCTGCCTGAAAATCCTTCAGAGGCACTTACCCTAGAGGCAGTGGTCTCATCCTTCTTGGCTCTCAGAGCTGTAGAAAGGGTTTCACTTCTACACAAAGGGAAAGGATTGTACTCCAGGTACTTTCTCACCCCCAAAAAGACAGGAGAATGGCGGCCCATCCTGGATCTCAGATATTTGAACAAGCACCTTTTAAAGCCAAAGTTCAAAATGGTGACTCTGGGAATAATTCTACCCTCTCTAAGGCCAGGGGACTGGCTAGTGTCCCTGGACCTCAAGGATGCCTATTTCCATATTCTCATCAGAAGCTCCCATCGAAAGTATCTCAGGTTCGAGCGGCCCTCAGCCATTACCAATTCAGAGCAATGCCCTTCAGCCTAACCTCTGCTCCAAGGGTGTTCACAAAATGCCTGGCAGTAGTAGTTGCTTCTCTAAGAAGGCAAAGGATTGCCATCTTCCCATACCTGGATGACTGGCTCATAGTAGGCCAGTCCCCAGACCAAGTCAAGTTACACCTACAGATAACTCAGCAACTGTATCTTACAGGGAGGAACAGGGTGCAGGAAAACACTATTTTTAAGCGAAAAAGATGTTCCAGGACTAGAGGGCATGGGATGAAGTTGGAGGGAGGACGATTCAGAGGAAACATGAGAAAGAATTTCTTCACAGAACGGGTGGTGGACAAGTGGAACACCCTGCCAGAGGAAGTGGTGGGGGCTGAAACAATCACGGGATTTAAGAATGCATGGGATAGACATAAAGGAATTCTGGAGGTCAGGGGTAAGGGGCAACAGACTTCTAGGAAAACAAACTGAACTTACAAGCTCAAATGGGCAGACTGGGTGGGCCATAGGCCCTTATCTGCCGACACTGTCTATGTATCTATGTATCTATGCTCACCTCTCTAGGTTTCCTTCTGAATCTTTCAGAGTCAGTTCTAGAACCTGTTCAGCTCCTCACCTTCATAGGCACAGAGCTAGATACAGAAAAGGCCAGAGCCTTCCTTCCCCTGGACAAGGCAAGGACCTTTATCTCACTGGCCTCTTCATTCACCCTACAGGTGTCTCGACCAGCAAGGCATTTTCTGAAGCTCCTGGGGCACATGGCTGCTTCTACAGCAGTGGTGCAGGGAGCAAGATTTCAGATGAGGGACATTCAGTTCCACTTGAGAGCCTTTTGGTCTCAGAAAAAGGACCCTCTGACCAAACTGATACCAGTGACTCGAACCCTGATCCAGGCCTTGCAGTGGTGGCAGGATCAGAACAATCTAAGACAGGGAGTTCCCTTTGTCACTCAGTCTCACTCTTTAATCCTTACTACAGATGCCTCCCTCTTGGGGTGGGGAGCCCACTTGGGAGACCTGATCACCCAAGGGTTGTGGTCCCCTCAGGAATCTCTGCTTCACATCAATCTGTTGGAACTCAGAGCAGTGTTTCTAGCACTTCAAGCCTTTTCCAAGTCTGTTCAGAACAAAGTTGTTCAGATCAGAACAGACAATACCACCACAATGTGGTATATCAACAAGCAAGGGGGCACTCGGTCTACGGTCTTGTGCACAGAAGCAATGAAGTTGTGGTCTCTGGCCTATTCCCTGAACACCTCCCTCACAGCAGTACACCTCCCAGGCAAGGACAATGTCCTGGCAGATGCTCTCAGCAGGATATCTCAGGGCCATCACGAATGGTCACTGGATCCCCGGTTTTGGAGGTGATATTCTCCAGATGGGGCACCCCACAGATAGATCTTTTTGCAGCCCCAGACAATCACCAACTTCCTCTGTTTTGCTGCAGGCCCCCAGTGTTGGGTTCAGTCCCCCTGGATGCCTTAGTTCTCAGTTGGGAAGGGAAGTTCCTGTATGCTTTTCCCCCTTCCCTCTCCTGTTCAAATTGCTAGTCAAAATCAGGTCTCAACCCTGCAAGGTGATCCTGATTGCTCCAGACTGGGCCAGACAGCCCTGGTACCTTCTCCTATTGTCCTTAGCAGTCCACCTTCCCCTGTCTCTTCCCAGGAATTACAACCTGTTAACCTGTGCTCAGGGGAGGGTTTGGTACCCGAATCTCAAATCTCTCAATCTCAAGGCCTGGCTCTTGAAGAGTTAGAGTTTTCTGATTTACACCTCTCCCAAGGTGTTATGGATATTCTAAAGGCTTCTAGGAAGCCTTCCACCAGAACTACTTATAATTCCAAGTGGAAAAGATTTTCCATATGGTGCTCTGGGAAGCATATTTCCCCAGAGTCTGCTGATCTGCCCACAGTCCTTGACTATATGGTCCATCTGAATAGCTTGGGACTCAGACCAGCTACACTAAGGATGCATCTGGCAGCTGTCTCTGCTTTTATTTCAGCAGGTAAGCCCTATTCTTTTTCAGCTCATCCTGTATTCTCCAAGTTTTTCAAGGGATTGCTTTATATCAATCCGCCATTCAGGGACCCTGCCCCTGCTTGGGACCTTAACGTTTGCATTGCTCAGCTTATGCAACCCCCTTTTGAGCCTTTGTCCTCAGCAGAGCTTAAGTACTTGACTTAGAAAACTGTGTTCCTGGTGGCCATCACTTCTGCCAGGCACATAAGTGAGTTACAAGCCCTGTCAGTGAAGCCTGATTTTATCTCTTTCCATAGAGATAAGGTGGTCCTCAGGACTAACAGGAAGTTTTTACTTAAGGTGGTTTCAGACTTCCACCTTAACCAATCTATGTCTCTTCCTGTGTACTTCACTGACCATTCCTCCTCTGGTGAGAGGAGGCTGCACAGTTTAGATATGAAAAGAGCCCTTAGCTACTACATAGAACGCACCAAGGGTCACAGTTTTGACTCCCTCCAACTGTTCCTCACTTATGGTGAGGTTGGTAAAGGAAAACCTGCCACTAAAAGATCCATTGCCAGGTGGATTGTCTCTTGCATTCAATTTTGCTATGAAAAACTAGGTAAGGTTCCACCCTCAGGCCTGAGGGCTCACTCTACTAGAGGTACAGCTGCTTCCCTGGCTGCTGCCAGGGATATTCCTATCTTAGAGATATGTCCAGCAGCTACCTGGAAAACAGTTCACACTTTTACCAAGCATTACTCTCTGGATATCCAGGCTAGGAGTGATGCTCAGTTTGGCACAGCTGTGCTTCAGAGCCTATTTCCTAAGTAGGTTCTGTCCCTCCTCCATGGAGGTACTGCTTGTAGTCTGTTATTGTCAGAATATAGCAAGACTTCATGTTGTTTGAAGAAAAATTACTCACCTTAGTAATGTTGTTTTTCTAATGGAGTCTTGCTGTATTCTGACCTCCCCCTTCCCCTCTCAGAACTTTTGTTTTTGGGATGTGGGTGGGCAGTGGCAGTGTTGGCACTCAGGAGGTGCCCCACCTTTTTTATTATCACCCTCTTTGGGTGAGTGGGTGTTGTGTTTATTTCATTTTTTGGGTTTCCTGACTTGAGTCTTTGTTTTGGGACCAAAAAATTTGTTATTGTGTTTAGTAGCCAGTTGGCTAGTGTAGGTTTACAGCTTCCACATAGGACCTCAATGAGTTTAGCTCGTAAAGATCTGACGGTTTGAATTCAAACAGCAACAGACAGAGTCTCAACCGAGCTCGAGCTCAGCGTTCTATGCCTGGCATGGAAAGTTAACTCTTTCATCTCCGAGGCAGTTCGAAGGTTGGGACTCACTGCTATTGTCAGAGTACAGCAAGACTCCATTAGAAGAAACAACATTACTAAGGTGAGTAATTTTTTCTTTTGCCCAGAGTGCATGACACAGCTTTTATCTAAGTTGAACCTCATGTCCCAGGTATTTGTCCACTGCTCAATTTTAGTCAGATCTTCCTGTAACAGTTTGTGAATGATCAATTTCAGAAGTAATTTGCTGGCCAGTTTAGGTGTCATCTGCAAATTCTGAACACCAAGTACTTATGGAAACTTGATGATATTTGCTTTGTATCCTGACAGTTTCCCATTGGAGTCTATTAATGTTACTAAATTGCTACCAAACGCAGGACCGACTCCTCAGGTTTGGTCAAGGTCGGCATATCAGCAAAGGCTAGGGTTTTGTGTTTCCTGCCCAGTGTTATGCCATGTATTGGAGGGTGCTGGCAGATGGCCTGTAGTAGGTGCTTGAGGGCCAAGAAGAGGAGTAAGGGGGGAGAGGGAATAAGGGGAAGAGGGGGCAAACACAGAAAAGAAAGGGCTCAGCCGTGCTTCACTGAAATCCAAGGTGGTGCTGCCGGTAAGGGGTAGCTAACCCCAGAAAACTCCAGTGAGTGCAGCTGGTTTATTGTCATTCCAGGGAGAGAGGCAACCCTGCTTTGTGCCTGTCCCCAGAGGAATGGTGGGGGAAAGCACCCCATTTATGGAGACTATCGCTGATGTATCTGCATATATGGTGACAATCCATCGTAGTGTAATCATCTCAAAGCCAAAGTGACACAAGGTGTGCAAGTGGTTAACCCACTCCACCTGGTCGAATTCTTTTTCTGCATACAGGGGCAGCAGTACTGCTGGGAGTGGGGGTGGGAAGTGCAGCAGATGAGGCTTACTAAGCATTTGGTGTTGTCAGATCCTCTGAACCCTGGGACAAACCCTACCTGGTCATTGTCAGTTAGCTGTGTGATTACATCCTTAACTCTCTCGGCAGTCATTTTTTGAAAGGGCTTGCAGTCTGCTATAATTAGGGACATGGGTCTGTAGCTCCCACATTTCAGGGGGTTCTTCCTAAGCTTAGGCAAAAGGGAAATTTGTGCCATGCACATTGAGAGGGCAGTGTGCCATTGACACAAGCTTCCAAAATGGCATCAGTTAATCGCCGTATAAGCTCTGTTTTGAAGGCTGCATAGGACTCTGCTTGGAGACCATTATTGCCTGGTCCCTTCCCCACTGGCATACCTGCTAGTGCTGAAGAGGTCCGTCCTGGTTGCTGTGGAGTGATTGTGCAGGTTCTCACTATGTTCTGGGGATAGTACGGTAAGGTTACAATCCCTTGAGAAAGAATCCATCATTGATTCTGTGGAGCTAACCTCGTAGAATTATGGAGAGCAAAATAATTCCACAAATGCTCTATTTATTCCGTCTTCATCCTTTATAGGCTGCCATCCAGCTTCGTAATACAGTATATTAAAGATCTCTCCTGGCACTTCTTGAGTTGGTATTCAAGAAGACTCACAGGCTTTCCAACAGAATGGAGACCTTCAGAAGTTTAAAGCTCCTTGCATGAAACACCCTCTGTTGTCCCTATGATTACACTCAGCGTAGCTATGGAATATATTAATTCATGCCACAGTCAGACATTAGAGCTCTTACAGCTTGACTGATTTCTGTATAATGCCTCATTAAAAACTGTAATAAACTCTATAATATGAAATAAAGTTGGTGAACAGGTTCCCATAAAAAAAAGAGATCCTTGACAAGTTATTATTTTTTGCTGTAATAAGCAGTTTTACCACTCTCGAGGTGGTGCCCCCCACAATCACATTTATCACACACTGCCCAAAGATTAACTCATCCACACATGGTCCACCATGGCTGACCCCCAGTTGCAGGGCTGTCCACACAGCAGAGTGGGAGTCTGAATCCAGTTGGGGGGCATGAAGCGGGTGGTAACTGTCATCCTGTTCCAAGTCTTGCTCATTTTCCATTATTCTTCCAGGCACTACCAGCATTATCACTGGCATTTGCACTCTCATCGCCAAACCTGCTTCTGCCACCTTCCACGTCAATTCAGTCTGCATCCATGGCATCAGTGTGGAAGATACAAGGATGCACATGGCCCACCTTTCTTTGGCCCATCGCAGGGGTCTCCATGGGAGTGGCTTGATGGTTCCTCACCCAGACGTAGCAGCACTTTTGTTTCTTGACTGTCTGATACGTTAGGACCACGTCTTTCTCCCAAACCCAGGCCATCCACCTAGTAGTGCAGTGTGCTATTATTTGTCCATTGGCCCCGAGGTACAGCAGAGTTTACATTAAACTCTGACACCAGTGAGTTGGTTTTCCACTGTTTTCCTAAGTTGCAGTCTGTGGGCTACTCGCATTGTGTTGTTTCTGCAACACAAATCTAGCTCAGTAGCAACTTTTTATAAAATGCTTGTGAAATGCTTTTGCAGCACAACTGGAAAGCATGTGCAGCTCTGTCACAAGACAATGCAAAGGTGAGTTACAGGTTTGCAACTTATAGGCAACAGTTTTTGCAAGATGTCACCCTGGATCCAGTAACACCTATGCAACTCTTTGAGAGCTGCACAAGGTAACTCTATAGCATGACAGTTTAAGTGAATCGTACTGCAAACAATTCCAAGATTTATTATCAAAACCTAAGCAGATGCTGGCCCGGTTGAGGTGCTGGACACTTTACTTCACACTACGCCAGTGACCCAGGGTGATTCCCGAACCCGGGTACCAGCGTGTGGGGGAGGGTGGAACAGATTGAGCATGCTGGTGGGCAGCCCCCCCCCCCATGAGGGTGGTGGTGGTGGGTAGCGTAGGCGGAAAGGAGGCAGCAAAGTGACAAGAGGTGGAAGGGGCTGAGCTGGCACCACAGGGTGTGAAGCATGCCTCCACACGCTTGCGTGGCCGTGTGCCATGGGGGGGGGGGTCAGGGGAGAAAATCTAAAAATGCATGTGTGTCCCTGCGATGGGACCAAACAGCTATATATATATATATATATATATATATATATATATAAAAAAAAAAACCTAGCAGATCTGACCACACGCTCGGGATTTAGACTCCGTCAGAGAGTCGGATGTGTTGTATATACCATCCATTTCTGTGCTATGTAACTTTGTACCTATGTAAAGCTGTTGCATCAATTATTTACCACTATGTACTTGTTATTCCCTGTATCTCTACTGCTTATCTACTCTAACTTGTACTCTCCTGGTTCGTACCTGAAAATAAGCAGTTTCACCTAGTGACCTTACCTGGTTACCAAAAGCAAATAAATAAATAAACTATAAGTAATTTGGTTTCAGAATTGCCAGTGAGATCTATTAGAAAAGCTTGTTTCAGTAGTGATAGCCATCCATTCTAACCTGCATATAGAAAACACATATTTTTGATTTAAAAAATGCAGGGAGCTCTTCCTCAGTAGGTTAGAAATAGTAGGGAAATGAAGGGAAGGATCTGAGTTTGGAATCTGTAATTTGGGGCCTTCAGTGCAAGTGAATCAATACCGTATTTTTTATCCTGTGTTTTGCCATGATCTGTTACGTAACCACTGCCACTCAAATCTTGATACATATTTACATGAAGCAGGGGGGATTGCTCCCTGCAGTCACTGGTAAATGCTGAGCAGCACACTCATCTATTAACCATAATTTTAATTTGGTTACAACGTTCGAAGCAAACTCTGCTAGGCTTTGATTTGACATGGTCTTCACTAATTTCCAATTATCACCCGTCACTATTAATTTTGCATGCTGTGTTGAAAGGCAGGCAAAGAAAAGGTTCCCTCTGCCCCACTAAATAATTAATTGGACAATTTATTTCTGTGATTACTGACCTCCAGTGTCTCTCAGTGATGACCGATTATGTTCTCTCCACTAGCACATTAGTGATTGACAGGATGGGGAAAACACCTCACTGGTAGGGCAAAACAATGGACAGGGATCGCACTGCAGCTGCTTGAATTTAAAAATGTTTTTTCTCACTGCAGTTTTTTTTTAAAGAAGTTTATTACTTTTGGGAAAGCTTTAAAAAATATAGACATAAAGCAGCTAATATTTTATAGAATGTCTGTATCTCTTCCTTTAACCCTTCATTACCAGATCATTTACATGGAACAAGGATCCTTCTCCCCAGCAGCTGACCTGCTTTCACTGTTTCATCCTTTGCCAAAATCACAATCCTCTGTTTGACACATCATAATCATTCCCACAGCAACAACTGATGTCACAAACAGAGGATTGTGATTTCAGCAAAAGACTCAGAAGGAGAAGGAGAGTAGCTCTAGCTGAACAAGCATTTGTCAATGCCGAACGTTCGCTTGTAGGTATTTGCAGTGGTATTTGGCACTTGGACATGGCTTAAAAAAATCAGTGACAAAGAAGTACAAGCATTTGTCAATGCCGAATGTTGCTTGCTTCTATGTGCTGTTTAGGTATTTGGAAGTCATTGGAGTGCAAATATTGAAAAATCTCTAACTTACGAAGGCATGAACTGTGTAACGCACGCTTGTAAAACAGTCACTTTTAGGAATTTTTTCACCAAATTTTCAACATAGCCATTTTAAGAGCTCTGCTCATGAACAGTGTCACTGTGATTTTCTTAATGTGTCCCATACATTGATTTCGCACACCAACTACGCCATTGTGCGCTACATGGGCGGAAACACGTTTTGGGCAGGATGTGAAAAATGACAGCTATACTGTTCATAAGGAGGTGTGGTAAAATGGCAATGTTGAAAATCTGTAGTGAAAATATTGAAAATTAAGAACTATGAGCCGCATGTGGAACCGCGTAACGGTCACCATAAAACAGTCATTTTTAGGAATTTTTCACCAAATTTTCAACATAGCCATTTTAAGAGCTCTGCTCATGAACAGTGTCACTGTGATTTTCTTAATGTGTCCCACACATTGATTTGCGATACACCGACGCGCCATTGCGCGCACATAGGCGGGAAACACGCTTTGGGTGAGATGTGAAAATGACAGCTGTACTACCTATAAGAAGGTGTGGTAAAATGGCAATGTTGAAAATCTGGAGTGGAAATATTGAAAATTGCAAACCTACTGACATGCATGGAAACTCGCATAATGCACGCTCTAAAACAGTCATTTTAGGAATTTTTTCACCAAATTTTCAACATAGCCATTTTAAGAGCTCTGCTCATGAACAGTGTCACTGTGATTTTCTTAATGTGTCCCATACATTGATTTCGCACACCGACTGCGCCATTGTGCGCTACATATGCGGAAACACGTTTTGGGCAAGGATGTGAAAAATGACAGCTGTACTGCTCATAAGGAGGTGTGGTAAAATGGCAATGTTGAAAATCTGGAGTGGAAATATTGAAAATTCATAGCGTGCAGAGCGTGCATGGGAACTGCAGAGCACTGCGCTGTGAAAACATTTTAGGAATTTTTTCATCAAATTTCAACATAGCCATTTTAAGACCTCTGCTCATGAACAGTGTCACTGTGATTTTCTTAATGTGTCCCATACATTGATTTGCACAACCGACTGCGCCATTATGCGCTCATATACTGAAACATGTTTTGGACAGGATGTGAAAATGACAGCTGTACTGCTCATAAGGAGTGTAGTAAAATGGCAATGTTGAAAATCTGGAGTGAAAATATTGAAAATTAAAGCATACGAGTGTGCGTAGGAGCTGCGCTAATGCACGCTAAATCAGTCATTTTAGAATTTTGCACCAAATTTTCAACATGGGGTTTTGGGACCCTTCTCATGAATGATGTCACTGCCGTGGCATTGGTAGGACCAAGGTGATTTCATGCAGTGACTGCGCGGTGACTGCGAAATCACCCCGGCCCGAACACGCCATGACAGTGACATCTTTCATGAGAAGGCATCCAAAACCCCATGTTGAAATTGTGCATCACTAAATGCCTGAGATATGCAATAAAGTTGAAAACCCCTATCTGGCCATTATACAGCTTACCGGCATTTCCTCAGTTCGCGGTCGGCTTTGAAGAGTGCAGGCGTGTTCGGTCCACCGATGATCGTCGCGCCAAGCTCCAGAGGTAAGTATGGGGTGAGGGTGTGTGGGGAGGCAGGTGCGCAGTGGGTGGAGTGCGGGTTGTGGGGGGCTGGGAGAAGCGCCATGGGACCGCTTTTCAATTTACAGGTTTGTAAAAAAGACGACGTGGACGCTTACCACGCTGGGGTGGGCCCCAGCGTGGCAGAAGGATGGCTGGGGGCCGTGGAGCCGACGGAGGATTGGGCACCCCGATCTGGCAGACAGCAGCAGGACGTTTGCCACGCTGGGCTGGGCTCCAGCGTGGCAGAAGGATGGCTGGGGGCCGTGGAGCCGATGGGGATTGGGCACCCCGCCGGCAGACGACGCTGGATCGCTTTGCCACGCTGGGATGGCCCCAGCGAGGCAGCAAAGATTTGAGGGGTTGACGCGGTGTTGTGTATGACAGCGGTGGTTTTCTTTGAAGAGAGACCACCGCTGTCATCACAGCACCGCCTCAATTGGTGCAGGACTGCCACGCCTGCTCAATGGAGCAGGGATTGCAGGGGAGGCATACCTCCAAAGTGTCCCATTCTCCCAAGACGTTCCTTGCGCATGCGCGTAAGCGAACGTAAAAAGGATCCGGTTTCCATGCAGATTAACCCACTGTAGTAATTAAGAATTAAAGGAAGAGAATGTAGATAATATATAAAATACTATATAAGGGTTGAATCATTGCTTTGCATTATGCCTTCTGTCTCTGAGTTGTATTTCTGTTTGCCATGTTGTAATTTATGTTATTTGTTCAATGTGTACACCTGTAACCTTGTTTATTTCCTTGTAATTCTCTAGGGTCATTCCTGAAAATAAGCATTTTTATCTAGTGTTCTTACCCGGTCAACACATGCTAAATAAACAAATAAGGTGACTTTTTCATTCATTCACTCAAGTTTTATTTGGTATAGCGCAATTCTCATTGCGATTCACTGCGCTTTACATTTCATTGTAAAACATTTACTAAATATTAAAATACAGTACCAATCAGTACAGACCAATAAATCATTCCTAGCTAAGTTAAAAGTGATCAGTTTAAATTATCAGTAAAAGCATATCTAATTCTGAGGGAAAGCCTGCATAAATAGAAGAGTTTTTAGCTCCCGTTTGAATGTGTTGAGTGCTGGGAGAATCTTTAATATAACGAGGGAGAGCACTCCACAGGGTTGGGGCCATGAGGAAAAAAGCACAGGGCCCTGATGTTTTAAACAAACCCTGCGGATCTCTAGTAATGAGCAAAGTGGGTGGGAAGGGTGATAGGCACACAGGATATCTTGCAGGTAGCCAGGCCCCCTGACCATGCAGGGCCTTATAAGCCAGCAAACCGACCTTGAAGGAGATCTGCCACCTAACCATCAGCTAGTGCAGAGAGCACAGCACAGGCATACTGTGACACATTCTAGGTAGATCAGTTAGCAGCCTAGCTGCCGCATTCTGCACTAGCTGCAGGCAGGGAAGATCTCCTCTTGGCAGCCCTAGGTACAGGGCATTGCAGTAATCCAGGCGAGAGGTCACAAAGGCGTGCACTAGCGCCAGCAGATCACTAGGTGGTACTGGGTGTTTGATCCTGGCTATGTTACTAAGATGGTAAAATGATGTCTGGACCATGGCCGACACCTGTGATTTAAGCGTCAGGCCGCAGTCCAGAACAATGCTAAGATTCTTCATGTGGTCCGAGGTAAGCAACTGGGAGTCTCCAAGCTTTAGCCCTGAGACTCAATCAGGTTGCACCCTTGCCCCCTGGTGACCAGATTCCAACACCAGTACTTCAGTCTTGTCCGGATTCAACCTCAACCAGTTGGCTCTCATCCAGTCTTGGATCTCAGCAAGGCAAGGCAAGAATTAAGCACTGAGACCGTCTCCTGCTGCTTGGGCACAAAAGACATGTATAGCTGAGTATCATCTGCATAGCAGTGAAAACTCAGTCCATACCATCTTATAATGTCCCCTAGTGGTAGCATATACACTACGAACAACATGGGGGACAGAACAGAGCACTGCGGGACCCCACATGACAGAGGCATGGGTGCAGAGGAAAAAATCCCAGACACCACTTGCTGCGTCCTGTCAGTGAGGAAAGATTTAAACCAGTTGAGGACTGTACCAGCCAGTCCATAACAAACCTACAGGTGCTTCATCAGCACCCCATGGTCCATGGTGTAAAATGCTGCTGAGAGAGTGAGGAGAACAAAGATGGACCATCTTCCTCAATCCCTCGCCTCCAGGAGATCATTTAACACCCAAACCAGGGTGGTCCCGGTACTATGCCTTTTCCTGAAACCTGACTGGAGAGGATTGTAGATGTTGTGGGTTGTTAAATAGGTCTCCAGTTGAATGGCCACCACATTTTCAATAACGTTACCTACAAAGGGGAGGTTAAAGACTGATCTGTAGTTTGCCAGGCAGTCCGGGTCCAGTGTACTGTAGGTTTTTTCAGGAGTGGCCTAACAACCATCTCCGGCAGGAGCTCAGGAAAAAACCCTGACACTAAGGAGCTCCTGACTATCTTAGCTAGGACCGAACCAATGGCATCAACACATCCCACAAGGAGGTGTGTTGGACCCAGGTCCAAACTACAGAAGATTGGCCGCAACTCCCGGACAACTCTGACCACATCCATGATCGCCCACTGGTCAAAGTCGGACCAGACCGACTGAATGCCTGTGACCTAAAGCCCATCACTGTAAGTCCCATTAGTGGACACCGAATGGATATCTGATCTGATGGAGGCAATCTTATCAGCAAAATACAGAGCAAACTCATCACACTTTTCTTGTGAAAAGGCTCCCCCAGACTGAAGATAGGCTGGATTACACAGTCTATCAACAGTGTGGAAGAGTTGAGCTAGTCTGTTAGTTGCTGTGGCAATGTCCTTAGACAGGAATTCTGCCTTCTTACAGGAGATTGATGATTGATAGTCCCTATAATGGGCCAGCAATATAAACTTGTCCCCCTCCAGACCAGTCCTCCGCCAGTGCTACTCCAACCTTTGGCCCCTCATCCTCAACTCCCTGAGGGTCCCATCAAACCACGGGGATCCCTGGTGTGAGGTGAGGGATCGAACACGGACAGGCACCATGGAGTCGATGGCCTCAGCAATAACCCTATTACAGGTCACCACCAGTTCCCCCGGCTCCTCGCACACACTCAGCACACCTGATAGGTCCAGAACTGCCATCAGACCCTGTGGGGTCAGACCAGTTAAAGGGCGGTACCAGACCATCTCTGTAGGGGTATCTCTATTGGGGGGCTTCGAACAAGAATCTCACAGTATGGTGGTCCGACCATGCAACCATCTACACTGTAAGGTTAGAGACCTCCATTCCCAGCAGGAAGACAAGGTCCAGTGAGTGGCCGTGTTTATGGGTTGCAGAGGTAACAACAAGTATCAGGCCCAACAAACACATCAGTTGAGGGAAGTCTTGACAAACAGCGAGAGTTCATCATTGACCCAAGCATTGAAATTACCCAGAATAATCCATCTGGGCAACTCCAACACCAGTCCGACAACAAAGTCTACGACTTCCTGCAAGAATACCTTCCCATCCCCTGGGTGACGGTAGATGAGAATGACCTTGCAACCTGCACCTGCAAACCCTTGCATGGCCACACACTCAAAAGACCTCATTGTTCCTATCAGGAAGTCTGTGAGGTTCATGTCTGACTTGAAACCAATTGCCACACCCCCACCCTCACACTCCTCTCTCAGGCAGTGTATCACTGAGTACCTGGTCGGAACTGCTGATTCCAAAACAGGACCAGCATTTTCATCCAGCCAGGTCTTGTTGATGCAAGCCAGATCAGATGTCGCAACAAGATCGGCAATAATTGCCGTCTTGTTCTTGATGGATCTGGCATTGCACAATACTGCCCGAGAGGGATAGGTGGGTGAGACTGGTCCAGCTACCTGCCCACTAACTGTGGATTCCTTAGGTATGGGCACCAGATAGGAAGGACTCCTTTCCTGAGCCCATTTTGCCCCAGGGTGCCTCTTGGTCCTCGCCACCCCAGTTGGTCCCTCCACAGCTAAATTCCCCCTACCTAACCACGCAAATCTTCGCTTCCCTTCCCTCCGTACTATTCCCAGTGCCCTACAACACCTATAAACCTCCACTGTTAATGGGGGACAGTTGAAAGGTCGGAGATCGCAGAGTCTGGAGGAGGAATAAAACCTTCCCCTGAGAGCAGTTGACCAACACATCTTGGCTCCTCCGGTATTGTTACTATCACAGCTATAAACCAATATAACAAATTCTGTTAAATAAGTAACCTAAACTATCACTCACACACACACACACCGCTCGCACTCATTCACACTCTCACTCCACCACCTGAAAACCTCCCCGACCCTCTCAAAACAAATATAATTAACTGTTATATTAAGGAGTCCATAAATCCATGGAGCAAAACTCAAATAAGTTCTTTTAGACTATCAAGAGGCACCTTCCTCTCTCACCGGACACCTCTCAAAACTGAAAGTTTTCTGAAAAGCATGTTTCTAGAAATAGTCACAGAGAGAAAACATGAAGTTTTACAATAGTCGCAGTACCATCCACACTGGATCGCTCGCCCCCAGGTTGACAAGCCAGAATATTATAGAGCCTCAGACCCTCTCACTGAGTGAGGTTTTCCTTCTAGGTTAACTTCCAAGATCTGGATTACTAATTTGCCAACTTCCAGGTAAAAACCACCAGGTTACCACTGATCCACGCTACTGGTGCAGGCCCTTGCACAGCCCTTCCAGGCCCTGTCCACATTGCTCCACATTTTCTGAAACATTTCAAAAAATATTTTGTGTTCCATGCTAAAGCACAGTTGTCGATGTATCCACACTGCTACCCGACACCATGCTTGCCATTCCGAGTTCCCATGCATGATTGCAGCAATACCGAGCACCACAATGCATACCGGGATACTTACGAACGGGCATGGCCACGGATCGGGAAAACAAAATATTCCATCCCCATACTCCATGAGTTTGGGGATGTAAGTTATCTATCCCCTTTTCTTTTGAGCAGCAAGGTACAAGCCCCGGAAGTCATCAGATGTTTCCTTAAACTGTGTTGCAGCACAGTTTGCATCCACACCACTGTTAACACGGTTTAAGGCAACCGTTTTGATGTGAAATGGTGCTCAAAACCTGCTCCGATCAGGTTTCTAGCACGGTTTTCAAACACGGTTTGTAGCACGGTTTTACCATGCTACAGTGTGGACGCAAACTGTGTTTGCTGTTCTTGTAACGTTACCGACTGCCAGTAACGTTACAAGACCTTCACTGTGGACAAGGCCTAAGAGGTGAATATCATGATACTTTATGAAAATTTAAGTAACTTGCCAGACCGAAAAGAAAACTTATGTAAACAACACATTATCAGAGATTGAAGGTGTCTTAGATACCAACTCCTTTTGTAGTATCGAGTCTCAATATCGCTTTCCAAAAATTTCCCAGCAGTACCAGGCTCACTGTGAAGGTGATAAAAAAAATTTTTACAGCACGAGGTGCCCTCCTGTTTTCCTGTTAGGGCCTATCCTAATATTTTGATATGTTGTGGCCTTTTCTTGTTAAATTAATAGTAGTCAATCAGTTGCTTCTCTCTTTTTATATAGTCTGAACATTCTGTGAAGTCAGTAACACCATTCCAGGCCACTGAGATAAATAGCAAGGACGTAACTGACATTATGGAAAGGTCTAAAAAATATGAAAAGTAAGAGCGGTAACTGCTGAGGAGAGTGGAAGGAGACAGTTATCAAAAACTGGTCAAAAGCATATCAGAATGCATCACAGGCATGGAAAGGAAAGTTGACGGGGGCAGTTGACTGTAAAAATCATTATCTAGTACCTTAAAAGCAGCAGTATTTGTTAGCTGGTAAAAAAGTTCATCATATATTTTTTTTTTTTTTCCATATTCATTTTCTCTCCTCGGAGCACCAGAGTAGGCTGGCTTCCGTCCCTTCCCTTGGGAGGACTTATTCAGCGCTGTCTGTATCAGTGATTCATGTGCCTACCCTAGTACCCCGTAATTTTTCCTTAACTCCCTGGAGCCCCAGTGCAGGGACATAATGTGTGTGTAGAGGCGCACACGTCACGTTGGCCGGCCCTGCTTCCACCACCCCTGGCCTAATGCCTTAGCCCCCCTCTGAAATCCACACTACCACCATGCCTCCACATAGTGGTAGCCGAAGGCTGCGTAGGCTAACCTCCCTGATCCAGGAGAGGAGAAATGCCAGTTAGCAGCTCAGTCCTCACCCAGCCCTCACCCTCATATATGATATACTATATATATAATATACCCTGTGTTTCAGAGCTCTACCTTGTTAAGGCCTCATTGTCATACAGATGTCAACTGTTTCTTTTTTTCACCTCAGTTAGATCTTGTGTCTTGCTCCACCCCCTGATGTGGGCCAGCCGTCCTTTGTGGCCTTGGTTGACATTGCACACTCTGCACTCTGGGTTCATGCACCACCCCTTGTGTGAGAGAACTGCAAAGAGCCACTGCAACATTCCAGCACTCATCATTCCCATCCAAGCTGGCTCATGCTGCAGGTGGTGGCACTCCCTAGCCCTCGTTGCCATGATTCTGGCTTCAGGATTCTGCTTCTGACCCAAATTTGCTTACTTATACTAGTGCACAGTACTTTCACTGGCCCAAGGGGCGTCCCACAGAACAAATATTTTGCATGAATTACATGCCCTTTTTGGGAAGTGACTTGATGAAGTATGCTGGATTCTGACAGTGAATCATATTTGATTCTGTTTTTTCCATTCTTCGTTGCTGCACCTCTGGCCACTAGTCCCCCAGTCCTGCAGCACCCCCCCCCGCCCCATGACTAACTCTCTCATAGAATTACTGACTAGCTGCCACATAGCCAGGACCACACTTGGTGGTGAGTGGCCTGCCATGTTGCTCATGCTTGGCCCTGTGGTGGATGCTGGTATCGGACTGAGGCATTTTTTGTCCAGTTTTCTACCCAGTGCACTGGCATGCAGTAACATGTTTGCACACGAAGATGGCGCAATTCAGATTCCCTGGTACAAAAAAATAAAGTGTTTGAGATACTTTGAATATAAAGATGATGTATAGGAGCCAACCCGCTGATGCAGCAGTTGTGCAACCGCTTGCAATGCTGGCGACCCGGGTTTGGAAGCAAACTCGGGCCACTAGAGGACCGGTTGGGGGGAGGAGGATGAGTGAACAATGGACAGCTCCTCTCCTCTGGGGGGTGGGAATGTCACAGTGCTCAATGCATGTCTGGCCCCTAGCGGCGAGCTGGGGGAGGGATCATCTGGGCCTGTCATGGTTTGGGTGGAGGGATGGGTAGACACCGACGTCTACCTACAGGCATGCGGGGCAGCGTCTTGGCTTCACTGCATGCTGCGTCCCTCCTTACTGTTCCCCGGAACAACTCTGCGACTAATGGGTAAACTCATGGGGTTGGAAGTCCTGCAGTTGAGTGTGTTCTGATGTCGGGGGAGAGCTGGGGCCGAAGCAACTGCCGGGGAGCATAAGCAATAAATTAAAAAAGAAAATAAAGATGATGTTTAGAAAATCAAATTATTTCTAGCTCACTGTATTGTTCCCTTTAAGTGGAACATAAACTGGTCTTGGTATTACCTTAGTGTCGACTCAGTGAAGGTCTGGTTTCAGCTTGTTATCCTCCATGCTCCGGCTCAGATCAGTTCTAGCCAAATAGAATATATTTCTCAGGATTCTGCATTTCTTTGACAGCTAGTTAGATACTCAGTAACATGATCTTCAAAGGCAGTATCCCGTGTTGGATTAAGTTGATGTTTATTGGCTGAAATTGGATGCTGATGACATCTATACAGCACTCGCTGTCACAACAATTTCAACCCTTGAAACCGGACTGATTCAAGAGGACAGGAAAGCCTGCCCAAATAATTGGCATACTTTACTTTATAATTCATACATTCTATGAAGTATACAATTAGAAATGAAAAGTCTGTGTTCCTCATCTGGAATTAGATAACACGTAGATGAAACTGGAAACTGGAATGTAGCTAAATCTTGTTTTTGTTCTTACCATGCAACCCCCAAAGAGGGTTATTAATACTTTCTCACCCACGGCTGGCATGGCTTACTTTTGACTGTATCAGCAGCCTTGAGTGCCACATCAAGACACTAGTAGTGTGGACCCATCTCACTTTACAGAGGCCAACCCCTGATGTCTGCTTCAGCCCAGTAGTGTCAGTGGATCAGTAGGTAGCACACTTGACCTTGGGGATGGAAGATCACAAGGTTATGGGTTCTAGCTCCACACTTGGCACTTGGGGTAATTCCCATAACTAACACTGTAGTGTGTGTGTGTGGGGGGGGCACTGTTTGAGGTGCCATATTCGGACCCTTATGCACATCTCTTGTCACCTGTCGAGGTGGAAGCAAAAGATCCTATGGCAGGTATCGATGAAGAGTAGGGGAAATTTTATTTACAGAAAACAACAATACAGGAAAAAAATACAAGTATTTATAGAAATGAGTTCATAATTCAGAAATGAAACTAAAACACAACTGCTTAGCCAGTATCTACAGCATAGGAAAAAAGATGCACAAAGAAAAAAGGAAACACAAGCTGATCAAAAAAGTATATAAGAACTGTTACCATTATCTCAGGTGATTCCAGAGGCTGTATTTCCAGAAACCATCCATAATTGGACCTGTAAGGCATAGACTGCCAATATCCCCTGTTCCACTTTCTCCACGAGGCCCATTAACGGGATATGTGTTTGTGGCACCGAAGCTGCCAGTAGACTATTTCAAAACTGTAAGTATGATACGGAGAATCTCTGAGTGGTATTTACTCAACCCCCACCCCTGGAAATCAGCATGAACCAAAACATCATATGACATGTGGGAATAATGTGACTTATTCCACCCTGTGGCCAAAAGAGTTCAGAAACTCTTAATATAAGTACAATCCAGAAATAAATGTTCCACTGTCTAGAATGACATGACACACTCGGGCCTTAAACAGAAGTGTTCTTGGGTTAAACCACAGACAGGTTTTGGATACTCTTGTGATGATGGTTTTTTGTCTGTCGTGGCAACAGAGCCACAAGGTGTCCCACATTTTCTGCAGTATCCTTTGCTCCAAAAGCTGATCCAAAATCCACCTCATTTGTATCATGGGGACAACTGAAACATGGCTCTGCATTGAAATGCCTCTCCAAAATGCAGCTATAAACCTGCTTCTGATATTACACGTGTACTGCCTCCAGTCAGAATTATATTACAAATATATCCATGGCACTCCAACACATTACAATCTGGGTTATGTACACCTGATAGGCTGAGAGATGTACATGTGACCAGGGAACAAATTTCAATCCCCCTACCTAATCCCTTTTAGTTCCTGAGCTAATCCGTTAATTTATGATCTGATTAAGCTGAAACACTGTTGCCTGAGCTCCTGGTGTGCAGAGTTTAATACTACCTACTGAGAACCATTTAAAAATAAGGTAAGAGCTCCTGACTCAGCTGAGAATAGCTAGTTAGCAGACTGAATTTTCCTAATATCTGAACATTTTCTAACTATTCTAATAATTTAAATCTGGAAGCCTTTGTTACAACTTTCCTTGCCATGGTAGCATCCTCGATAGGCACTAGAATTTTCTAGGTTGTTAGTTCTACCTTTAATGTCGCCCTGTGATATATGCTATGCATGTGCTGAATTATAGTTTGAAACTAGCGCTTTAAATATTGGAGACGCAGGTATGCACTGTCTGCTTCCACTCACAAGTGGGAGCAGCTCTGCCGTGAGCATTCCTGCAGGCCCTATATCATCGGCTGCAGTGGAGTGCATTTATGGTCCCTGAATGTGGCTGGAATCTGCAGACGGTCCACTGCTTCAGTGGGGCATCCAGGTGTACAAGAGCCTGCACACTAGGCATGAGTCATTTCGACCTCTCATGTAGAGGCCATAATTCACCAGCTGAGTGAGACCACAATGAAACAGTCACAAAGAGCTCCAACATTACAGTGAAAAGAAGGCTCCCTGCTTTAAATTTGGCACCAAGGAATTAGAGAATGCAGCACTAATTGCACAACTGGTGGGGCAAGCCTGGCTGTGTCTCTGTGTTCAGGTCACATTTTAAATCAAGAAGCAAGCACTGCCTCCTTGAACCGTAAGCACTTATTTAATTGTGAATAATATACTGCTCAGGGTGTGAATTACAAGGGAGCGAATATCAAGGCTGTCTGGAATACTGTACACTAGTAGCTCAGTATATGCTGGGGTCTGTGGACCACGCCTGTAATGGTGGACGTGCCTCCTTTTTCAGAGGCATCATGTTTACAGACATACAGCACTTTCCCTTTCTCCCTTGCCCCCTTCCTGCCCAACAGAAAATGGGCACTCCTTCTAGTACGCACGCATGAACCAGCAGAGCATACACATTGTGCTATGGGCTGGCATGCACGCACATGGCAGGCAAGCTTCTTAAGTCAGGAGGACTCATGACACAGTAGGACATGTGCAGTCCACACTTGGCCAACTTTATTTATTTATAATTTATTTATTCAATTTTGGTGACCGGGGTAGGCCCACTGAGCCCCGGTGGTCCCTTTTTCAGGGGCGACCCATGTTAAATTACAGAGGTAAGACATACCTAGTACTTTACAAGGTGATGGCATAGTACATATTTTTAGGCATACATAGTGGTTGACAGGATGGTAGCAGTACATATTTTTAGATATTGCATTACAAATACAATACAAAGACGAGGATAGGTTCAAAGTGTGCAGACCAGTATTTGTACAGTTTTGGACAGTGTGGGGGTAAGGGGATTAGCTCAGGCATTGTGGCAAGAGCAGATGCTGGCAACCAGCAGGTGGGCTTTGAGCCTGGTTTGGAATGCTTTGATGGAAGAAGCTTCCTGTACAAAGGGTGGGAGTTTGTTCCATAGCAGAGGGGCAGAGGAGGTAAAGGACTTGCCACCTGCCTTAATCCTTACCCTAGGTTCTTCTAGGAGGATTTGCCCTGTGGTACAGAGGTTCTGCCTGGAGTGCTTGGGGGCTAGGAGCCCAGTGAGGCTGGCAGGGGGGGAAGAGCGGAGGAACTTGTATGCATGGCAGAGCAAGGGGTACTGAAGGCAAGAGTCAAGTGTTGGCCAGTTTAGGAGTGCCAAGGCATCACAGTGATGACTTTTAGCGTGAGACTGTTAGGCAAAGCGAGCCACCATGTTGTACAGCACATGCAATCTGTTGACCTTGAGTTTAGCCATGCCCTGCATAACTGGAGCGGTGTAGGTCAGGGTGGGGAGGAGGACGCTTGTGGCTATGGTGATCCTGGCCTCAGGGATCAGCTGGTCTTTTAGATGGTAGAGCATTCCTAATTTGCAGTGGATGGTTTTCGTTACCTGGTCAATATGCTTCTTTAGGGTGAGGTCCTGGTCCAACGTTAGACCTAGGTATTTTAGGGAGCCCTCCACTTCAATGCAGTTGCTAGAGACAGAGGTGAGTGGGAGTGATTGGGTTCTGTCTTGGCCTAGGGATCTTGGTCCAAACAGCATGACCTATGTTTTGCCTGTGTTAAGAACCATTCTGTTCTTTATGAGCCAGGTCTCCAGCATAGTAAAGTCAGCTTGGAGATGAGGGCCCAGGTCAGCCAGGTTGTCCAGGGATCGGTATATGACAGCGTCATCTGCATACTGGACAACTGAGCTATCCCCACAGTGACTACTTAGGTCATTGGTGAACAGGGAGAAGAGGAGTGGGTCCAATATTGACCCTTGTGGTACATCCTCCTTTAGGGGAAGCAGATCGGATATTGCTCCTTTCCACTTGACTCTGTTCGACCAGAAAGGTAACTGTCAAACCATGTGAGAGAGTGGGGGTCTAGGTCTAACCTACCCAGTTTTATCGGCAGGAGTTGGTGGTTGACGAGTTCAAAGGCCTTGGATAAGTCAATGAAGACCACCCCTGTAGGGATCCCTTTATCCATGGCACCGGTACATCTACCACAAATTTTATTAGGGCAGTGTCTGTTCCATGGTTATTTCTGAAGCCGTGTTGGGAGGGGGCTAGTAGCTGGTGAGAATGTAGGTAGTCTCGGATTTGCCCGTAGACTAGCCTTTCCTGAACGTTTGCTAGGGTGCAGAGCAGGGAGATTGGCCTGTAGTTGTCAATGGGTTCCCTGGGGCCTCCCTTGCAGATGGGAACCACATAGGCCTGCTTCCACATGTCAGGGATGACTCTTTCGAGTAGGGATCTATTTATGAGCCTGGTTAGGGGTCTGGAGATGGCTGGTGCTGTGGGGTATTCTGCTAGTTGAATAGTCTGACCCGGGTATCATCAACCCCAGATAAATCAATAAGCTGCTAACAGGACTGCTCAGCTCATTAAGTTCTCAACCTATGCATGCTCCAAATGTCAAGCAACATGCCTGTGGGAGAGGACAGCTCTATATCAACAGCAAGAGCTACCGATGTTGTCTCATCTGCCGGAGGTATGCAATGACATCACTTCTGTTGACCATTTGATAGAATTCACTGAAGGGCTACACATCAGACTACATGTAAATGTGCTGACACTAGATTCATTTGGTGTCTGGAAGCAGAAACATGAGTACACATGGCTGTTACCCCTCAGGAGCGGAAGTGGCCCCCAGTGTGGGCATTCCTGCAGCCCTTGCCTATGCAGCTGCAGTAAAACACTTGCATGGTCCAAGGTATGCCTGATTGCAGTGAACACTCCCCCTACTGCAACAGGATGTCCTGCTACCTACAGGGCCATACATAGGGCAGGAGTGTTCTAGGCCACTCATTTAGCGGCCGATATGCACTAGCCTAACCCCCAAAACTCTGACTATGGTGAGCACTTGTATAAAGGCATGGAATGAGTAAAAAGGGCTAGAATGTGAAATAATCCCTATTAAAACCACGAGGTAACTGCCAAAAGCACCACACCAATTGAATGATGAACATAGTTTGTATCCAAATCACTTCCCTTATCTAGATGTGGAAGGAGAGCTTTAACTCGGCAACTGATAAGACACTTTGACCCCAACCCACACACCACTGAACGTTATCCAACATGGTGGATCATGCCAGCTGTTGTAGCTAAGGTCCAAGATGCCACTGGCAAGTTGAAGTTCTGCCCTTCTTCTTCTAGAGTCTGGGATGCTGTGTTCTACTGGAAGTGCACATGTCTCTGCGAGCCTGTGCAGTAACGCTACATACCGGGGCGATGCATGATGCTGCCATGCATATGCAGTTTCTCTAACAGCCATATGGTAGGAACAGACATCTTAAAGAGCAGGTAAACTACTGCGAGGGGCCAGGGGGACTCATGATGCTGCATGCATGTGCTGTCCCCCATAGACCATATTGGTAATAGGCACACAGGTGTTTGTACATGTGCAAAACCATCTTCTGGTGGCAGACATCTTTACATAGGCTGACTACACGTTTGAGTGCTCCACTAGCCACCAGCTTCACCAGGGAGGAAGAGGGAGGGAGAGAACAAAGAAGCATAGAAACATAGAATTTGACAGCAGATAAGGACTGCTTGGCCCACCTAGTCTGCTCATTTCCCTACCTATTGTATAAACTCCACATCCTATTTGATCTGTAGCTTACCTTCGCATTTCTACCACTAAGGTTGCCTTCTGTCTGTCCAGTACATTCTTGAATTCCCCTATCTTTTTTGCCCCACGACCTCCTCAGGGATGCTGTTTCATGCATCTGCCACCTTTTCCATGAAAAAATACTTCCTCACATTGCCCGAGTCTTCCTTCTTCCCTCTAGCCTCATATTGTGACCCCTTGTTCTTCCACATCTCCTTTTCTGAAAAATGCTGCCCTCCTGAACTTTGTTAATCCCACTGATTGTACTTGAAAGTCTCTATCATATCCCCCATTTCTCCTTTCTTCCACAGTATACAGTACCTACTGAGTTCCCTCAGTCTCTCGTCATATAGTTTCTGCTGTAGTCCCTGCACCACTTTTGTTGCCCTCCTCTGGACTGTCTCTACCCTGTCTATGTCCTTTTGGAGATGAAGTCTCCAGAACTGCACACAGTACTCCAGATGAGGTCTCATCAACTGTCTGTAGAGTGGCATTACCACCTCCTGTTTTCTACTGGTAATACCTCTCCCTATGCACCCCAACATCCCACTGGCTTTCCTCACTGCCTTCTCACATTGTTTGGCTACCTTTAAGTCATCTGTTATGATTACCCCCCAGGTCCATTTCCAGTTTGGTTATTTCTAATACCTCGCCCCGCATTTTTTATTCCTCCCCTGTGTTTTTGTTCCCCAAGTGCACAATTTTGCACTTCTTTGCATAGAATCTGATCCACCACACTCTTGACCACTCCTCCAAGTTGCCTAAGTCTCTTCTCATCCCCCCCCCGGAGCGTCAGCCTTATTGCAGATCTTAGTGTCATCTACAAAGTGGCATACCTTTCCTTCTAGTTCCGCTGCAATGTTGCTTATAAAGACATTTAAGAGTACCGGCTATAAGACTGAACCTTATAGCACCCTGTTGGTTACCCCCTCTCTTCAGATTGAACTCCGTTTACCACCACCCTCTGTGTCCTATTGCTAAACCAATTTCTGACCCCATTTACCACCTTGGGACCCACTCCCAGATTGCCCAACTTGATTACTAACCTCTTGTGTGGAACTGTGCCAAGTACCTTGCTAAAGTTTAAATATGCCATGTCCACCGCCACTCCCTGATCTACTACCCTTGTCACCTAGTCAAAGAAATCTGTCAGATTATTTTGACAAGACCTACTTGCTGTAAATCCATGTTGCCTTGAGTCTTGTGCCCCTCTGGCCTCTTGATATTCTGCAGTCCTTTCCTTCAACACTGATTCCATCATCTGCAATACCACTGAGGTCCAACTGATCAGTCTATAGTTTCCCGCTTCTACCTTGTTCCCTCTTTTGTGAAGGGGTATCACGTTTGCCCTCCTCCAGTCTTCTGGTACCACTCCCTCCTCCTGTAATTTGTTGAATAGGGCTGTCAGTGGTGTAACTAGCACCTCTCTGAGTTATTTTAGTATTCTTGGATGTATCCCGTCTGCCCCATTGCCTTGTCCACTTTCAGTTTCAAGAGTTCCTTTAACACTTTCTCTTCTGTGAATGGACAAGTGTCCACCCCTCTTCCCTGTGTGTTTCTACTGCTTACTTATGGTCCCTCCCCTCCTCTTCCTTTGTGAATATTGAGCAGAAGTATTCGTTTAGGATCTCAATTTTTTCTAGGTCCCCCTTTGCCCACTCCCCCCCCCCCTTTACTTAACCTCGCTATCCGCCCTCCTTGGTCTTTTTTTTTCCCTAATGTACCTGAAAAAGTTTTTTTCCCCCTTCTTTACTGTCTGGGCTATCTTTTCTTCTGTTTGCACCTTTACACTTCTGACTGCTTTCTTCGCCTACCCCTGCTTTGTCTGATACAGTTCCCTGTCTTCCTCCCTCTGTGTTTGTACTTTTTGAATGCCATTTTTTTTCTCTCTAACCTTCTCTGCCACTTCTTTAGAAAACCATGTTTTTTTCTTTCTTTTTGCTTTGCTTGCTTGCTTCACACAAAGGCTTGTTGCCTGTGTTATGGCTCACTTGAGGTTCTCCCACTGCTCCTCTACCCCCCCTCCTTCTCCCTTTGCCATTGCTTTCTTGAGGCATTCTCCTATTTTTTCAAAGTTGGCCCTTTTGATGTCTAGGACCCTTGCTTTTGTGAGGCTTGTCTCTTCTACTGTCTTTACCTTGAATCTTACTGTGTGGTGATCGCTGGACTCTAGATGGCTGCCTACCAATACAGCCGTTATTCTGTCTCCATTTGTGAGCATCAGGACCAATATCGCCCCCTCATGGGGTGGATTCCACCACTAGCTGTCTGAGGCACGCCTCCTGCATGCAGGGCATCCTAGATGTCTTTGCTCCTGGATGTGGCTGCAGCATAGGCGTTCCAGTTAGCATGTGGCATATTTAGGTCCCCAACCAATAACACGTTCCCTTTCTCTGCCATTTTAAGGATGTTTTCTACTATTACCCTATCTATTTCCTCACCCAGTGCTGAGGGTCTGTAGATAACCCCATGTGGATAGTGGTGCCATTTCCTGTCTCCAGAGTGACCCTCAGTGCCTCCTCTCCTCCCCTTTTTCCCTTTATCTCCATTGTTTTAATCTCCTCTCTGATGTAGATAGCTATCCCTCCTCCCTTTTTGCCCTCCCTGTCTTTCCTGTAGACTGTGTACCCCCGACATGTTAATATCCCAGTCATGGCTTCTCATGTACCATGTTTCTGTAACTGCCACAATACCCAGGTCTTCTCCTGCCATCAAGGATTCTAGGTCAGGGATCGTGTTACCCAGGCTTCAGGCATTTGTACACATGGCCCTCTATGTTTTGATGGCCTCATCCCTATTTGTTCCTATCCTGTCCCTTCCCCCTGTGAATCCCCTGGCTTTACCTCCTGTTTCAGTCCCTTGTGCTTTTTCATCATTAGGATCCTTTTATCTGACTACCTTAATCTGCGCGTGTGTGTGTAGTTTGGTTTTCTCTGCATATTTCCACCTCCCCCCTTGGCTAGTTTAAATGCTTGCCAATGAAACATTCAAACCTTTCACTCAGGATCCTGGTCCCCCCCCCAGGACAGATGCACAATATCCCCTGCATATGGGCCTGCATTCTTCCAGGTGGGCCCTCAGTCCCCAGTGAAGCCAAAACCCTCAACTCTGCACCAGTTTTTCAGCCATTTATTGAATTCCATGGTGTGGAGCACCTTGGCCTCTCCTATGCCATAGACGGCATTTCCGAGAAGGTTACCATGCCTGCCACCTGTTTAAGACCCCTCCCCAACTCCATGAACACCTTCTGCACTGCCCTAACCTCATTCTCAGCTAGGTCATTTGTCCCCAGGTGGATAATGACGTCTAGCTCCCCCTCCCGTGCCATTGCTCCAGCAATACTTAGGATTCGCCTCCTATCCTTCCAAGCCATGGCGCTGGTAGGCACCTTACCTCTCTCCTTCTTCCCTCTCCCACTCCCAGTTCTACTCCCTAATAATAGAGTCCCCCACTAGGAGTTGCTGCCTTCTCCTCTGGGGTCTTGTGCCTCCCCCCCCTTCAGGGGTCTCCACTGTGGAGGTTCCCCACATCCACCTTGTCTACCATTGTGGGTGCCTCAATGGGATATCCTCTGCCAGAATAACACAGGAGTTGTGGAGTGTAACCACAGATGGGATGCACCTCTGACCAACCTCCCTCACCCTCTCTGAACCCACCGTCGTCCAACCGCTCCGCCTTACTGGCATTATCTGAGGCAGTGATGGTGGCCTTGGTCATCCCTGGGTGAGGGAAGAGGTCTCCTGAATCACAGCCAGCTTGGCCTGGAGATGAGCAAGCTTCACCCTCAACCCAGAGACAGAGGCCACTAACACATGTGCCAAGACTCTGAGTAAGCTGTACAGGTCTAAAAAGCGTAGCTGGCTCAACAGGGAAGTGGCGGGGAAGGTGTGGGAAAAGAGAGTGGTCTTCAACAGGTGCAAAAAAATGGGGCAAGGGGAGAACAAGGAGTACTCAAAGAAATCCAGGGGAGTAGAGCAGTCAGGGCAGCTAAAGTGGCATGGGGTCTGAGACTGGCACAGGGGATCAGAGAGGGGGTAAAGGATTTCTTCAAGTACATAAGAGAGAAGAGGAGCTGTAAGGATGAGATTGTCAAGATCAAAAGGAAGGGGGGTTGGGCAGAAAACAGGGAAGACCCAGGTGGAGGCACTCAATGAGTACTTCTGCTTGGTATTCACTAAAGAAAAAAAACAGGCCGATACCACAAGAGAAAGGAGGGGCGGGCAGGTGGGGGAGGGGCAGATATAATGACAGGGTCATCCAAGAGGATAGGGTTCTAAAAGGCCTTAAAGCCTTGAGGGTGGACAAGACCATGGGACCTGATGAAATACATCCAAGAGCCCTAAAGGAGTTGGCAGAGGTATGGGCAGGCCCACTGGCAGACCTTTTTAACACCTCACTGGAAACAGGGAATGTGCCCATGGACTGGAGGATGGCTCATGTGGTGCCTCTCTACACGAGTGGTCCTAGGGATGAACTGGGCAGTAATACACTAGTAAGCTTGACTTCCATCGTGGGGAAGCTAATAGAGACCATTCTAAAGGAGAGAGATTGATAACCTTCCTGGATAGTAATGGACTCCAGGACAAGACACAGCACGGGTTTGTTTTGAGAAGACCATGTCAGACTAACCTAATTGACTTCTTCGATTGGGTCACAAGAGTGGTTGATGAGGGCCATGCCGTGGATGTCCTGTGTCTGGACTTCAGTAAGACCTTCAACTCTGTGCCACATGGAAGGTTACTGGGCAAACTTAGGAACCTGGGGGCCGGGGAGAAACTTTTGGGATGGGTTAGGAGCTGGCTGCAGAACAGAAACCAGAGAGTAATGGTTAGAGGGGGAGACCTCCAAGCCAAGACCCGTGACTAGTGGGGTACCACAGGGCTCGAGGCTAAGCCTCGTTTTAGTCAACATCTTTATCAGAGGCATTGCAGAGGGGATCAAGAGTAAGATCAGCCTGTTCGCTGATGACACAAAGATATGTGCAACGGTGGTCAATGAGGAAGGGAGGCAGGAACTCAGGGAAGATCTAGCAAAACTCAAGCACTGGTGGGGTGTGTGGCAGCTCGGGTTTAATGCTGAGAAGTGCAAGGTTATGCACCTTGAAGCCAGTAACCCCAGGACTGGCTTTTAGCTGGGAGGAGTGCAGGTATCTATTTCAGAGGAAGAGAAGGACTTAGGGGTACTAGCACAGGAGACATGAAGGTATTGGTACAGTGCCGGAGGGCGGCAGCAAGGGCCAATCAAATACTGGAGCACATTGCCAGGAGTATCACCTCTAGAAGGGCCTGTTGGATAAGCTGGGAGAAATGGGGGTGGGGAACCAGATGATCAGATGGATAGGCAATTGGCTCCAGGACCGGACCCAGAGGGTCGTAGTTGGTGGGATAGTCTCATCCTCAAGGAGGGTCATTAGTGGGGTCCCACAGGGATCAGTCCTGGGGCCCCTTCTGTTCAACACCTACGTATCTGACATAAGGACAGGAATCAGGAGGAGATGAGTCTCTTTGTGGATGACTCAAACTGGGGGCGGTGGTGGATGGGGAGGAGGGGAGGGTGGCCCTGCAGGGGGACCTGGAGGCTCTGGAAAGATGGTCTAGAAAGTGGAAGCTGAGGTTCAATGCAGGGAAATGCAAGGTACTCCACCTGGGGGCCGGAAACCCAGGTCAAGTGTACACCCTGGGGGGGAAATGCTACAAGTCTCGATGGCTGAGAGGGACCTGGGGGTGGTGGTGGATGTCAAGATGAACAACTCTGAGACTTATAGGAGGGCAGCAGCCAAGGCCAACAGGATGCTGGGATGCATCGCTAGGGGGATCACCTCCAGAAGGAGGGAAGTGATACTCCCTCTGTTTAACTGCTTGGTGAGGCCGCACCTGGAGTACTGCGGCAGTTTTGGAGGCCACACTTAAAGCGGGACATTAACCTCCTGGAGAGGTCCAGAGGAGGGCAACCAAAATGATTTGGGGCTTGGGGACAGGACCTATGAGGAGAGACTCAAGAGCTAAATATGTACACATTGGAAGAGAGAAGGGACTGGGGACATGATAGAGGTCTTTAGGTACATGAAGAGGGTAAATAGGGGAGGAACAGTCGGGTGCTTCAAGGAAGGAGGAAGGGGCCACTAGAGGGCATGGGTGGAAGCTGGAGGGGGGAAGATTCAGGGGAGAAAGGAGGAGGTGCTACTTCACTGAGAGGGTGGTGGAGCCATGGAATGCACTGCCTAGGGGGCTGGTGGAGGCAGAGACAGTGGAGGGGTTCAAGAGGGGGTGGGACAGGTACATGGGAAGGGTTCTGGAAGCAAAATCCAATGCAGCAAGAATATCCAGAACTGGGAAGGGAGAAGCCAGAGAAGGCGAGGGGGACAGCAAGGTCAGCACCCAGATTGGGGACTGACCAAACGAGCAGACACGAAAGACCATTAGGCCTATTCTGCTGGCATTTTAGTATGTTAGTATGTTAGAAGACAGGAGGTTATCATGCCATTGTTCAGATCACTGTTGAGGCTGCACTTGGAGTACTGTGTGCAGTTCAGGTGCCCTTACCTAAACAAGGACATCGACTAGTGGAAGGGGTGCAGCGTAGGGTAATAAAGATGATCCTAGGTCTGGGGGATAAACCCTATGAGGAAAGATTGAGGGAGCTCAACATGTATTCCCTGGAGGATAGAAGGGAGAGGGGGGACATGATCGAGACCTTTAAATACTTAAAAGGCGTTAACGGGGTCAAAGTGGGAGGAGTGTTCCATTTAAAAGGAGTGAGGGTCATGAGGGGGCACAGTCTCAAGTTGGTAGGGGTAGATTCATGAGGGAGATGAGGAGGCATTACTTCACAGAGAGGGTGGTGGCTGGGTGGAATGCACTGCCAGAAGAGTTGATTGCATTGAAGACAGTGAGCAGTTTTAAAAGGGATGGGATAGAGTCAAAGGGAGGGTGAGTACAGAGAAGAACATGGGGGGAGGGGAGAATCCAGGTGGGGGATGATGGAAAGGGACTGCAGTAAAAGTGGACTGCAAGCTGCAGACTCGATAGACCAATGGGTCTTTTTCTGCTGGCATTTTCGTATGTTTGTATTACTAAGGACACTCCTTAAATCGCTAAGCAGTATTCGCTTCCCAATTAAGATCACAAACAACCTACCAGAAGCACTGCACTTTTGAAGCGCCAGGCTCATGAAGGGATGTTTCAGAGAGAGTGAGACTCATGAAGTGACACTATTCAACCCATAGTTTTGAAGTGGGGTGGGCTGATAAATAGCACTGCACTTCTAGAGACGTGAGGGACAAATTAGGGCTATTTTATCCCACAGCTGGACTGGTCACACTTGAACTGCCAGCTTAGCTCCATCCTAATATCCAGAAAGGGATCTTCACTAGATATCCCATCATGAAAGGATAATTATAATACTACTCCTGACAGTTTGTATAGTGCACTGAAAGGAAAACCAGATGGCTATGGAAACATATACAGATATACTCAGAATAGGCATTAGTAGGCAGCATTGGTGCTATCAGAAAATGAATCACCCCTATACAGATATATACAGAATATGCATTTAATAAGCAGCATAGGGGCTATTTGAGAATTAATTGACCCCTGACACTATGTATCACATGCCAACAAGGAGTTCCGGTATCATGCAAAGCACTACGTGATCAGGAGCAACTATTAAGACAGGTGCTGGTTCACGCTTGAGGTGTAGTCTTGAGCAGCCAGGACAACGACATTGCTCTATAAGGCATTTCTATCCATGGAGATAATGTTAACTAGTACCAGTATAGCTGCTTCGTGATACTTGCTTACAGTGGCTCGTGTATGGGTGGCGCCATTCCAACCATGCCAGCTTCACAGGGGATCCTGGCGTGCCATCCTAGTGGGGCATCCTCTCGATCCTATGTTGAGCTATCATCATTTTTTCCATTTCTGGCAGCTCATCCACGGAGCTACTGGGGGCCAATGGTGCATACGCACGGCCTGGCACTATACGTAAGGTACTATGGTGCTATCGCGCATATCAAGAATACAGCTACATGTAAGATGGGCGTAACCAAACACGCACAAGTCGCATCTGGACAGTGGCCATCTTAAGCATGGCCGATCACCCAGAATTCATAGCCCTACCATGTATGAAAAGACTTCCGGTGGTGGCCATGTCACAGGTTTGTTTTGGGAAGATCATGTCACCAGTCCATCAGATAATCATATTTTAAGCCAGTTTTCCATTATATGCTCACATATAGGAGAACTCAGTTAAACGGGCATACAGTTCAGTTACTACAGCAAAGCCAGTAATGAAATTTCAGAATCATGGCTGCTAAACAATATTTCAGCAGCATACTGCTTACAAGCCAGTGGCAGGGACCAACCATGGCATTTATTTTGTGGGGACCTACAGCAAAGAGACTAGAATGGCTGCAATTTTATATGCAGCTTACATTGCAGTAAGAGAAGTTGTTAATTATTTAAGTAGCCATGAGCTGTTAAAAGCAAATTCTGGCCTCCTTACTGTATTTTAGCATTATTTCTATTAATCCCTACTGGTTAGTGTTACATGCCATGGATGCAGTCTGGTGACCCATAGGGGGTGTGCTCGTAGGGTTTAAAGGAACCTACAGGCCCGCTGTGCTGCCACTTTCACCTCCTGCCTCGGTTTACAAAAAATGTTGCATCATGGGCTAATGTGTCATTTGGTTTGGCACCCTCGAGCACATTGGCATATTCAAGCACAGAGCACCCCCTCCCAAGCTGGAGTGGTCGCAGCGCATGCTTTCCTGCAGTCCCTGTCTTAGCAGTAACAGTTGAGCGTGGGCATGCCCCAGACTGCTACTACTTCTGGTGGACATTCCTCTGCTCCAGCAGGATGTCTACCATAGGCAGGGACTGTGCATGGCACCAGGCGTGGTCCCCATCCCCTCACTGAGCGGCTGGAACACATGGCCCGAGCCCCTCTGTCAGCACCAAAAATTACATGCTCAAGAATAAAGACTCTCTCGCTTCCATAGACCGCAAAGATGTGCACATTCTTCCCCAGTTCAACCAACTCACTACAAACACCTGAGGTTCGACATTCTGGATCAACATTTCCAGTACCAGGCACTTCCATTCAACCTGCCCTCAGTGCCCAGGGTGTTCACAGATGTATCTAGGGTAATTGTGGCACACCTCAGGGAGAAGGGCATGCCTGTATCATATATCTGGATGGCTGGATAATCAGAAGTAGGTCCATAACACAGTTGGACAGGCACATGAAGGAACTATCAGGGACAACAAGGGCTCATGAGTGGGGGGTCAATGAGGAGGAGCACTCGCTGACACCATCACAAACCATAGAACACCTGGGTATTGATTCCACAGATGCTGTTATATCTGGAGCTAGGACTGGATGCAAGCCCCCCCCCACGTCTAGGGATATAACAGATGGTAAATGTTTGGGGGGTGCACTGTACAGCCAGAAAACACGGTCTAGAAAATAAAGATGCTAATTACCTGGTTCTTGATTGTCACGAGATGGCCTTGCATTTGCTGGGGAGCAGGCACCTTGCTTTGTTAGAGAGGGAAAATGCTGCAAATGCAATGACCATTAAAGGCACATACCATGAAACAATGATTATTAAGTAAAACTGATGTCCTCTCCAGAATCAAAAGTGCAAAACTGACTTAATGTAAAGATTACATTGTTAAATCACTCCATGGAGCATGGGGGTTTCATGACAACAGGGAGAGCATTCTTGCAGGCACAGGACCTGACCATTTATCTGCATGCAATCTCTTTTTCCAACAGATTGGCTTGAATCTATGCAGTAATCCCCATGAGCTGAAAAGGCTACTATTCCTGACAGCAGCATTTACTTGTGGACAGAAAAGGCCTCACACACAGATACTTGGACTATTAGTAGCATTTTCATTTCAGATTCCTTCCTTCATTTCTTCCCTACCATAGGCTTATATTTAATCTCGCTCTTGGTCTTAATCATAATCAGACTGAGGTAGCACCGAGACAGCACTAGTCCTCTCTACTGTCGCAATCCCATTCTTCATTTGCCTTCTAAACCTGGGGTTACTTCAATACAGGAGGAAACACTTTGCAGCTGAGACATTCTAGCTTTCCTTTGAATGGTGTTAACTTTAGCATGAAAAGTACTACCAGAAACCTTCCTGCCACCCAATCGCTGATGCCACATGCCTGCTGTTGTCCTCCCAGGCAGTTATGTATACCCCTGGCCATCCCAGAAAACTTCAGGTGCTTTCTACTCATGCAGTGATTCCAATTTCAGGACTGCTTTCACCCAGAGGACCCGGCTGACATGCTAAACAGAGTACCCAGGTAGACTGCCACACCATCTGAGGTCCCAACCAGCCACTCCCCTCGCAGGACTCCTCATGTTTTAACAGGCTGCACAAACTAGGAAGCCCAACACTGCAGCAGCCCCACGGTCGGGGGAAAAAGGAGTAGTCTGCCACCTCTGGACCGCGTCACAGGCCCTTTCTGCCATAGCAGGCCCGGCCACAGAAAACTCACTAGAAAAGGACCCCCATCAGTGCTTACCCAAACCAAGGTGCCAGAGATCACATGGTGGGCTTCAATTTCTTCTCCTCCAGGCTCTAGCTCCCACAAACAGCACTGATGGGTCCAAACACTAGTGCTTCACTGCTCCCCTGCTATCTGTGTTCCGAACCACTGCACAGCCATTGTGGGTCTTTGAGGGAGGAGGGCCGGGGTGGCAATTGAAGCACCCCAGCCCTGCCGTGGCCCTCCGTCCGAACTTGTGAGCTGAACCCCTCGATTTTCCCCTTGCTCTCTTTTACCCTCTAATCCCCTTTAGGTGCCAAAACCACCCCTTATATACCCTGGGGATGGCATCCCCTGCTGGCTACAGGCAGTCTTTACACCCCATACCTACAGGCACCAAAGTTTCCCTGCCTTCTACAGGAATTTAAGTATTAAACTCCCAACGGGGTGCTTACATAGACAAGGGACTGTCCCCTTCTTCCTTAAGGGTCATAATGTCAGTGATAGGAGGAGCCCTAAGACAGTAAGGAAACCTAGGTTCCAGAGCACACCCAGACATCATAAGATTTCTGAAAGCAGTACTGAACATAAAACCTCATACATACTAGAGCAGTTGTGGCTATATGGGACCTCACACTGGTATTGAGTGCCCTCACAACACTCACAGCTGAACCTATCACTGAACTCAACTTATACTGGATGAGACTCAAAACTTCTTTCCCAGTGGCTATATGTTCAGCTCGCAGAATAGGGGAACTGGGCACCTATTGCATAAAGAACCATCCTTACAGTTTACCCACAGGCTGTTAGCCTGAGAACAATCACTGGAGACACACCCTAATTGGCATCCGCATTTCATGTGAATCAGGCTATCATGCTTCCCACATTCTATACTGAGAACACAAGTGAGAGAGAAATGAGCCTTCATGCACTGGACTTAAGGTGGCCTCTGTCAGTATGCCTGAACAGAACAAAGACATTCGCAGAATGGGAAGAATTTCTGTTATTACCCAAGATCTCGAAAGGGCATGGTGGCATCTAAGATCACAGTAGCCACATGTCTAAAAAGAACTGTATAAGATGAGAATGAACTAGTCAGAACCACGAGAGGCCTTCCAGGCCATTGAACTTTCTATATGGGGTACAAGTATAGACGTTTTTCTTTTATATATGTGCAATAAAACATTGAACCTTACATCTGAGTAGGTCATTTTGTCAGTGCCAGCAAAAGCAATGCTGTGAGATATATACAGCTGGGGAAAATCAAACTGATCAGCTCAGGAGCTACCGGGCTTAGGTAGGGGGATTAAAATTTGATCCCTGGTCACATGTGCAGCTCTCAACCTCTCAGGTGAATGTAACCCAGTCTGTAAGGAGATGGAGTGCCATCGATATATTCTAAAGTAATCACCTTTACCAGGTGAGAAAACAACCATTTTCCACTGTTTCAGCTTCCCAAAGGGATCCACCAAGTAGCCTGATAATCGACTCTGGAGATTCTGAAAGACTCCAAAGTTGCCTATATTCCATTTTCTAAGAAAATATCCACACTGTTCTTGAAAAAATGGAATGCAAGGTCAAAAATTACCAAAAAGAACCTGGTGTAGATTACCAAACAGAAAAATACTAAAGAAAAAAATACTGGGTTTATCATGGCTAGACCCTCTTCTTTTACTGGTTTATACACTAACTTTCTTTTGGCTGGATTGAGCCTACTCCCCCCATGTAATTTAAAAAAAAGCATTATATAATCTAGCCTCTATACATTGTGGTAATGGAAAAATACATCTAATGTATAGAAAGCAAAAGGAAGCTGGGAAAGCAGTCAGAACAGCAAAGGCCCAAACTGAGGAAAAGATAGCCAACTCAGTTAAGAAGGGGGTTAAAACCTTTTATAGGTACATCAGGGAGCGAAGGAAGACCAAGGGAGGGCTAGTGAGGCTTAATAAAGAGGAGGGAGGGTGGGCAGAGGGTGACTGTGAAAAGGCAGAGATACTAAACAAATATTTTTGCTCAGTATTTACAAAGGAAGTGGGGGAGGTAACTAAAACAAACAGTAGAAACACTCTGGATACAGAAGTTGATACCAGCCCATTTACAGAAGAAAGGGTTCTGAAAGAACTCTTAAAACTGAAGGTGGACAAAGTAATGGGGCCTGATGGGATTCATCCCAGAATTCTAAAAGAACTAAGGGTAGAACTAGTGACACCACTGACTACCCTCTTTAACAAATCATGGGAGGATGGGGTGGTACCTGAGGACTGGAGAAGGGCAGATGTGATTCCCCTTCACAAAAGTGGGAGCAAGGCAGAAACAGAAAACTACAGACCTGTTAGTTTAACCTCAGTGGTAGGGAAAATGATGGAATCACTTCTGAAGGAAAGAATTGTTGAGTATCTAGAGGCCAGAGGGGCTCAGGACCCAAGGCAGCATGGATTCACAGCGGGAAGGTCATGCCAGACAAATCTGATAGATTTCTTTGACTGGGTGACCAAAGTAGTAGATCAGGGAGGGGCTGTGGACATGGCCTACCTAGACTTTAGCAAGGCATTTGACACAGTCCCACACAAAAGATTAATATACAAGATAGCCAGCCTGGGAGTGGGTCCCAAGATGACAGCCTGGGTAAAGAATTGGCTGGAGAATAGGACACAGAGAGTAATAGTAAATGGAGTCCACTCTGAAGAAAGGGGGGTTACTAGTGGGGTACCGCAGGGTTCAGTATTAGATCGGGTCCTCTCTCAATGTCTTTATAAGCGACATTGCAGAGGGACTGGAAGGAAAGTATGTCTCTTTGCAGATGACACAAAGATCTGCAACAGAGTTGATGCACAAGGTGGGGTGGAAAGGATGAGAAGGGACTTGGCAAGGTTAGAGGAATGGTCAAATGTATGGCAGCTTAGATTCAATGCTAAGAAGGCAGGTAATGCACCTGGGAAACAAAACCCAAGGGAAGAGTACACAATGGGGGTGAGATACTAACAACAACAAAATGGAAAGGGACCTGGGGTAGTCATATCAGATGACCTAAAGGTGGGCAAGCAATGTGAGAAGGCAGCAAGGAGGGCTGGGGGATACTGGGATGCATAGGGAGAGGCATCACTAGTAGAAAACAGGAAGTTATTATCCCCTGTACAGACAGTTAGTGAGACCCCATCTGGAGTACTCATGCAGTTCTGGAGACCCAATCTCCGCAAGGACATAGACAGGATGGAGGCTGTCCAGAGGAGGGCAACTAAAATGGTGCAGGGTCTGCACCGGAAGACATATGAAGAGAGACTTAAGGAGCTGAATATGTATAGCCTCGAGGAAAGGAGGGAGAGGGGGGACATGATAGAAACTTTCAAGTATCTCAAGGGAATCAACAAAGTCCAAGAGGGTAGCATCTTTCAAAAAAAGAGGTGTGCAAGAACAAGGGGGCACAATTTGAAGATAGAAGGGGGCGGCTCAGAGGTAATTTAAGGAAGTATTTTTTCACAGAGAGGGTTGTGGATGCATGGAACGGCCTTCCGGAGGAGGTTGTGGAGTCAAAAACAGTGGTGGAATTCAAGCATGCATGGGACAGTCATAAGGCAATTCTAGGGGTTGGGGGTAGGAAGAAGTAGGCTGCTGGTTAACTAGGATCTGCAGCTTATCCATTAAGTAGGGAAATGGGCAGACTGGGTGGGCCAAGCGGTCCTTATCTGCCACCAAAATCTATGTTTCTATGTTTCTATAAGATAGGGACTATAAAGGTCTTTAACATATATAGCCTTTCTCTTTTTTGTCATAGGCCGTCTTCCATTTGTCTATATTTTGTTCAGCTATTTCCATTTTCTTCCTGCCAGTTATATTGTGCAGGATCCTAGATACTGAAGGTAACCCCTGGTATTTTAACCAGATCCTTGGATATCCTTATACCCTCTATATTCATGGAGTGTGGGACTATGACCTCTCCAAATTGCATGCCTACACATTTACCTAGGTTTCTTTCTGACCCAGATAGCAGAGAAAATTCTTGCAGACATCTTAAAGCAGATTCCCTGAATCGTACATTATGTACCATAATACATACAGTACATCATCTGCATATGCAGATGTACATGGGAACATATGCCTCCTGGCCTCTCAACACCTTTTATCACCTTATCTTGGTCTGATTTCCTTAGAATTGGATCCAGACAAAAGACATAGAGAATCATATTAAGTGGGCAACCCTGTCTTACTCCTCTTTGTGTTTTAACCCTGGGTCCCAAAACCCCATGCACTGTGGACATTCAGGTACCTGAGGTATATAACAGTTTTACCCACCCAACAAATGTTTCTGAAATGCCATATTCCTTTAAAACAGAAAATAAGTGCTCATGTGGCACACTATGAAATGCCATCTCCTGGTCCAAGCTCAGGAGAAAACTCTGTGCCTCTTTATTATTCCCGCAGTTCAATAATTCCCTTAGTAATAATAAATTATCTTGCATAGAGTGGACTGTTACAGTGCAGATTTGAGAGGTGGATATTTAAGCAATAATGCCCGACAGGTTGTGTGTCGTGCTGGGATAACGTCACGCCTCAGGTGGTTGAGCACGATGCCGCAGGCCGAGTGTGTCCAACAACTGAGGCGTGATGTTATCCCAGCACGACACACACCCTGTCGGGCATTATTGCTATTATACAATGGCTCGTTGTTATATATAAAATAAAAAAATAATTTTAAAGAATGTTTTTATTAGTGTAGAAAAATATTTTTGTTTCTTAAGAGGAGATGCAAAAAAAAAAGAGCTCATCTAGCTCATCATCTGCAGGTTCACAGTGAGGCTGAGACTTGACCTGTGATGTTGTACTGGGATAACGTCACGGGTCCAGCCCAAGACTGACCAATCAGAGTCCAGGATTGTTTCTTGCCATTGTATAATAAGTATTATACAATGGCAATGAAAAATCCTGGAACTTGATTGACTGTCTGCTCTTTGCAACAGTGAGGTTATCTGAGCACAACCTCACTGTACTGATTTGTTGGATTTGATCCTCCATTGTTAGCATTTTTGCTTCAGAAACAAAGATATATTGCCACACTAAAAATCTACTAAAAACATTAAACATTTTTTTTTTTATTTTGTATAACAACGAGCCATTGTATAATAGCAATAATGCACTCCAGGGTGTGGGTTGTGCTGGGATAACCTCTCTTCTGGGGTGTTGGATGCACTCGGCCTGCGTACCAGTAAAACCCACACGCTGTCGTGCATTATTGCTTAATTTCACTGCTTTTGCCAAACTATATCCTAACTTTTTTGCTAGTATTTACCAATCCATGTTCAAAAGGCTAATGGCGGGGGTGGGCAAGTTTTTTAGGTCAGTTTTTGTTCCCTTTTTTATATAAAAAGATAATTAGACCTTCTGAAATTTCTTGTGGTAATTCGCTTTGCCCCAAGACATGACTAATTCTTTTGCTAAATGTTCCACTAACACTTTATATAATTCACCCAGTAGCCTGTCCAGACCTGGTGCCACTCTTTTATGTAGTAACTGTTTGGTGTTAAAAACCTCTTCTTTAGTTATAGGAGCTCATACATTTTCCACTTCTACGGGAGACATTTTTCAGAGCTATAACCCATCTAAAAGGGATTCTGGATTATGTAGGTCTAGTGGCTGGTGTCCAAGCAGGTTTGTGGTATATCTGAGAACAGTGCTTTGTAAGAAATCACTGCCTCCTTTTAGCGTCCCTTGATTAATCAGTTAATTTATTCATATATTTTTTATCCACCTGTTCTTTGCACCCTTCGTATTGATTCACGTGCTGAGTCTTGCCCTGAGTTCCGTACTTTTGTTCTATTAATAATGAGGTGGCCCTGTCATATTGTATTTATTTCATATCTGCTTTTCTTTATTTGGTTATCAGAATTATCTCCCATTGCTTTAGTCAGAGACATCAAATTTTGTAACGGTTTCCATAAATCTAGATATGTTAAGTAAGTCATATTAATTGCTTTTTTTACTTGCTTCTGAAAAAAGAATTTTAAGTAATTCTTAGTGTCCAACCACAAGGTCATATAGTCATCATTCATCTCCACGACAGATTTCCAGGCTAATATAAGAGATTTAAAAGGCTGTAACAATTTTCCATTCTTAGTAAAGAGGTATTCCACCTCCAGACACCTGCACGTTTGGGTGGGTTAGCTGGTCTCCCTATCTGAATACCTATAAGGCAATGGTCTGTAGTTTCTACTGGTATAGTAATTTGTCCATCAGAGGATAACCAATCAGATACAAACAAATAATCAATATGAGATGATAAATTGCCCTTATGAAAGGTATGGTCTGGAAGCCTGTTGGGATCTACTAAACCATCTGTAAGTCTGGCAGTTTTATACATAGCATTCAGAAAATTGGAATCACACTGTATAATTTCTCAGTTTTTCTACTGTTATCAGATAGGGATAAAATGCAATTAAAATCCCCCCTAAGATAACCACTATAGCTGTACACAGATATGGCTGGATTTGTTTGAATATGCTCACTCTGGGAAACTTAGTCTGCAGGGCATAAATATTTATTTTTCTGTGGTTCTGTCCATCTGTGGTGATACCTAATATTAAAACTCTCCCTGCTGCTAAGTCTTTTACTTTTAGTACCTGTAAATTTACAATTTGAAAAAGATACCTATGCCCGAATAAGGGTGCTCCTCTAATGACCAAAAAGCGTGTCCTCCAAATCATTCCTTTGAAGTTTCTGTAATGTCCCTATTCGTATGTAAACTAGTGTCTTAGATAAAAATGATATTATGTGGTACATCCATCAAGATAGAAAAAGTTGTTCCCCCCTTTGCTGATTTTTGATGCTATTTACATTTAAAGAGGCACAATTTTCATTAAAGTTTGACATAAACATGAGGGAAAAAAGGAAAAACCAAAGAGTACCAGACACTTTCATTTTTTTTCTTCTGTCTGACCCTTTTCTGCCTTGCCTTTTTCCTTCTCAAAGAACGAGAGTCTGCAGAGGCCTCCTCATCTTTGGTCAAGAGGTCAGGTTGTGAAGATACCACAGATGAGATGTCAGATTCATCTTCCGTGTCTCCCACCAGGCTTTTTGATTGGTAAGAGCTGCTGATGCCGCTCTGTCAAAGATTTCATTCTTTCCTCCTCTTCTGCCAACAGAGCATGCGGGTAAGCCTTTTGCTTCCTCTAGCACATCTTCTGCAGAAACCTACAGCATCAGTTCAGGGACCCTTTCTTGGGTTAAAGCAGCTTTGGCCCTCAGGCTAGAGGCACTGTGACCAACAGTAAAGAGCTTCACAGGTAAGAGGGCAGGCAACAATGGCTCCTCCATGCCCCCATACCTTTGACTTCCTCAGTATTCCGGGAGGGAAGGGAAGCATTCTCCTCCACCTGGGCATTCATGTCACCATCCACTCCAACCACCACCACAACTCTCTCCAACAGGAAGCAGACAGCACCCCCTGTTAACGAGTAGGAGGGTTTCCCCGGTGTTATGGCCAACATTCCCCCATTAATAAAAACAAGTCCATGCAACCCAACCCTCTGGATGTACCTGGAAACAAGCTGTCACACCTTAGTGTACCTTTTGTTGTAAAACATTACAAATAAATAACATACATACAGTACTTAAAATAAATCCCCACTGGCTTCCTTCCTTCCTCCTTACAAGGAACCAGTGAACATGGAGGAGGAGCCCAACATGGACACTTGGTGGGCCAGTGGTGCATGGAGGAGGGGGCCGGACAACATCTCATATGCAGCTTACCAAGTATTTTACCCATCCATAAGATCCTACCTGTTCCACCCGATACTTAGGCCACTCATGTCAGCCCAGGCCTGTGAGAGTGAAGGTCAGGACATTATCTAAACCCAATCCAAGGCCAATCACAGGAGGCATTGATATGGCAAGGTGAGTCAGATTCTTCTCCCAGACTCGGAGAGCACTGCCTCCATAGCATTTCCCAGAGGGCACAGTCCTGAAATGGGAGTTGGGATTGTAGCGCAAACCTGAGTCTCTCCCATGGCAGCATTATGCAAACCCCCTGTGCTGCCAGGCAGAGAGGATGCAACTATTCATTTTAATTTAATGAATCACTGTTTAATTGTTCCAACATCTGACGGTACAGAGCATCAAGATTATTTATTATTTTTTTGGATTATCTTTTTTGATGCTTGAATATTATTACATTTAGCAGCATGGATGAGGTACAATACAGACATTTATCCTAAACAGATTGTACAGCTGCTTATAAATGGTGAGGTAAAAAAAGAAAAACACAGACTGTTATTAATATCTACAAGTATATGCATTAACCTTTCCAGTTGACAATAACATGTTGCTTTCTCCCTAGGTGTAACATCTCTGAGGGAAATTAGAGGAGACATAAGAAATAATAGCTGGCAAGTGCCCAGTATATAATTAATACAAATTTGCTTCCTCTGTAATAGAAATATGTCATTAAATGCCATTATATGAAGTCTATTTTTCTGTGTTTTGTTAAGACAAACTATCCATAACTGGGGTGTCATCTAAGTATATTATCTTTTAATCCCCTTACCTCAGACTGCCTTCTTGCCTACTGACCTCACAGGGATCAGTCCATCATCACTGTCACAGAGCTGTCAAGCATGTCCGAACCCCATGGAAAAGCCCCTTGTGGTGGGCTTCAGGTAGTCATATTTGCGTGGGCTTGATCGCCAAGTTCATAGGCATGATATGGAGGAGACAAGAGTGGACATCTTTGTGGCTGTGGCATGGAGGGGCAGTGACATGCATCAGGCTTGGCAGTTTTTACGCTCTCTCTCTCCCCACATAATTAGAGTTGACTATCACTCAGTGCTACTGTATGCCAGAGGGGAGAGGTACTGGATGCCGCTTGGTGATCTGCAGTGCCCAAGTCTGACCAAACCCCACAGAAGGCTTTACTGCAGCGTGGGGTCTCCCTCCCTTTGGAGTCAGATAGCACTGTCTCTGCAATACTTCATAGATTCCACTGGTCCAAATCAGGGGAAAGACTAATGATGCAAACCAGGTCACCCAAAAGAAGAAAGATTATTGATATATGCTTTTCATACGCATTGTATCCCAAAGTGCTTTAGAAGCAATGAGAGAGTAGTAGTGAAGTGATTGTAAAGCCATTTCACACATCAGCACTCAACTTGGACAGCTGCAGGAACTGGTTTTATGGGAAGGGGAATATTGGCTAGGACATTTCTTGCAGAAATATCTGTGAGTTTTTCACTTCCACTTGGACATCCATGGGGGCTTCACCAGAGATAGGCAGAATGGAGCTTGGTTTAATGTATCATCTGAAGGATGGCAAACCTTAGCAGCCCCCAGTACTACTGCACTCCAGCGCCAGCATTTCTGGTATACATACCTCTCAAATGTCTCTGATTATGATCCTCATTTTACTGCTCAGAATTGCTCTACCCCTTGTACTTTCCTCATAGAAAAGGTGCTGCACACACATAGAACTTGCTGTAAATTCAGATTTGGAAGCAGAAATTGACAATGTGAATACAAAAAACTTTGTATAAGCAAATGCACACTGGCTTCCACAATGTTCTGAACACATATCTCCATGTTTAAAGATGTGTCCCTCATTATGAGGGTCAGTGTCCCACATTGTCCCTCATTTCAGTTGACAAAAGGCTGAGAGGTATGCTGGTATGAGCCTAACTTTAGTGCAAAACTAGAAAGCACAATTTTCTGTCACAGAGGTGGATGTGCTGCCAAAAGAGACATGCTGATATCTGGGGGGGGGGGGGGTGAAGGAAAACACCACAAATACTGTTTGTTCCCCATCCCAAAGCTACCTTTTTTTAATTTAGTCCCAGTGACTGTGTGAGATCAACAAGAAGGCGGCAGGTGAGAGCTGCATAAAACGCCAGTATAATATCCAGTTGGGACATTCTTTGGGAGAACTGCTTTGCTTGAATTAAATGCCTGTTACAAGCTGTACTTTTTACTACTGCTGCTAGTTGAGTGCCTGCTTTTACTCTGGGTTTGAATGAACTGCACCTGAAATTCTGTCATTCTGCATGAGGGGGTCAGTGATTGAATGAACTAGGGGCTCCAGCACTACAAAGCCTTGTGCCGATCCCCCCCCCCAAAGATGCCCAGTGACTGTGTGAGATCAACAAGAAGGCGGCAGGTGAGAGCTGCATAAAATGCCAGTATAATATCCAGTTGGGACATTCTTTGGGAGAACTGCTTTGCTTGAATTAAATGCCTGTTACAAGCTGTACTTTTTACTACTGCTGCTAATTGAGTGCCTGCTTTTACTCTGGGTTTGAATGAACTGCACCTGAAATTCTGTCATTCTGCATGAGGGGGTCAGTGATTGAATGAACTAGGGGCTCCAGCACTGTAAAGCCTTGCGCCGATCACAGGCGCGAGCGCCGTGGCGCGAGCAACGTGAGTGGCGCGAGTGCCACTCGGTAGAGAAATTGTTTTAACTTGTTTTGGCAGTAAGAAGCTTCATTATGGGATCTGTTTTGTATATATGTTTGGGGGGTTGGTTTGTATGAGGATTAATAATCATGAGTACCTTAGAAGATAAAGAAGTTAGAGGTGATATGATGAAGTTATCAGGTATGTATTTTATGGGAAATGTTCGATTTAATTGTGAAGATGGATTCATTCGGAGAAGGAATCGCTTTACAAATGAATCCCGATATTATCAAAATAGTTCTTGTGTTAAGCATGGTTATTGTGGGTTAAAAGTAACAGGAAGTACAAATATGTTATGTTTAATGCTGTTAATTCAAAGTGGGGATATTGAGTTAAATCCGGGCCCTAATTATAAAAAAATTAAGCAGCTTTTGATGGTTCATGAGAACGTTAGAAGCATTGTCCATAAAATGGACGAGTATAGGGTATGGGCAACTAAAACTGAGTATGATTTATTAGCAGTATCAGAAACATGGTTACATACAGGTATAATGCAGGAAGAAATTCAGCTTTCAGGATTTTCTATAGAACGTGCAGATAGAGGTAAAAGGGGAGGGAGGTGATGTTGTTTATTAAGAATACTCTTGGCCCCTATAAAGTACTGTTAAGTATGAACAAGGAAGGAATTGACTGTCTTATTATTAAATTAATTGCAATAAAATTAGTGGTAGGAGTGTTTTATGCACCCCCTAAAACAAAAAGTAAATCATTTGATGTACTAGCAGAGTTAATTTTAGAAAAAATAAAGGACAAACAAGTAGTTTTAACAGGGGACTTTAATTCAGATTGGTTCAGACTAGAGGGAGGAAATTGGAGAGTAGTTTTTCAGTTCTGGGTTTGCACCAAATAATGCAAAAATCTACAAGAAATACAAAAAATGGAACTTACGGTTCTCTTTTAGATTTATTTTTTGCATCCCAGGACATAGTAAAAACCTGGGAAGTATTACCTTTAAATTTGGGCGATCATAATTCTATTACTTGTACTATTGAGTTACAACAGTGCATTACTCAACAATCAACTATTTATTGGAGCAGAGATTTTAAAGGGTTTAATGAGCAATCCTTTGTAAATCATCTAGGGCAAATCCATTGGGATAGAATTTATTTGATACCAGACATAGAACTGGCTATTCAAGAGTTTAATGACATGTTTTTGAATGTAATACAGTACCATGCCCCATGAATAAGAAAAATTAAAAGGAATAAAGAAGCCCCAATGGATCACCGATAAGATAAAAAAATATTTAAAGATTAGAGATAGGATGTGGAAAAAGGCGAGAAAAACAAAGAAAGAAGCAGATTGGAATACCTTCAGGTTTTGGAGGAATAAGTGTAAAAATATAATTAAAAACATAAAGAATAAATATTATCAGAATAAAATAAATAATTCCTCTGACTCCAAGCAGTTTTGGAAGCTTATAACAGAGCTGAAATCCCCAAATAAAGACTCCATAAGTCCTACTTTGGTACAAGATGGAAAACTAGTGATTGATACAAAGGTTATAGCGATATTTTAATAATGATTTTTGGAATTACCGATTTAAAGTTGCCAGATTTGAATGTGAATGGAATGGATTTCTACTGTATCAGACACGCTGGTAGCCCATGCAGGAATATTTAAGTTTGAAATTTTAAAAGAGAGGGATATACTGAAAGAGCTAAAAATTTAAATAAAAGTAAATCAGGAGGCATTGATGGGATTGAGGCCCAGTATTTAAAATTGGGAGCACATGTAATAGCCCCTATTGTGACCTATTTGTTCAATTGGAGTTTGAGTACTTCTACTGTTCCTGAAATTTGGAAGATGGGGAAAATTATTCCCATTTATAAGTCTGGGGAATTGAACTATTCCTTCAAATTATAGGCCAATAGCCCTTTTGCCAATTTTATCTAAAATCTTGGAACGTAAAGTCTATGAACAGGTAAATAATTATTTAGATACAAATACTGTAATAGTAGATGAACAACATGGTTTTAGAAAGGGAAGATCCACAAACACTACCCTGTTGGAATTTAATGACCTGGTTGCTACATCTATGAACCAAGGAAAGTACACAGGGGCAGTGTTTGTGGATCTCAGTGAGGCTTTTGATTTAGTTCAATATGATTTGCTTTTGACTAGGTTAAGGGCCATAGGGATTAAGGGCCAAATATTAAAATGGCTTGAGTCATATTTGACAAATAGATATCAATGTGTTCAACATGGCATAATGATGTCGGCCCCTGGGAAACTAGAGAGAGGTGTTCCCCAGGGCTCTATTTTGGGCCCATTATTATTTAATATTTATGTTAATAATTTGGTTCATGAAATTAAACATGGTGAAGTGAGACTGTACGCAGATGACTGTTTTAGTGGCGTCTGCTGACAGTCTCACAGGTATGATGGATTCGCTTCAAAGTGATTTGTTACAAATGCAAAAATGGTTCAGTAAATCTGGTCTTCTTTTGAATGTAAAAAAACACAAACTATGTTGTTTTCGATTGGTTCATATAGAGGAAAAGAGCCCAAACCACAATTACATTTACAAGATGGTACAAAGATTGAAAATGTATTAACATACAGATACTTAGGGTTTCAAGTAGATGTTAGAATGACATATGTAAATCATATATCAGTTCAGGTAAAGAAAGTGAATAAAAGATTAGGGGCCCTTAGAAGAGTTGCGGGAGCTTTACCTTTGGTGGCAAAGGAGCGATTGGCAAAAGATGCTGTTACCCATATTGGAGTATGGTTCTATAATTTACATGAATTCGACTAAAACTGCTTTAAATTTGGTTAATCAAATATATTATAGGATAGGTAAATTTGCTTCTGGAAGTATTAAAAATGAGCATCATTGTATCATTTATAATAAGTTAAATTGGCTTCAACCTGAAGCAAAAAGAAACTATCTCTGGCTTACTACATGTCATAAGATAATTCACAAAAAGTATAACCATCCTTTGTATAAGCAATTAAAAAGAAAGATAAATAACGAATCATATATAAAGACTAGGAATCCATTAAGCAACATCCCAATGTATAGAAGCTTTAATAGACATGGGGACAGTATGCTCCAGAATAGAGTAGCATTAAGTTGGAATGGTTTGACTGAATCACAGAAAACAAATTTAGATTTTTTTAAATTTAAAAATAAATTGTTTAATAGTTTGTATTTTTATGTGTGTGTTTTAAATAATGTATGTATGTAGAGTGCGATTATGTTTGTTTGTTTGTATTAGTTATGTTAAATGTCAATTGTTAATTGGTAATTGTATTAGAATCTACATGCAGGACTGTGTTGTAAACGGGACTTTGTCCTAACAAATGAATTTCCTGTGAAAAAATAAACTTTTAATCAATCAATCAATCAACTTTATTAAGTTTTTTAGTTACAAACAGCAAAGTCTCCAAAACTGTATAAGAATTAATACAGATAGGATAAACAAACTACCCCTCCCATGGTAGCAGGTCAATTCCAGTAAAATGGGAAGAAATCAGAGTATTTAACTTATGTTCTGGGATGGGACTGCAATGTGTATAGAGTGTGAATGGACTCCCATTTCCGCTTGTAACTGGGCATCTGGCCCCATAGGCTGGCAATCATGTGCTCTGTATGCAAATTAAGTAACAATTCTTGCAACCACTCCATATATGGGATAGCCCCTGAATCTAGCCAATGATGTGGCACCAATCTTTTCAGAGATAGAGCAATTATAGCCATATACTATCTTCTTTGCCGCACTGCCACTCCTGAATGATCACCTAGCAAGCATATTTCTGGTACGAAGAGATCATCACTACCTAGAATAGGATCATCCCTCTGTCTAATATTAGACCAGAGAGTCTGGATTGGGGGGCATTCCCAGAATATGTGATAGAGAGTACCTGCTGCATGATGGCAACTTATACATTGTGGAGACAGACCTTTCCCAGTTCTGTGGAATTTAACTGGTGTGAGATGCATGTTGTTGAGGAACTGAAATTGCATCAATCTTAATCTGTCTTGTGTGATGTATGTATGAGTGTCATTCCAGACCCGCTTCCAGTCTATATTTAGCTGAGGGAATTATGACATCCAATAATTGGAAGACCCATCCAGAGAGGAAAAGGCTCTGTCAAAAAGCACCGAATATAGCTTGGATACTGCATGGGGTTGCTTAGCCAGGCAATTGATAGAGAGGAAAAATTTCCCAGAGCCATCTTCCTCAAAGAACGGAATCGGATTAGAAGTCAGAAGATGCCAGATTTGATATACTTTAAATATCTGAGATTTCTCTACCTTGTATTTCTTAGAATATCACCAGACGTGAGACACTTGCCATCAATAAAAAAATCTCTGACTCGGGACTCTCTTAGTTGCAGGACTCAGTGAGGTTGAATCAATTTGCCCCCTATTTTAAAATTGGGGTTCTCCATGATTGGTTGGATTGGATCTCTTTTATTGTTTATATCCCAGAAAGGAACAGAGTTGGGAGTGGACCCTGACCAATACTGCAATAGGGTTTTTTTTTTTTGAAGAGCAGAGGAGAGGGTTTTAGGCTGAACATGTAGTAGAGCCGGTGGGGTTATTCCTTCCAATCTGATATGTTCCATTTCTAGCTTGAGCCATGTGGATACGTATGTGGGTGACCCCAGTTCTCCTGGTGTGGTTAACCACCCAAATATTTACTTGCCTGACTAGCCCAGTAATACATCCCAGTATGCGACACTTAGTCCCCCTCTTTCCTTGGGGGCAGCCATTTTATGATAAGCCCTTCTTGGGGTTTTACCCTTCCAGATATAATTATTAATGATGGAGTATACCTTTCTAAACCACTTAAGTGGGAGCCATATATTAAGCAGGTTTAATGGATAGAAAACTCTCAGCAAAACATTCATTTTCACCAGGCTGATCTGCCCCCAAAGGGATAATGGAAGGGTTTTCCATTGATTTAGATCTTGTTGGATTGTTTGTAAGATTGCCTCTAAATTGAGTTGCCGCATCTTAGAACTACTGCTGGTCAGACTGATGCCTAGATATTTGATGATATGAGTGTCCCATTGCAGGCCATCTCCGCCTATGTCACTTTTTAGGGTTACTAGGTATTACTCAGTTTAAATGGAAGTAGGCATTAGGCCCATCGAGACCACTTTGCCCACCACAGTGGGGGGTATCTACAAAATGTTCCTTAGGATGAATTTATCCAATTCAGTTTTAAATTGCTTACATGATGACAGCCCCACTATATGTTGAGGTAAGGTGTTCCATAGTTCAGCTGACCTAAGAGTAAAATAATATTTTCTTTTATTTGTAAGGGCCCTTGGGATTTGAAGTTGCATGTTATTGTATCATAGTCCATGCTTTTTATCTGAGAATTGTAAGTTACAGACATTCTTAAGATCCTCATCTAGAATTTAAGGGAAATAATAGGATTTTCCCCAGAATTATTTTATAGTTGGAAAGTAAGCTGTACTCTTTGGTCATTTCTAGTGTAGCCTGTATTGAAGTCCTGGGGTGGGTAAGATGCAAAAGTATATCGTATGCGTATGCTGATAATTTAAGCTCATGTAATTATATTTGTATACCTTTAATTTCAGGGTTTGCTTTAAATTTAATAAGTAAGGGTTCTAGATAAATGTTAAAACAACAGCAGAGATAAGTGGCAACCTTGCCTGGTTCCAGAATATAATGGGAAAGAGGAGGAAAGAGCCCCATTGTAGTACAGCTGTGCAGATGGATTCCCATATAGTGCTTTAATGCACCATATGAACTGAGGCGGGAACCCAAAGTTATGCATGGTCTGGAATAAGAACTACCAGTCAACTTGATCAAATGCTTTCTCCGCATCCATGGACATCAGGACAGTGGGCTGTCCCAAATCCCCGGACACAGAGAAGATGTGACTCAGTTTGTGCAAATGATCAGAGGAGAATCTGCCAGACATAAAGCTTACCTGGTCGGGTTATTAGAGAGGGGAGTACTGTGCTGAGTTTGTTCGCTAGTAGTTTGGCCAGAATTTTAATGACATAATTTAACAATGATATTGGTCTATAACTGATTACCTTTTCCTCCTCTTTTCCAGGTTTATGTAGGACAATTTTTAGGGCCTCTAGGAGCCTGTTATCAGTGGGCTCAGTAGAAAGCGCATTTGAGCTTAACCTAAGTAACCAGGGAGCAAGTTTATCCACAAAAACTTTGTAAAAGTTAGAGGAGAACCAATCTGGTCCTGGGGCCTTGTCCAGAGGTAATGCTTTGATTACCTCTGAATGTCTGCCATATCAAAGGGGGCTGCCAAGCTTTCCACTTGGTTATTGTTTAGAGTGGGAAGGGGAATGGTGTTGAGGTAGTCGTCCACCTTTTCTGTATTAGGAAGGTTGGCCATGAGACTGTATTTGCGATAACAGTTCTTGAATTCTGAGACATTGGCTTTCTGAGTTTGAGGGACCCATCTGAAGATGATCGGGTAGCTTTAATAGTTCTTGCTGCCTCTTGTTTCTTAAGTCTTAGTGCCAAGATACGGCCAGCCTTCTCCCCTTGATCTATATAGCTTGGAGGACTGGTCTTGTACATGGAGGGCATAAGAGATACAAAGACAAAGCCATGGGGTGTCACCGATATGGAAGCATTGTGTCAATAGGTAGTCACAGATGAGGGGAAGATTATTAGGTTGGGAGTGACATATACATCAGCATCTGTAAAGGATGAAGTGGACCAGGAGTTAGGAGAGGTAATAATGAGGGCAGTGACGCAAGGTGAGCAAGTGCATCACTGTTATCCACTTGACATTGTCTCAATCTGGTGTCAGTCCATCGGACATCTTACTAGCATCTACAGTATTGTGGCACTCAATCAATCTGAGTGTTGCTCTCAAGGGAACATTCTTGAACACTCCAGACAGAACTTGCGTCTGCAAGCTGCCACCCCCACACCATCCCCTGCTTTGCACCAACTGAACCATCAGCCTGAGAGAATCTGCAATTGCTGGAAGGAGGAAGAGGAGCCCCAGATGACAGGGAAGCTGGTACACCAGAACTGTGAGCACTCTCATGCTTGCCCTGCAACTGGGAAAGTTTGTACACAGCTGCTAACAAATCTACAGAGTTGGCCAATGGGCCAGGAGTTACTGATCGTGGCTGATCAACTTACCGATCACTTGGATAAATACAAATACCCTGTCCACAACAACAACACAGTTTCCAGAAAGGTCACAGCACCACCACAGCCCCTCTTGAGTTCACTGGAGCTTTGCACAAATCCTTTGACAACGGCCTTCTCACAGGGGCCATTTTCATTGACCTCTCCAAGGCCTTCGATACAGTACATCATGGACTACTAATTGACCAACTACTGAATGCCGGGCTGTCACCTGACTCTTCTCTCTGGTTTAAAAGCTACTTAGAAAACTGGTCACTGAGAGTAAAAATTGCTGACGCTCTTTCTGACACACTGCCCGTTCGCTCGGGTATCCCACAGGGATCCATACTGGGCCCCCTCCTTTTTAGCCTTTTCTTAAACTCCCTCCCTTACCACTGCTCTGAGCAGATCATACTATATGCCAATGATGCTGTTGTATTCTCCACTCACAAAGATCCTGCAGCTTTTCAACACAACCTTCAACTTGGGTTTCAGTTCTGTAGAGACACGGTTTCTTAATCATAAACTGGTCCTCAATGACAAGAAGACCAAATCTATGCCTTTCTGCAGCTCTCATAACCCACGCAAGCTACACCACCTGGCTCTCTCCACCACCCAGGGGAACACTCTAGATCAGGTGGGGTCCTTCAAATACTTAGGGATACAGCTTGACCCTAATCTCTCCTATGGACCTCACGTAGATAATGTAGCGAGAGCTGCTAATACACGGCTTGGTCTCCTCTACAAACACAGACAACACCTCACGCCAGAAGCTTTGAAGGTTACAGTTCTGAGCTCTGTGATCTCTGTAATAGACTATGGTCTCATCATTTATGGCTCGGCCACAACCACAACCCTTAGACGCCTCTCACCTGCCTTAAATAAGGCATGCCGGCTCATCACTGGTGTCACCGTCTCACCCACACATGTTACCTGTACACCCAGACTGGCTGGCTCCAACTATCAAACCGCATAAAGTTTCTTACCTGCTCCATGGCAAAAAAAATCTACCTTGACCTTGCACCTTCTGGGGTCTCAACTCTGTTACAACACCGAACCAACAAACTGTGCCTTCGGAGATCCACGCTACAGCTACTGAAAGTCCCCCACTGTCACACTTCACAGGGACAATGCTCTTTTGCTTATTGAGCGCCACTCTGGTTCAATAGCCTCAGCCCCACCATCGTCTCTGCCCCGACAATTGGTATGTTTAAAACTACGCTCCAGGACTATCTCACTACCAACAGCTCCTGTGACTGCCCAACTTAACCTTGTTTCTCCACTTCCCTGCCTGCTCTAGTGGTCCCTCCCTCCCCTCCTCACTGGATTCTACCCTCACATCTTGGTATACCCAATGCTGCACTTTTCACCCTCTCCCCACCCTACCTACATTCCTTTCCCCCCCTCTCCCTATGTCTCTGGCACTTCTTATCTCTTATCTGTTTTCTCTGACAAATGCCGCTGGCTGCCTTGCTTACAATGTTACCCTTGAATTTTATTAATCTGTAATCTGTTTGCAGTGTCCACATTGTTGCAATGTTTGTCTTGATGTTCCCCATAATTTGTATTTCTCTGATGTGAAACTTTTTTAAAAGAACCTTGGCTCAAAGGTATTTGTAATCCTAGACTTGATAAATAAAAAATTAAAAATAAAACAAGTACCTCATCTAGAGGTTTTGCCATTCAAGCAATTGCATAGCCTATGTGGCTTCGGGTTTAACTGTTTCTGTTTTAAATTGCACTACCACCACCAGCCAACGAGGTTGCAAAGTCACCGGGCCTGCACTGTCCCCATGACTGTGTGCCCAGTGAAGCACCAGGAGCTCCCTTTAAGGGTTAAGGATTTAATCTGGTACCAGTAGGTAGTACCCCCAGTACAGGTGGGCTGGTAATACTAAAAGGTGTATAGTAATATTTGCTACTGCCCTGTTTTGCCTGGTTGGGGGGTGGGGCACTGTTACTGTGTTTTGGGTGTTTTTCTGGCTAAGCCTGTTCAGGCAACTAATTTTGTTTCTGCACTTATAGTTCATAAGTTTCTGTCAAAAACAATTTTGCTTTCTATTCCCTCACCCCTTGTAAATATCACCCAATAGATATTCTGTTGGTATTTTACATTTTTTCTCTTGATCATATTATTAGTACAAGTCACTGCTTACATTTTTGTTGAATATTAAGGTTGCACTGTGATTTTGCATATGTAGGGGGATGCTGTGGGGAGGTGGGTAGGTGGGTAGGTAATGCATCCCAGGGGGTTGTACTGTTGTGACACCAGGTCCACTTAAATTTTACTCTGGGTAGAGGCACCATGCCAAACTTAAAAGACTGAGATTCGAATTCCCCCATCAAGGAAATTAGAACCCAGGCCCCTCAGCCTTGTTTGAGCCCGCAAGGTCGTAACCCCATCATCCACGGTGAGCTGGGTTACAGCTTTTTACAGTATAAGAAGGGGATGCAGGCAGAGAACCTGGTTGTTGATAGGGAAAGAGATAGAAAAAACAACAAAGGAAGCCCAGCTGTCCAGCTGCAACAGAGTTGGGGGGCCTGGGGGCCCAGGGATGGTGGCAGGGTCTCTTGGTCTGGTGGCACCAACCCCTCCTTAATGTCTGTGGAGAAATGCCAGATACAGCCAGCAGGAGGAAGCATCCCAGGATGTTTGTGTCAATGACCTGAAAGATCAAGACCAGCATGGCACCACCAAGAGTTGTGGAGGGCCACCTCTTAAGGGAGGTCACCGGGATATGTGAAGATCCACTCCCGCCATGGAATCACTTGAAAGAAGACAGAGTCTGAAAGAGGGAACACTTGTAAGTATTCTCTAGAAATGTAAAACCTCAGTTACAGTAGTGTGGAACCACTGACCTGGAAGCTGAATGAAATGGTTCAATGGGAGGGGGGCTAAGAAGAGTTGGGGTCGTTAAGCCCCCAGGATGTGGCCAGGCAAGGGAGCCTGTTTCTTTGGGTCACTAGGGCTTGCTATCAGTGTAATTGCTGGAGGGAGGCAGGCATGCCAGACCAACTAATCAATTTAAACTAAACAGTATGTCATAGTCTGACTTTGTTTTTGTAATGTCCCTTGAGGGTACAGTAACACAAGTGCTTGCACAGTTTTGACCCCTGGGAAGTGTTTGCCCTTCCTAGGGGAGTGCCGCAGCACAACTGGTATTGGCAACACATGGCTCCAGGGATCCCAACAGGGATGTTAGGGCTGGTAATGGAAAATGTAAATGCAGGCTTGCACATGGATCCAGTGGGTTTTCATCAGCAGTACCCTTTGATCTGGGGAGGTAACCTGGCAGCATTTATGTGGGACTAGCACGGGGTAGAAATGCCCCGAAAAATGGTAGGGTTGGTGATCGGGACACCTCAGTAACGGTTATGGTACAGAGTAATGCAATGAGTACCTGTAGGTAATGTGATGAAATGAAGATCAGGAGTGGCAAAGGGAACGCCCTTAAGGCTATGTACCATCTGTAGAATAATAAATACATCCAGCTGGATCCCAGCTCCAATTTGGAACTCAGTTTGTGTATGGTCTCATGTTTACTGGTACTCCAGTGTATGGTTAAGGTGCCCCTGCCTCATTGCCCCAGACCCAAGGTGGTAAACATGAAGGTGAAGGTACTGGCTTCTATGGCATAAGGCAGGTGCTCCTCTGACAAAGAATGCCACCATATACCCCTAGACACATGGGTGCTCAGCCCTTACAGACACATAACTCTGTGGCAGTGATGAGAGAGTTGGGACACTGAGGGAAGATTTTAAGAGACTGGAGAAAAGGTCAAGGGTCTGGCAACTAAAATTAAGTTAATAAAAGATGGAGTACAGGATGGGAGATGTGTTAGACGAAAGAGGAGTGAGATCTTGGGATCTTAATAGAAGATGGCTTAAAGCGGTGAGCACAGTGCAGCAGAGCAGTGGGATGACAACAATTATGCTGGGGTGCATAGACGGGGATTGGCAGCAGAAGGAAGGAGGGGATCCTACCCTTGCACAGATTTCTGTTGTAGCCACATTTGGAGTACTGCATCAGTTCCAGAGTCCGCACTCAGAAAAGGACAGGGATAGGGGTGAGGAGGTACTGTAGATAAAGCTGAGCAAACAATGGAACTGTGGGCTTTTTTTTCTGCTGTCAGTTCTTATTTAAATAAACACTTATAAATAAACAAATCAATATGTGTAAAACAAAAAAAAAACAAAGGTAATTTTTTTCCCCTCATTCTTTAGGTGCCAGTCAGTGTAAGGGTACATTACAGCTTATATTTTCAGTATAATGAGATGCTGCTACCTGCACATTCAGGGTACCCCACTCACTGGGTGTATTTTCAGTTCCACACGATGGTGCATCCCATAAATGTAGGGGGTACCACTGGGTGAATTTCTAGCATTATGTGAAACTTTCTGCATAAGGTGCTCAACTGCTTGTATTTCCAGTATTATGGGATGCCAGTTTTTTGTCTGTAGGAACTGTCAACCTAAGGTTTTAGGAGGTGTAGTAGTTTTCAATGCACGTGGTATCAAGTCACTGACTTTGCAGATATTTTGCACATGTGCGTGAATGCTGACTGTGGTCGGGCGGCAGTAGTCCATTGTAAAATTGCATCTATTAACGCTCTGACACCTGCGCTACTAGCTTTGGTTATCAGCCATTTCAGGGCAGAGATCCTTGAGAGTAGCCAGTTATTTCAGAGCTCTTACAATAATTGTTGATGCTTACATTGTATGCACTGTTATTTGATGCAAGGGTTATATAGCACATAGCACTCTGTAAAAGTGTTTCAGTTCAGCCTATAACATGGGTTAGTAAAAATGTCAGCTCCCATTGGTTGTATCCTTCTGTGTGGCCATTAATTAATCTGCAGTGTATGCACAGTTACTGTGATGGGGTGGGTAGCAGTATCAGTGGGCATAACGGCTCTTGTAACACAGCATTATGGAGAGCCGTGCCAGGGCGCCCCGTGATAGGCACAACGCCGTCACGTGGTGCAGGAGCAACATGGCATTGTGAGCCGATAATGCCGTGTTGGTGTTGTGGGAAGCGCGCTCGCAGGCCAACTCGCATTATTTCTCATAATGCCGTGGTTGTTTTGCGCTGCTGCTCGAGCCCAACACGCCCATTATTTCTCATAATGCCGTGTTGTTCTTGCGCTGCTTGAGCTCCAATACCACATTATCGCCCCATAATGCCGCGGTTGTTCTGCAGTGGCCACGACAGTCACTGGTCACAAGTGGCGCTGTACAGCCGAAAGTTAGCGAGGAGAAACGGGGATGGAGCCAGCGAGCAGCGAAACTGTGCTGCAGGAATGCAGGACACACATAGGGAGAGAAAGGTAGGAGCCGTGACCTTGTCCGTGTACAAGGCATTAATCACCGGCAGCATCGGGCTGTACCGGTGATTAATGCCCGCTGAGTATGAACTCGTCATCTGCGACAATAATGCCAGCGGCATTAATCACTGGTAGAACCCTCCTCTGCCGGTGATTAATGCTTACTTGTTACATTCCTGATATCCCAAAAGTGAACGGCAACCATTTGTAATTGTGGGGAAGTGAGAGATCCCCTTCAGCTGCTGTTGTTAAGTGTGTTCTGTATTTTTATGTAAACAGTGTGTCAGGCATACAGTAACTGGGAAACAGTCCCCGATAGTGATCAGCACCCCATGTGTCTCCCCTTCCCCTGAGTCAGAGATCGAGAGTCTGAGTACTGCGGCATGTATTTCCCACCCACGCAGCGGAACTCAACCTTCCCTTGGCTTCCCTGTCTCTCCCCTCTAGCAGGTCTCTCTGTGAGTATCCATGACAGTGTTGCCATTTTGAACATCCGTTGTCCCCGACTTGTACCATAAATGCTGCTTGAGACATACAGACATGGCAGACAGACAGAGAGAATTCTGTTTTGTGGTGCCATTGTGGAAGATGGGTTTTCTGGATATTGTTGGTCAGTTATGCTAAATTGCCCCCCCCCCGCCATGTCCGCAACAGACACAGTGAGTGGCTCCTACTGTGGCACAATGCAGGTGAGAGAGAGACAGGTGTTCCACACCTGTGTCTGACATCTGTCCCCGCGCGTGTGTGTGTGTGTGTGTGTGTGTGGCTGCCAGTTTGTTTCTGTCTGCATGGTGCATAGGGATCGGAGATCGGTGAAGGCTGCTGTAGTGGTCTTCGTAGTTGTCAGTGGACTCCTTGCAGGAGGACAGTGCCACAGTGTTCTGTCGGTGTGTTTCGCTGTGTTCCAAGCCGGTAGTGTGACAGCTGCACTGTGAAGCAGGTCGTAAAGGGAGAGAGCGAGAGAGCAATTGGGAAGTGGCATACAGAGAAATGGCCACAGAGTGAGAGAGAGCGTGGGAGCAGGAGACACGTTGACACTCAACTGCTATGGATGCCGCAATGTCCCATGTGTCACTCTATCTGTGCATGTCTGCCTCTCTCTCTGTCTTCAGCAGCAGTTTCCCCGACACAGTGTTTGCTCTGGTCAGCAGCAAGAGACACACACAGTGCTCACCAATCCACACCCAGAGAGCCACCGGGGAACAACGGACAAAGAGAGCACAAGAGATGCCCCCACATGGCTTACTTAACCACATAGGGAGAGAAAGAGAGAGAGACACTTGCAACCACACAGAGAGAGTGAGAGAGGGAAAAGCAGTCAGGCAAATGGCAATACAAATTACTGTAAGTGAAAGTCTATCTGAGTGTGCCAGTGGATAATTCATGTGATACATTTAATTTACTTTTTAGTGAGTTGCGTGTGTTGTCTGCTCTGTGGTCACAAAATCAGCACTGTCAGTAGTGTTTGTATAGTGAATTCAGCAGTGTCAGCACCACAACTGTTCTGCTGGTGGCAGAACACATAAAAAAGTTCCTATCTGTCCCTCAGTTAATGAAGGTTTCCTCGTTATTTTTTTTTCACCTCTGGTGACAGCCCATGTTATAAGCGCAATAACCCACTCTAAGCTATGAGGTTATCGGGATTAATCAACACCCTGGGGTACTGTGGGGACACTTGGCCTACGGCCTCATATCTCACAAAGCACCTGGGATGTTGATTAATCTCCCAATAACTGCACACCCTGTCTTGGGTTATTGCTCACATAGCTGATTGAAGGACATTGGTCCCCATTAATTCCTGTACTAGTACTGCAAGACAGAGCCCTTGAATTACGTAAAACACATGGTTATCTTTTGAGCACTGCTTAGTGTTACAGGACATAGTCCATCTCTAATTTATGATGTGTGCACTCCTTGCCTTATGTTATATAGTGTCAATATTGTGCAAAACTGCTTTTTAATTATATAGTCATTGTATTTTTCTAACCTGATATTTTGTCATTGATTTTGACTAAATCTGTAAGTACACTTATTTGCCTCCCATCTCTTGAATGCATTTTGTTATTGGGATTGCTGTTATGAGATACTACTACCATTGTACCATACTACTTTGTACTTCAGGGTACCACACTCAGTGGGGGTAGTTCCAGCACCATGTGATGGTACTTCTTGTAAGCTGAGGGTCCTCCACTGTTCATATCATTAGTACCATGTGATTCTGCTTAGAGTTAAGTTGTGGGTGCTACACTAGGTGTATTTCCAGTACCATGTGATACTGCCTGGGTATGATATCACTTAACTTGTTGACTTTATACAAGCCAGCCCCCCCCCCATCAGGTGTCTGCATTTACAAGGGCAAACAGGTGGCAGGGGCTAACACTGATGTCTGTGGGTTCTGAAGATCAAAGTCTTGCCTTTTAAGGCGCTTTTACACACAGGCTAATACAATGGAATGGCCATTACCTGTGTGCCAGCGTTGTACTCTGTTCTGTCTGTGGTTCACTTTACACGCAGAAGGTATTCTGGCAACTCCTGTCTCCGTTTTCAATATTTCTGTTTCAGCTCCCCAATGGAGTGTGTTGCTCTATGGTGTTTTTTTAGTGCTGCTGGAATGGCTGTTTTACACAGCCAGATGAAACGGAACACATAGGGATGAACCGAAGAACGAAAAGATTGCGGTTCGGCTGAACGTTCCCCGGTGTAACGGAACCAATGCATTTTACACACAGGGGATGTAACGGTATACTGTTTCTGTAACAGTCATTCCATTACAGAAACCTGTGTGTAAAAGCGCCTTTAGTCTCATGGTTCTGTAATATAGACCTTTAATGCTGTCACAGTAGGGGAAAATGTTTTTCTCAGGATGTTCGCCATGTGCCCTAAAGCTACATGTGTGTCACTGAGTAGGATATGTGGTCTACTGAGGGTCCATAGGCAGCAGAAACATTACAAGAATTAGCTGCAAAGTATTTCATCTGCATGCAATAAGATTGGTGGCACCTGTGCTGCTGGCAAAAGATAGTATACTGTATGGTTTGCCAACTTTTCAAATCAAATTGACATTGTTTGGGCGTCAGAGCATCTTGAACTGAACTGCTTTAATGGGACTGAACAATGTAAAAAAAAACAACTGCATCCTTGTTATGGGTTTTACAGAATTGCATGGGTGTGTAAAACGAAGTGGCACGCAACAGTTCCTGCAAAAGCACTGCAAAAGGTGTACTTTTTTAACTCAGCTTTATTCTTTGGTTCACAATATGGTACATTTAAAAAAGGAATAATGTAAATTATGTATTCATGTCTCACCCACATAGGTTAATATGATAATTAGCCACAATAAAATATTGTGGTCTGTGTTCAGCAGCCCAGCTTGTCTTCTGCAGTTGTGGTTCTACAATTTTATTTTGCATGTAGAAATATGACAGAATCTACATTGCTGTCATTATTGTTGTCATTTGTTTCATGTTTGTAAATATATATTTTTTGATAACATACCAGGGCATCATAGGTGACCACACACTGCCCTTGCCATATGGTTCAAATGAGGTTTGGCTCAAATGAGGCCGAGGAGCTTAGGTTGATAACTCCTGTGGTGATTCATAACTCAGAGATGTTGTATTAAGTTTAGATGTAAATTGCATGGTGTCTCCACCCAGGGAAGGATTAAAGTGAGCTAGGTAATAAGCTACTAAAAGCTGGTACTTTCCCTTGGGAAACAGTGCTATGCACTCTGATCCCCACTGGCACAGTCTGCCTGACCGTCGTACAATCCAACTGTTTAGCAAGAATAAACACTTTTGTAAATTACAAATAATGTGCTCACAAGTCAGACGTTTCAAACAAGTAAGGGGATCAGGAATGAGGTCCTGGGGAGGAAAAGGATTATGCAATAAATAAAAACAGTGGCTATCTGGGCTGTTGAGTGTTTACCACAGTACAAACTGGTACTAGTAACCCTTGGCTCTTTTAGGGAGATCCCTGGGGAACACTGTGCTCCTGGGTGTGGAATTGTGGCAGGTCCAATGATGCACTGCATATGGTTAGCTGACATTGGCACGCTTAAAAAAAAATAATAAACAATATTTGTAATCCTGGCCGTATAGCTTAGTCCATTAAATAGCAGTGCCCCAAAACTGCCCCCCAAACTGTGGCCCTGTCTAACAAAATCAGGCCCTGTTGCATTAATCATTGTTACCTTCTGGTTCAGAAGCCTTCTGTTGCTGACTGCAGTTCTGAATAAGTGCACCTTCTTCATCCCACGGTCCTGTGTCGCTCCTCCAGTTGCTCCCTCAGTTCTTCTCTGCTAATCACTCTCTCTGGCACCTCACACAGGTCCAGCAGCTCACTCCGTCGGTCTCTCGCAATGTGTGAATGGATCCCAGGCTTCTGTCAGCTTACCTCTGCAACACTTTTTATTTTATTTATTTATTTGATAACTGGGTAGGTAAACTGGTCCAAGGGGCCATTTTCAGGTACAACCCAGGCCATCTAGATGGCACACACAATACAAAGTAACATACAAATCAAGATGGTACATTCAGTACAGGGTTCATGGCAATACCCTTTGCAGGCCGTCACCTAGCTGTGGTGCCTAGCATGGTGGCTTCTAGGCCCTCGCTGACTCAGTCACTGTTGCAAACCTTTTTGATCTGATCAGAAAAAATGTCTCTCAGGCTATGCCCTAAGACTCAGCTGCAGGGTGGCTTAACCATGCAGTCAGATGCCCTCAGCTGTAGCTAACAGTTACTTTATCCATCTCTGTGCTGAGGGCAGCAGTCTTCTTCTTAGTGCCTGTACAACTATACTTCTTCCTCCAAACTTGTCTTCCCAGATTGTGCTCACCTGTGCAGATGGTATGCCTCATCTATTTCCTCAAGACTAAGGACATGCTGGAAAATTCCTCACTCAAGAAGCCGGCAGAAAAGCCTAGTCTGTCCATTGGTTAAAGTCTCCTTTCAGTCTCTTGGGAGGGTCTGTCTGGCGGACACTCAATAGCTGATTGGCCACCCCCCCCTCCCAGGTGAATTAATGAGTCCTCCTGTGTCCCCAAGCCATTGTGGCTCCCTGGGAGGCATTTGGAACCTGAGTGGGTGATGTAATGTCCTCTGACCCTGTTTCCATGTTCAGAGGGGTCACAGAGTAAGAAGATGGCTGCCCTTTTGTAGCCAATGGGGCACTGGCCCCAACAGTATTCATGCAGGGCTTCTGCCCTAAATCAATTGTTTGTGTCATCAAGTTACTCAGGGTGGTTGTGTTAGCATTCCAGTTGTAGTGAGAGCAATGATCAGAAGAGTCTCCCACTGGAGCATGGCCACTCCTCTTGTGGCAGGAGGCAGCTTTTCTGATGTTTGGCAGGAACTGCAGGTTCAATGACACAATTGGTGCTGAAGATTTGGCACTTCTCCAGTGCTCCAGCCCTACTGTAAAGTCCCAGTCCTTGATGCCAGAGGGACCAACGGCAGCCAGTCTGGTGGCTCTGTGAAGCCCATAAGGTAAACCCCACACTATGTTGTCTATATATGTGTGTGTCTGTGGGGGGGAGGTTACACTATTACAGCAGGATTTATTAATAGCCAAAACAGAAGCAATGACAATATAATGTTGGAATATTGTTCATATTATATCTCTTGCCCCATCCCTACTCTTAGTACCTTTGCCCCAGTCCACACAGTGATGACCCCTGGTGGTGACATGCTGTGATGTTACTTCACACTTCCACACAGCATAGCGCTATCAATATCTGACTCAGTCAGATCCAGTGGTAAATGCTACATCTGTCATGTGCAGTCACTCTGAAGAACTCTTCCTCATCTTCACTTCTTGCCCCATGAAAAATGAAAGCACTAGTAGCACCAAAAAGTAGCAGGCAGAACATTTTTATCAACTTTTCAAAGTACTCTCTTGTTTTTTTTTATTTCTCAAATGCTTTCCTTATTCCATGTGCTTATTAGGTGGTTTTCTACTTAACAGTATTGGATGTGATGTGAAATGCAGTGCTTCATCTAGAATCATACATATCTAGTTCTGTTCCTTCCAGTACATCATCAGCATGTGACCTCATTCATTGTTACTTCACATGCCCTGCTGCCTGATGGGTAACGTGTCACAAGTTATAATCAAGCAGCGGGAGAATGGCTCTTCTTGATTGGCAGTGGTAGCAGTCAGATGACAGTGCTGATGATGTATAGGGAGGAACGGAAATGTCTTGTCACCTTCCAGGTAGACTACTGTTCCACACATCACACTGAGAACTGTCATAGAAACATAACAATTGATGGCAGATAAGGACCACTAGGCCCATCTAGTCTGCCCATTAAATCATCTAATTAGCAAAACAGAAAAGAAAAAAAATACTACAGATATAAGAAGTAATAGCTGACAACTTCAGAAATATAGTATTGCTTCCAGGCAGCACATTAGCTCTTTAACTCTACTGCCAAACTGAACTCCTGGTGTGGCAAGATGAAGACATTTCTTTATATTCTTGGCCCAGTCTCGGTCACCAAGAGATATGTTTTATGAATTGCTAGGAGAGATTCTTTACATGTTTCTGGTATTGCTGCTAGCCTGGTTGACAAGAAAGGGGAGAGAGGAGTTACTGAGATAGTCAAAGAATGAAATAAGATTCTGACAGTTATGCCAGATGAGGGAGGGGAGTGGTGGCAGGAATATACAAAGGAGGTCTTGTATACAGATTATTTTAATAGTAAAAAGTAAGTAAGTAATCTTGGAGGCTCTGGGCACTTTACAAAAAAGGTATAAATGTACATCATACATTTACAGCGAGGGTCAGGCAGAATAAATAAAATACAATAAAACAGTAAATTAATACAAGCAATAATAGAGCAGAAACTGCCCAATTTCTAATGAGGCTGAAAAGTTAAAAAACAGTGTAGTAGTTGAAGTAAATGTGCCTTGTCTCCAGAACTGGAGCCCAGTGTTCAGAGAGCCTGGGACTATGTTCCTGTGCACAACTAACTGGTGTGGGTAATCCTCCTACCACTGGCATGAATGAGAATTCTAGCTGGACAGCCACAGAGGTGGCATTCGCTGTACCAGCAGAGGCAAGGAACAGTGCTTTGCCTGGCAAGACCAGGCGTAGTACTTATGTTCAGCTGCGTGAAGAACAGACTGCAGCTTGGCATAAACTGGGAAATGGGTGTAAAACGGCAGTCTGTATGAAAATCTGGTACGTGTACAAAACTGAGAAAGTGCAAGGGTACCCACCCTTGCACGAGTTTATTGTGCACGTGCACAAATATCTCCACCTACAAAAATCAGGGCCCCTGTGTTTTGGTTACAGAGAATTTTCTTTCATAAAAAGGATCTGTTTTCTCTGTGACTACACCTTCCATATGAACACTGAACAGGCTTTAGGCTTAGGGATAGCCTACTCATTAACCATCTCCTCCCTCCTCACCAAACAGCTGTGAGGTGCTGTGTTAAAATACGACGTTGTATGTCCTAGAGTATTCCATATCTAAAAGACAATGTACATTCTTTGTCAAAAGGAATGATGCTGTTTGTGTGGAAAATTTAGCAATTAGTTGAGTAATTAGTCCCAATGAAAACGGAATGGACTGCAGATGGGAATGACACATTTTGCCACTGACCCAACATTATAACCTGCTGATCCAACCATTACACCATTTTGGGCTATGTCTATGATGCGCTTTGTTCACGTAAGCAATAAGACCTGACCAGCTGTGAGATTCTGGGGGACACCAGCATGCCCGGAGCACAGTGAGGCCTGATGCTGCAGGCAGAGGGCCTAAATGCTGAAGGGTCTTACCGCATTTATAAAAGGCTTTCTTGCAGTAATAACATTTAACAAAAAGTATTTTTTGTGCTTATAAAAGGGGTTCTTGCAGTAACAACATTTTACAAAAAGTATTTTAACACATTTAAAGTGTAAGTTATGCAAGAAAAAAAAACTGTTAGCTCCTTTATGTAAGCCTCCCTTCCTGCATCTAGGGGTATCCAGATAGTAAATGTCCTGGGGAGGGGGGCACTGTACAACCAAGTAAACACAGTCTAGAAATAAAACAGGAAAACAGTACCTGGATTTCCTCAGGTGTTGCAGGTGATGGATCAGCTCCATTGGGGATGCCCACGGACCGCTAAATGACACAGGGGTGGCGCACTAGCAGGATGATGCAGACCTTCAGCTGCCTGGCCTTGTCGACTTCACCTGCAGGCCTTTGTAGACAGTCTTCATCAGGCAGGCTTCTCAACGTCCTCCTCAAGGGTGTGATGGTTCTCTGGGATCAACCCTGGAACACACTGGTGGCTGGCTGTGGAGGCAAACTTTTTTTAACAGCAAAATAGTTTCTCCAACAAATGAAGCACACACCAGAAACAGGGGATCCCATTGAATGAACAGTTGATAAACAGGAACAATCACTCCATGATGCAAGGGGGTAAACCAGTCACTGTAGAGTTACTTTACAGGTAGGCACCTACCATTTGTTCTGCAACAGTCTCTTTTGCCAACAGACTGATTCAGCTTGCAGACACTCCCTAGTCCCTTGAGCCGAAAAGGCTACATTCCTGACAGCAGCAATACATTGGTCCAGAGCGGGCCACACATAGAAGTAGTTTGTACTTGGCAGCACTTGTTCCAATTCATCTCCCTTCTCCCTCTAACCTTTACACCGGCACTTGCTTACTTTTCATTCTCTGAGTCTCAGTGAAACTGGACATACACTGGGGACTATGACAGTACGAGATGTTTCTACTGTCACAATCCCATTTCCAACTTGGCGTTACTTTAAACTTTCTCCATCGGGGGTTATATTACAATACATGGAACATTTTCTTTATTTCAAGGTCTTACATTCATCTGTGTGTTCTTAAGAAAGAATTGAACCACTGAAGACCTTCCAGACATCCAATCACTGATGCCACACACCTTCATTTCTCCCTTGCAGAGTGTTGAACACTCCCAGACCTACAGAGACTAAAATTGCCCTACAGAGTGTCATTCTCCTGGACCTACAGGGACCCAGAGACACTTTCTGCTCATGCAGCAATTTCAATTTCTGGACTGACTTCACCCAAAGGACTTCTGCTGTCACCTGGAACACCTGGATGGTCTGCCACCCCACCGGGGTCCCAACCAACCATTCTGCACATGGACCTTATCCTACCTCCACAGGCTGCCCAACCTTAGTGCCCAACCACTGAGCGGCACTGGCCAGGGGAATTGGAGGAGAGCTGCCACATCTGTCCCCTCAACAGTCCAGGCTGCCACTTCTGAACCGTGACACAGGCCCATCTACTAGAACAGGCCTGCCCACAGAACACATGACGGCTCCCAGGCTGCACTCACTTACAGGCGACCCTACTTAAAATACAGGGCCCCCATCAGTGCTTACCCTACCAAGGTGCCAGAGATTACTTGGTGGGCCTCCATCCTACTTCCCTCTTACAGGCTCTAGCTCCCAACAGCATCAAAAGGACCTAGGCTTGTTGCTCCACTGCTCCCCCTCACTAATGGCCTGAAGTGCCACCCTTCTCCATATGCGGGTCTTTGAGGGAGAAGGACCGGGGCAGCAAGTGGCCCACCCCAGCCCTGCCATGGCCCTCTGACCAAACTTGCAGGTCGAAACCCTCCGACATCTCTCTCTTCTTCTGGAAGCTTCTCCCAAACCCTAATCTCTCTCCTGTTTATACCCTCTGAGATGGGGCTCCGTGCCAGCAGCAAGTAAGCCCAAATCCCAGACCTACTGGCACCTGCTCTCTCCCTCTCTGCCTAGCTACATCTGGCAACCAAAATTAACTAGTAAGCTACCAGAGGGTACATACATTTAATTAATTATTTTTTTAGTGGGCTCTGGTTATTTATATAATTATTTACAAATTGGCAACCAGGAGAGGCACACTGAGCTGAGGCTTGTTTCCAGGTGCGACCTGGGGGAATGGTTACAGGAGGACAGTGAAACATAATATAGCAAATTACATTGTACAGACAAAGAGTGCAGACACAGTACAGTAAGCAGTACTTCACTAGTACAAGCTATGACCAGGTTAAAGTTCAAGTATATTGTGCAAGGCAAGTGGAAGTGGAAAACTGAAAAAGCTGTTGCCTAATAAACTTATGTTCAAACAACATGAAGTCTTGCTGTACTCTGACAAGTGCAGTTAGCCCCAGCCTTTAAACTGCCCCGGAGAACAATGGGTTAACTTTTCTATGCAGGGCATAGAATGTTCATCTCGAGCTCAGTTGATGTCTCTGCCTGTTGTCATTTGAACTGCAACCGTCAGATTCTTTTCTCCGCCTCACTGAACAGTCGCTCCAGAGATTTCTCCTGCAGCTCGGTTTGAAGTCGGTTGAAGTGTCGGTTTTCGGTCAGTTTTCTACCGAAATTTAGTTTCTGCATAGTCGGTTCAAGTCTCTGTCTGTGGTACCGTGAATACTAGATAGGTTTTGTTCTGTTTTCTGTGTGGAACTTGTAAAAAGTGTGGATCGGTTCGGTTCAGGTAAATTTTGTATTTTACTTTAGTGTGTGGTTACCGGTCCGTATCGGTTCTAAAAAAAACAGGTTTTAGTACGTTTTTTTCCAAGACCCGTGACATGGTCAGGAACCGATAGGGTAGTCTTGCCTGGCGGTTGCCGAAAAAAGGGTAAGTTTGGTTAGGTTGGCATGTCTGAGAAACCCAAGAAAAAAAATGGGCCCACTGGGTTTCAGCACTGCAGTGTGTGTGGGGAGGTCTTTGCTAAGGCCGATCCCCACACCACCTGTGTTTATTGTCTGGGATTTGACCACCTCGATTCAGACTGCCAAATTTGTAAAAACTTTCTCAAATCTACCCTTGAAAAGAGATTAGGTAGACTGAGGGAAAGGGAGGCCGAGAAGTCCACTGACCCGGATGGCCAGCCTGGTTCGGTTCTGACCGAACCAGAAGGAGTGCCCTCTGACCAGGGTGATACTTCTTCGGGCCAAAGGAGAGCCAATTCTGAGAAATTGGTTCCAACAAAAAGAAAACGCAAAGACAAATCGACCAGTTCGGATCCAGAATCTCATACTCCGACCGCCGAAGAAATAGCCAAAGCGATTCGTATTGTGGAATCGCTTCACCCGGTTCCGACTGATCCGGCACCTTTTGGCAGGGGCTCGGTTCGGTCGGTTCCCCCGGTTCAAGATTATACCCTGGAAGAATTTTATGAACCAGAGTTTGAGGAGAAGGGAGAGTTGGAAGATGATTATGGTGATGGTGAAAGGCTGGATGTGCCTATTGACCCGGACATCTCCCCAGACAGACCTTCAGGTGTTTCTCCTCCTAGGCTTTCTGAGTCCCCTTCACACTTCATGTTTTACAGAAAGGTGGCTGATACCCTCCAGCTTCCTGTGGTGGAGGCAGTGGAGGATCAGGAGGAGCCTGGCTATGTAGAGATGATGGACATCCCAGAGTCCAGGAGACTGTCTGTTCCCCTCCACAAATCTTTTGGGAAACAGACACAAAAAATTCTGAAGTCCCCCAATTCCATACCTCCTGTGGATAGAAGAATGGACAAGAGGTATACTCTTTCAGGCTCAGATACGGAGTTCCTTTATCAGCAATGCAGCCATGTTGGGGTTGTACAGGCTGCTGCCTGTGATAAGGCAAGCATTCCCTTGGCATCACACCTCCCAGACAAGGACTCTAGGAAGATTGATGCCATGGCAAAGAAGCAGTACATGGCATCTTCCTTGGGACTCAGGCAGGCGAATTATATGGCCTATGCAGCCAGGTACCAGAAGTCCAGGTGGAACACTGTACTGGCACTGGCTAAACAGGCTTCCCCCCAGCTTGCCAAGGTGCTGGAGGAGGTGTCTGCAGATGGGATTGAGGCATCAAAAGTTCAGTTTCATGCTGCTATGGACTCCAATGATGTATCATCAAGAGTCATGGCTACATCTGTGGCTCTTCAGAGAATGGCTTGGCTCAGATGTACTAGCCTCTCACAGGATACCCAGGCTAAGACCATGGATTTTCCTGTAGTGGGTAATTCTCTGTTTGGGAGCAGACAGAGAATTACATGAAGAAAATGGATGAATACAGGACCACTTACAGGAGTGCTCAGGCCAAGGAAAGGCAGGCAACTCCTCAAAGGCAGCAGTCCAGGGGCAGGGGCAGGCCTTTTCAAAGGCCTTTTCACCAAGCACAGGCCTCTTCTTCCTTTTCACAGAGGGGGTTATTCAGAGGGAGAGGCAGAAGGGGGATGAGCAGGCCTGCATCCACCCTTCAGCCTAAAGCCAATGCCAAGCAGACACCCTGATGGGTCTGTCC